>OY987242.1:7369407-7760471 GCA_963920765.1 Ulota crispa | reverse complement strand
AAAGGTTACAATGTCCAATGGAAAAGCGTTGCTAGGGGGCAAATCATTACTTTCACCCTTGTTTGTAAGAAAAAGCTAAGCTTTTCCATTGGGCATTGTTCAATTGTAACCTTTGTTGTGTTTCAAGGCTAAATCTAGATATATAAATCCAAATTAGAATTCAAAATTCCCAAATTCAATTGTGAGGGTTCATATCTAAAATGTACCCCTTGTGTGCATATATTAATTTCCATAAATAAACATGCACAACATTGTGGTCAACTTAGTGGCAAGGCCTACTTTTGATACATGATGAGCAGCCTCTAAATTCTTCATAGATTTTTGCCAAAATCTTACTTAAATTTGTGCCTGCCGACCATAACACTAGAAATTTTGGGTGAGAAATTGGATGAAATTCCCATGTGCATGCCCAAGTGTGCACCAAATTTACCATAATATGGATGAAAGATACTAATATTAGTACATTTTATGGATGAATGTGTGCTTTTTGTTGGTTCTACCCATGTCTATTCGATTTTTCCTTACCTCCTGACACTGTTGGGTGCATGTTGCAAGATCAAAGGAAAAAACAAAATTTAAAGGCTGATGATGAGGCCTATTTTTGATATTTTGGAATTGTTAGGGTAACTTTTGATATACGGCCAATTGGCAGGGTCATTTTCAATATTTTTCCATGTTTCAATACTATACCAACGACAGTAGGATCAAATTTAATTCATACGTAATTGCTAATGACAATTGAGCGCAATATTGGAATTAATTCTTCTAATGGATTTGAAGGCATATTGATAACGTTCTACAAAAAAATTCAGAATTTTAAATTTAAAGAATTTGGACTTTTGGAATTTCAAACCTCATATGATGGGCTAAAGACATAAAGTAGCTAAATACATATTTTGTCATGTCAGATTGAAGTGATTAAAATAAATTGGGTAGCAAATTTTAGTTTAATACATTGAAATGTATTGTTCATTTTTGTTTATGCTGTCATCATGCTTTAATAGTGACGGAAGTTAATGTAATAGAAACATTGAATGATCTAAATCATGGTAACACAACAAAGCATTTAAGTTTAACTAGGGTTATGTTTACTGAAATGGATCATAACACGTCAACCGCAATGATGAAGACTAAATGAGTTTGCAAATTAGTAAAGTAGTGGAGTGAGATTTGATGTTTTTAGTTCAGCCCCACCGGCATTGTTAATGGAGGACCAAGGCCGTCATGGGAGTATTTCAATCCGTTTTCATTGTGAGCGCTGCAGTTTGGAGTTCCACTTTGCATGGAGTTTTCATAGCCAAATTCCACAAAGTTAGGGGTAGCCATTGCATAGACAATTGCTAGAAATGCTTGCCCTTCAATAGTGTAGATTCTATTAGCTTTGTTGAATTGTGGTTATGGTCTCAGTGAACTTACTGTTAGTGCAAGCTTAGTGTATGTATTTCTAGAACTAGCGTTTGATTTGCGTGCACTTGCTCTTCTTCTTTCTACATCTTAGTTGCTTTTGAGTTCAGCATCCCCTTCAAACAATTGTAGACTTCACTTTGCAGTGTCCCAATGAAGCCCGGAAGTAGTATTCCAGCTCACAAATTGCGCCGACTGTGGAAGCTCTCCACCTCGCGCCGACTGAAGAGGCCCTCTAGCCCAGGCGGCAGCGGTGAATCCTCTGAGCCGATTACTCCAGTATGTGCACCAATGCAGATGCTGGCAGATGCTAAAAGGAGAGAAGCCAACCTCCCTAGAGAAGTAACGATGTACACGCCACCTCTGGTGGACAAATCCCTCCTCTTGCAATTCTATGCAAGGGCCAATCAAAACTTCAACAACATCATTGACTTGACAGCATTGGCCCCGAACTTGCAATGTTGAGTTATCATGAAGGCACCTTTTGTATTGGGGCTCAAAGATGTAGTTTACGACAAAAATTGGTATTGCAAAGTTGCTAGATTGTGCACAATAGGGCCCCATTCTAGTGACATCACAGAAAAGATGCTACCAAGGTCAAAGTGGGCAGGGAAGTGGGGAGCAAATGTCCAAGGTGATCCAACCTCCAGAACTTGGCTAAGGGATGCTGAGGACAACACCATTCGCAAGCGCTATGAATTCCTCTACGCTAAGGTATATGGCAATAAACTCGACAATGGAGGTTTTGCAAATTTTTTCCTCAAAGCAACAATATATTACTTTGAGGAAAAGAAGCCGATGGATTGGGCTGCTCCAGCTTTGGAGCTCCATGAAAAGAGATTTTCAAATCCCCTTCTCAATCCGCAGAAATTGACGCCTCCATGCTTAACAAAGCAAGTCCAAGGAATGGTGGATGAGTTTGCTGATGCACTTGCCAAACTATATGTGCATGCTCCTTCTCTAGTGAAAAATCTTGGACCATCATACTTGGATGAGTTCAAACTCAAACTACAAAGTAAAGAGGAGGATGAGGCAGCTTGCAAGGATCAGGTACAAAACTCTCCCCATTACTTTGATGTTTGCATTTTCTTTCATACGGTGGGGGACTATCAGTGGCTTCGTTGAACTGCAATTGAGAGTGACCCTAAATTGTAGCACTGTGGGAACGTCTAAGGATTGTAAGAGTGTGTGGGGATTGTGGGAGTGTGTGGGTCAGATTGTGGGAGTGTATGGGTCGGATTGTGGGAGTGTGTGGAGGTTGCAAGACTTTGTCAATGGAGGTTGGACTTTGTCAATAGGGGATTGGAGGTTTAGGGACTCTATGAATGGGGGTTATGTGATTTTTGTAGGTTTATGAAGGGAATGTCAGGGACCGTTGACGGGTTGAGAGGAGCGCTGTCGTGTTGAGAGGAGCGCGCCTTGGAAACACGCAGGGTATCTTGCTGCGATTGTGCGTTGCCGACTAAAATCGTCTTCAATCTTGATCTTTTCTTCAAATCTTCAGTCTTCAGTCTTCCGTTGGCCTATCCTGTGGCTGGCTCTAAGGGTATAAGGGTCAAGGTAGGGATAAGAGCCCACTGGATACGGGACGGGTAGATCGGGACAGCAAACACGAGCTGCCGTCCGTATGACGGGATCCTAAAATCAAATTCACGATCTGCTGGTCAAAACTCCAGATCGTGAGAACAGAGCAAGTCTCGACCATGTAGGTGATCAATCCCACTTCGTCACCACGACAATAAATGGAGTTAAATTTGATTTAACCCAAACTGCCCGCAACAAGGTTTACAAAACAGAATAGAAATGAATTGACAAACGAGCCTCCAAAACCGGCTAGGAATAACAAAGCCACATCCCACACATATATAAAAAATAAACCCAAAACATTCCTCTTGAAATCTTCATATCTTCAGATCTTCAAGTCTTCATATCTTCAAGTCTTCAAGTCTTCATGTTTTAATAAAAACAATGAAAAAAATCACAAATAACAAGTCCTAGAAAAGCAGCGATCTTCTATCTAGTGCCACAGATGGCTCAAAGATTCAAATGCTAAGTATAATAGCAATTTGAAAAGCTCTTCTAACCTTCTAACATTTCTCCAAATTTCAACTCAATTTGAGATATTGTCCAAAAGTTATGCGGGTTCAAAGTAGAGGCTCTTCTTTCTTTTTACAAACTAAACACTGCCTCTATAAACCTCTATAACTTTTGTTCTATACATCACCCATAGAAACGTGATATCAATTTAAAAAGATGATATCACCGGCTACAATCCATAAAATTTTCACTTCAAAATAAAACTCTGTCCGAAAGCTCTAGTCAATCAAAGTGTGGGTCTCAATTTTTTAGAGAGCATCCAAACTTCCAATTTCTACCCACTATAATTTCTTCAATAAAACTTCAAATGAAATGATTAAAGACAATTCAAAAAGCTATGACAACAAACTATCACTCCTAAAAATCTGAGAAGAAAGTTTCATACTGTCCAAAAGTTGTAGTTCTTCAAAGTTTCGGCCTTCTCCTAACAAAAGGGCAGCCCCCTCCAAACCTTCACACTTCCATAACTTTCTTGTCTAAGCTTCAAACCTCAAGTTTAAGGACTTTCTAGAAAGCCAAGACTAAGATAAACACTCCCTCCAAATTTTGTTGCAAAATGATATACAGATCATAAGTTATGGCTTGTCAAAGTCTCAGCCTTTCTTCATAGTTTGGCTTTTTGACTCCAAAATTCAAACACTCATAACTTTTGCATCACAACTCCAAATCAAACTTGCAAACTCATTTTGAAAAGATAATCACACAAGGAACAATCCCCTCAAATTTCAATTCAAAATTATGTATACACAAAAAAAAATCTCACATCAAAGTTTCGGGATTTTTTTTCCTTCTTCCCATCAACACTCATACACTAACTTCCAACAACTAAGGGATCTTTCCTCCATAATTTCGACCCTATCTAAGGTAGGGAGGTGGGGCACATCAGCCCATGCTCCTCCCTATCCTAACCCCACTATAGATGCCAAACCCTTTTTCCTTTCACACCTTTCCTATTAACTTCTAAACCCTTAGTATTTTTATTCAAACAAAGGCAAAATATATGAGCCTTCCAAAACATCTAGATAAACATATGAAAATGATTAAATTACAAAATAAATGCCATCGTAAAGTGGCCACGTGCCCTTGCGAGCATATAATAGCGTCAAACGCTTGTTTTCAGTCGCCAAGTCGTGGACTTGGTTGGCTGGAGAAGCGGTCGTCTCTGGTCGCCCGCCGGTCCGGGTTCGAATCCCATCGGACTAGTCGAGCGGTGATGGCGGCTCACGGCTTGGCAGCTAGTGAGGCAGGAAATTGGCCCAGCCAACCCGCTACCTACCCCCTTGAGCTGTGCATGTGACAAGACGGCGCAGCGCACTGGAATCTATGGCCGCTGCGCTGTCACCAAACCGTGGTCCTCATCACGACCACCTCTTTTGCCTCAACTATTGATTTATTGAAATCAACACAAACATAAATATATAACGAGTATCTATATGATGGAGATATCTCCATTATGACACCGTATAATTATTAGAGGGATTTAGTAGGATAGTAAATCTAAATTTTTAATCCATGAAATCCTCATTTCATGAGAGGATTCCACTGATTTGTCATGGCAGCAGATTTGGAGATTATTATCTTTAGCATGCTTCTAACAATGATATTTTATTGTGCAGGTATCCGTACTGAAGAAGACTTTGGCTATGGAAGAGAAAGCCCTAGTGGCAGCAATGAAAGCACATCAACACCATAGTGTAAACTTGGAGCTAATGTTTAAGGCCAAATAGGAAGCAGAATTGCGTGGGGACAGAGAGTTCATTGCATTTGCATTTGGGCAAATCAATGCCATTGCAAAAAGTGTTGCAAATGGTGCAGAGGCTTGCAAGAACTAGCAGGAGCAAGTGGAATCCCTAAAGGCCAACTTGGGCTTTGCAGAGAAAGCATAGCTCTTGCAAGTAGAGTCAACTGTGAGAGACGCAAAGTGCAAATTGCAAGATGCCATTACTGAAGTTGGGATGTTTCCTCAGCATGCCCTTCCCAAGTTACTGGCCAAACGTGGTGCAATGGGGAGTGTATGTCCATATTGCTCTAGAATCTATGTTGCAAATGCCTTTGTTCTTCTTTCTTGTGGTTGCCACTATCATCCCCCTTGCATGCGGTCACTAATTTTGAGTGGCCAAATGAATTGTTTGGCCTGTGGTGCACGGCCACAAGGGACTTGGATGGCTTATTGGGGATTTTTCCTAGACCCAACTATGTCTAAAGAGTTGGAGGAACATATAGCAAAGGATTTGGGTAATGAAGACTGGCTGGAGGTACCCTTTGTTATAGTGGGGTCCAAATTTGCACCTGCAGGTACTGCCGCTTTGGCTATGGTTCTATATTCCTGGAATGTGGAAGGCATTTCAAGCCCCTCTCAATAAATGAGATTTCAAGAGTATGTTTTGTGCATAACCAAGGCTTTTACGTAGATTTTTGGAAGAACTACCATAGAGGTAGTATGGGATGGATGTATTGCTCATCCTTGACCTCGTTTTTTTATGGAACTATAGCGTAGATTTTTGGAAGTGCTACCATAGAGGTAGTATGGGAGTGGATGTCTTGCCTTATCCCTAGCTTTTTATTTTATTTTTGGAACTATAGAGACACCCTATAGAACCATTCAATTGGAATTAACTCATATGTTGTCTTATTATTTAATGTTAACTCCTAACTTTGATTGATTGTAAGAATAAGTTTAGGGTAAAAAAAGAATGGGCTTTAATATTTGGGATTTTGTGTAATAAGAACAAATTATCCTAACTAATTGGTTTACAATGGAAGCATGTGTCCATATAGTAACTACCATTGCTGGATGACTTAGTTATAATCATTGTGAGCATTTGCAATCATTGTAAATCATTTATGTAAGACATGTTTCTTATGATGTTGATCTCATCTGTTTTGCATTGGGCAATATCCAAGTGTAACCTCCTTCATGGCTCTAGATTGAAGCAAGGACTCTAAGTTCAAATCTAAATTCAAAATGTTGAAATTTACCTTTGTGATGGTCAAAATCTAAAATTTACCACAAGGACTGTGCATATATCAAACCTTGGATTCAAGTGTGCCCATATTAATTCAATTTTTATTTTCTTTCAAGAACTTCTAAATAATGTACAAGCCAGAAGTTAAAAATGACCAAAATATTGGACAAAATTGCCCAAAAGCTTCAATTTATAAAAATCTTGGATGATATTGCCAATTTGTGGATGAAAAAAAAATTACAAACATGTAATACGTGCTAATGTGAAATTTTGTATCCAATATGTGGATGACTATTGAAATTGGAGCTTAAAAGGCAACATCAAAATTGGAAATTTTTCATACGTTTAGTAGGTGGTATATCAACTTTAAGGTGCATATGTCACTTTCACAAAGACTAAACTCTTAGTTAATCCTTTGCAAGCAACCCTTTTGGAGGTTTTTAAACGTTTTTATAGAGACAAATGGAGTATGTCTCTTCTTTTTTAATTACAGGCCCCTTATTACATCACTACAATCAGTGCATTATGAGATTGACAACATTGTGCAATGTACAAATTTCATTCAAAATTTCACTACATTATATGATGACTCCAACTTAGGAATGATGGGAGCGGCTATAACACCGTTGCAAGTGTGTTCAGTATGGCTCCATGGGCTTCTGTACCTCTAGCACTAATCATGCATTGAATACTTTAGGTCTGCTATCACTATCAAATGAGCCCTAGGTTTTGTTGGAACAGCCGGCTTCCCCACCGTTCATATAACTTAGCATAAGGAATGTTTGGGTTTAGAACAAAATCTACAATTGATGCCATTATAGAAGCATTCACAAGGCATTGTCCATCCTACTAGTGTAGTAAAGTAATAGTGGTGATTGTTTTCATCTATTTAGAAATGATCAAGTACTCACTTCTGAAATTGTAATATTCTGATGATTCCAATGATATTTGCATTTGACCCTACTAAGAGCCTCAAAGCTCTTTCTACTTGTACAAAGTAATAAAGGATGACCTTGGTGGTTCTTTTGAGAAAATATCGATGCAAAGTAATAAAGGAATAACCCTAATTTTGACTGTACTTGACATTAAAATAAAATGCAAAGGGTAAAGGGGTTCATTGTTTATGAAATGGATGTTCAAATAAAAAAATTGTGATAAACTTTGGATATTGTCTAAATGGACCCTGAAGTTTAACAAGTGGTTAAAGTATAGGTGGTTGCAGAAAAATCAAGATGGCGGTAGCGAGAATGGAGTCCTAAACCTTGCCACTAAAGGTAAAGAGCGTACATAGTAAAGCAAGAATCAAAGGCCCGGAGGGGGCAGCAGCGGAGGACATTTGCAGAGGACATTTGTGACTATAGTAACATTTGGTAAACTTTTACACTTAGCAAAATACAACTTCTGGCCATATAATTGGAGATGAAATTTGGCAAGAGTTCCTTTAAGTGTTTGATAAAATGTGTGCACACATAATGTCCTTTAGGAAGACTAATTTCTAACCCTATTAAATAGAATGGCAAGATAATGTTATGACAAAATGTGTGATTTCCTTTCTAGAATTGGCAAAGTGAGCAAACACCTAAAGAAATGTCCTTTTCATTTGAAAATTCACAAACATACTTTCGACATTCCTGTATAACATTTTCTAAAAAATACTATGACAACAAGCATATGAATGGGAAATAATTACCTTTTACAACATAGTATTGATTTTGGAGTATATTTTTTTGTGGGAAGGTCTTCTACATGGGAAAAAAAAACCTCAACTTTGCAATGAGCAACTTATATGATATAGGAGGCTTCTGAAATTTCTGGGCAGCAAGGAAAGAAAACTTTCTTTTTACTTTACATTTCAATATCTCACTCCTCCACATCTAGAATGAGTTTTTTTTTCACACAAATACCACACATACTCTAAGGCAAGATCCTATGGTTGGATTTAGGATAAAAAAAAAAAACTCCTACTTTTTTAATATGATTCCCCCAAAAGTGGTAGTTCTGAGTGACTTTAAAAAAAAGTAGGGCTTGGGCCTTTTGGGACTCTCTTGTAAGTATGAAAAAGCGAGGTATTGAAAATAAATCTTGTTATGGATTTACAAGTGTATTGGTCATGTTGTACATGTTCAGTTCTTGAATTTTTATTTTTTTAATTATTATTTTTTAAAATTTACACTTGGTATGATCGGGCCCTTTGGTTTAAAATCCAATTTTAAAACTAGGATTCATTTTATTTATAATAATTGGGTAGCACATCCGGTTTTTCAATGGAAAAAAAACCTTGCAATGCCCATGGTTTGCCTGATCATCCTTGTAGCCACAGACATCGGCCACGGTGGAGGACTAAACAATGAGTACTTACCCCTCAGGCCATGATGACATCGGGTTCTAGTAATTCACTGATGTACAATCTGGGGAAAATACATCATGACTGTTGGAATTTGATTGGTCCACAGAGGTGTGGGAATTGGAGGGAAAACCCAATCATAGGGGCACATGACACCTAAAAGCATGTTCTTGATAGGACTTTGCACAAATCCAAATTTACAAGAAAGGTCCCTTTTGCCACCCCATTTTTCCTCTAATGACAGAAGGAGAATGAGAGAAATTTGACTTGGTAGAGAAGTCATGGTTGTTGTTAGACTCGGAGATTGGAGTCTGGGGCGCAGTAGACCTAAGTGATTGAATGATTTTTGGGCCTGGGAGTTGGAGAAGGCCAGGTCCTTTGCTCCTCATCTGGTCAGTGAGGTTGGGTGTTGCTCCTGATCCAGGGAGAGCTCCATGGTCAACAGGGGCTCCTTTGTTGTTTGTTTTAGGAAAATGATGGGTTTTTTCTTGAACTTTGAAGTGTGACCACTCAGGCTCAGGTGAGGATTTGTTAGCACCTTCAAAAGGACAAAAATAGGAAAGACAATCCTCATCAAATTTGACATCCTTTGAGATAAGAATCTTTTGGGTTGCAATGTAGTAGTTTCTATAGCCAGTAGACTCACCATTGTATCCCATGAAGGCGCACTTGACAGAGCAGGGAGCCCATTTTTTCCAAGAGGGAGTTGTGTCTAGCACAAATGTACAACAGCCAAACACCCTAAGATGCTCCACCAAAGGCAAGATGCCTGAAAGGTATTGATATGGGAAGTCACCCTTGTTGGTTTTGGTGGACGTCCGGTTGATGACATAATTGGTGGTGGAGATGGCTTCAGTCCAGAGTTGGGTTGGATGCTTGCAATCTTGAGCCATGCTCCTGGCTTTTTCCACAAGGCTTTGATTTTTCCTCTTTGATACTCCATTTTGGTGAAGGGTATAGGATTGGGTGAGTTGCCTCACTCTACCAGTGTCTTCACAAACTTTCGAGAAATCCTTGGAGGTGTATTTGCCTCCCTTGTCTGATCTGATCGCTATGATCTTTGACTTGTGTTGAAGTTCTACTATAAGTTTAAACTGGTTAAATTTTTCCAGTGTTTTGCTTTTGTGTTGTAAGAAGTAGATCCAGGTAAATCTACTGAAGTCATCTATCATGGTGAGAAAGTATTTGGATCCAGCACTAGATGGGGTTCCTAGTGGTCCACAAAGATTGCTGTGGATCAGTGATAGTGGGGAATTGGCTTGAGGTACCTTCTGAGATCAGCCATTGGAGATTTGAGGTTCCTAGTGAGTGGTTCCATGACTAGCAGTTGAATTCTGGGGAATGCGCGTACGGCATTGTTTCCTAAGTTGGCATGCCATGCACGTGTTTGGTGTATAGGACAGAGGAGGCAGACCTAAGGTTTTTCTTGGTCTAGGACATGAAGACTAAGGTCCGATAATTAGCATGCCCTAACCTTTTGTGCCAGAGATACAGTCTTTGTTCTTTGGGTTTTTGGATCACACTGTTGATTGAAAGGTCAAGATGCCAAAATCTATACAATCCATTTTTGGTGATCCTGGTTCCTCTGGCAACAATTTGACAACTTGAAGGCATAGAGAAATTTTTGATTACTAATACTTGATCAAAATTGAACAGTACTTGGAGTTGATCAGGGCCATCTGTAATGGCTCCAACTGAAACAAGATTTTTGGTCACAACAGGCACATATAGAACATCTGTGATTTTTATTTCCCTTAAAGAGGTTGGAATGTCAATACGGCCTTTTTTGGCAACTTTTAGGGTGTCTCCACCAGCAATACTGATTCTAGACTTGCCACCAAATGCTAGGTCATGCAGAGTTTCCTGCGCTCCAGTGACATGTTTGAAGGCCCCACTATCCAAGTACCACTCTTGCTTGGCTTTTGCAATGTTTACCTCTGAGAAGTTGACAGAAAATTCCTCTTCAGAGTCAAAGTTGGGGTTGCTTCCATACTCATTAGCGTAGTTCACGTTGAGGGGTTCACAGCAATTAGCTCTACACTGCTTAAGCTCCTCTCGTAGATTAGGGCAGCTCTGTAGCCAATGGTCCTTCTTGCCATAGTAATAGCAGTTTCATGTTGGCTTCTTCTACGTGAACTTGGTATTGGAGGATCCCTTCTTCCACGGTGCTTTCACCAGCAGTACTTTGTTGTCTGTCCTCTTCCTCCAAAGCGTGCATCTCTGATCATCCTGTAGAAGGAGATTCATTACTGTGCTGACACTAGGAAGGACATCTCGGTACATAATGTTGTTAGTGAGATTGTTGTGGGAGTCAAGGAGCGCCATAGTGATGTGCTCCACAAGCTCGCTATCGCTGACTTGTTCCCCAATGTCTGCTAGCTTGTTGATAAGAGTCTGGACCTCCTCCAAGAACTTTGGCATGGACTGACCAAGTTTGAGCTTGAGTATTGTAAGCTGACATTGGAGCATCAGCTTCCTTGAGTTGGAGTTGGCCGCATAAAGGTCTTGCAGCTTCTTCCAGCAGACTGCTAGATCTTTGATACTTGCAACATAGGGAATAACATTGTCCTTAATTGACATGGCAATGAGACTCATGACTTTCCTCTTCTGTGTGTTTAGAGAGAGGACTTTGGCTGGGTCTATTGGAGCAACGATCCGTGGAGCTAGTTCAACTAAGTTCCAATTATCCTCACGACCTAAGAGACTTTGCATCTTGAAACTCCAGACACTCCAATTTGAGGGTCCCTCAAGCTTTGCAACTTCTCCCATGGAGGAGTCTCCAAACACCATGATGGCCTGCTGGAACTATCGCCTCCAACTATTTTGGTGTTCTCACAATTCTAACCTGACCAGATCTATCCTCTCCGTCTGTGTTGGAATTTGATTGCATGAACTAGAGTCCAAGACTACCGACCTTAGTGCTGATACCATGAAGAGAACTTAGTAAATAGACCTACATAAGGAGAGAAAAGATGAAAGATCTAAAGGGTACATGCATTCCCTTATACTACAGTAAGTCTGCTGTATTCTATGACCGTGGTGGCTACGGCTTACCCTAAACCTAATTAATTTAACCTAATCTTGGTATTAATTGCTGATTAATACAAGACCCTTCATTAGAGCTGGCAGTAGTAACGGCTCTTCCTCGTGTCATTGCCAGGTTCTCAACAATTTTTCTTATTTTAAAAAAGCAATTTTGAAGTTTTTGAATTATTCTTGTAAGATCATTAATAAACATCAAAACTAAATTGTAACCTTAGAATCTTAAACCTCAAGGCTTCTAGATGGCGCTATCCAAAAAGAATCCAAAATAGTTTGTGGATTTTAAGATATTTGTGATTGAATGATGATGAGTAAAGTTTCTTTTGTTTTTTTTGGAGCTGTCCAAAACTTCTAATGAAAATTTGCAACTTTTGGATACAAAGTTGGGAAACAACCACTTAGGATGCTTTAGTGTGTATTAATATTGTTGTTACTTGAAAACTAATGGCCCCTCTTTCAAATCCATAACCACAATTTTAGAAATGAACCTGCAATACAATTGCCAAAGCGCACTTGTCTAATACAAAGAATTTTTTTAGCTTCAATTATTAACCAAAAATCATTATGAATGAAAAAAATTCAATAGTGAATGAATTCTAATTTCTATAGCAAAGATATTCCAAGTGAAATTAAGCTTAGTCCAAAAGCACTTTTGGATTTTGTTAAATGTCCAAATTTTAGTAAAATGGCCCTTACTGCTAAAAGGAGTGCCCAATGGAAATCTTCCCCTTTTGCTCAACTTGATGCCTGTCTTTTCAAAGTGGCAACTTCTCAGAGGCTATGTGACACTATTCAAGCCACTATTCATGACACTTTTCATGACACAAAATGTATGCTTGAAATTAACCTTCTACCAAAAATAATTGGAATAAGATATGGAAGAAACTGCAACATTATGTCAAGGTTTGGCAATTGCATGATCGACACTCTGTCCAAATCAACCAACATAAATTCTATGAGCCTCATTATTAGCAAAATGTTGCGTGAGAAACAAACCTCCTCACGTGGTTCTTAAAGGAAAGAGAAGGATCAACTTACCATAACTGTCGTAACCGCAATCAAGTCCTGCTATTACTAACTAGTTTGTAACATTACTCCCTCTTTTATTGTTCATGTCGTATTCTTTGAAAATGTGATTGTGGTGCTTTGGGATGGAGTGTATGGAACTTTGCAACAGCATTAGATGCATTCTCTAGATTTGTAGCCGGCTCCTAGGAGTGCTCCTTTAGTCCATAGCCCTCCCAAAAAACAAGGTACTAGAGTCTCTTCCCGCGACCAAAAAATCTTGAATCAAGAACTTCACGAACCTCCCATTCTACATCTCCGTCAGGAGTGATTATTGGTGGAGGCGGTATATGGTGTTGTCCTGAAATGGTATCTTACCGGTATCCTTCTAAAAAAGAGACATGGAAGACGTCATGAATACGTAATGTTTTTTATAACTTCAAGCGATAAACCACATCTGAAAGTTTTGATATCACTGTAAATGGTCCCAAAAATTTATAATCCAATTTCTGGGACAGCGCGGTGGTGGCAATATTCTCATTCCGAAGAAGGACCTTGTTGCCAATTCTAAACGCTGGTTGTAGCTTTATTCCACGATCATAAGTTTGCTCGGCTTGTTCCTCTGCCATCTTAATCATTGTTTTTAGCTCCTCATGTACTTGTTGTAGGTGCCAAACTTGGTCTTCTGCCGCTGGGACTGTAGATGTGGTTGGTATTAAAAACAATAATGTTGGATGATAACCGTAAGTAGCATAAAATGGAGAAAATCCTATTGCAGAATGACATGCATTATTATATGCAAATTCGGCCAACAGAAAGAGGTCAGTCCAATCATCTTAACATCTTGTGGTAAAGATTCTCAAAAATTGTTCTATTACTTGATTTACCCTCTCAATTTGTTCATCTCTTTGAGGATGGAAGGCTGTTGTTGGAGATGGTTGAATCTTGAGAAGTTCACATAATCTTCTCATAAATTTGGATACTAAAATTGAACCCCGATTTGATATTACATTATCCGCCATTCCATGGTGTTTCCAAATATGATGCAAATATAAAGAAGCTGTTTCATTAGAATCAATTATTTCCTTTATAGGAATAAAATGAGCTAACTTTGCATTTTTATCCACCACGACCATGATAGAATTGTGTCTTTTGCTATTTAATAACTAAACTATAAAATCAATAGAAATTTTTTTCTAAGGTGCTTGGCCGGCTGGAATGGGTTGCATCAACCCATATCTAGCATGATGTGTAGCTTTTGATTGTTGGCAAAGGTCGCATCCGTCAATATAGCGGCGAACATACCAGCAAATAGTAGGCCAATAAAAAGTCCTTGTAACCAAGTCTAAAGTCTTTGCTCGTCCTTGGTGTCCCGCAGCAGGAGCATCGTGTCTAGATTGTAAAATTTGACGTTAAAGTTCTTCATCATCTGGTACATATATCATTTCTTGGAAACAAATGATTCTGTTAGTGCAAGTATATCCCTGAAGTTGGCGATGGATGTCTGCTAAATTTCAATTTGAATCTCCCTTGAAGAATACTAGTATTGGATACAAAGTGGCATCTTTTTCTGTTGCCGCCTTCACTTGTTCTAAGATACAAGTATTAATCCAAACCAGCTCACAAAAATCAAGTGCAGCTAGACGTAAAAGGGGCTGATGTTCTTTATTTTTTCCTTTTGTAACATCTATTCGTCTTGAAAGCGCATCCGCCATGCCATTCAATGAACTTGATTGATGTTGTATGTCAAAATTAAAAGCTGATAAAAATTCAAACCATTGGGTTTGACGTTGATTTAGTTGTTTGGTGGTGAGGAAATATTCCTAGTTTTTATGATTAAAAATTATCCGAATCCCATGCAGAGGTCCTTCCAAGTAAACTCGCCAATCTTGGAATGCCAAAACTACATTCAAAAGTCCTTTATCATAGATGTCATAGTTTTGTTCTGCTGGCAACATTTTAGAACTCCTAAATGCACAAGGATATAGGTGTCCATCCTCTCCGTACTGTGAAAAAATTGTGCCTGTCGCAGTATCAAATGCATCTGTCTCCACTACAAAAGGTTGGTTAAATTTTGGGTAGAGTAATACCGGTGTTTGAAGGAATTTAGATTGGAGTTCTTTAAATGCTTGGTCCGCTTGTAGAGTCCACTCAAATCCTTTATCCTTTTGTGTTAAAGTTGTAAGGGGCACTGCAAGCTTTGAATAATCACATATAAAGTAACGATAGAAATTTGCAAACCCAAAGAAGGCTTAAACTTCTTTAATCGTTTTGTGAAATGGGCCAATCTTTAATACTTTGGACTTTATCTTGACACATCTCTAATCCTTTGCTTAAAACAATCATTCCCAAGAATTCCACAGATTGGTAGTGAAACTGGCATTTAGATTATTTAGCATAAAGCTCATGTTTCTGGAGTTGTTGTAAGACCTCTCACACCACTTGTTGATGTTCTTCCAAATTCTTAGAAAAAATAAGTATATCATCTAAATATATCACCACTGAGATATCCAAAAGGTCACCAAAATGCATATGAGATTGAAATTGAACTAGGGCATTGGTTAATCCAAAAGGCATCACTAAATACTCAAATAGGCCGTACCGAGTTTTAAAGGCTGTTTTTTGCTCATGACTTGGTGTCATGCATATTCGATGATACGCTTGCTTTACATCCGGTTTAGTAAATATTTTAGCCCCCACTAACTAGTTAGTGAGCTCTGGTATAAAAAGTGAGGGATAGTGATTTCTTACAATTACTATGTTAAGATTATGATAATCTATGCAAACCCTAATTGAGCCATCTTTTTTATGGGTAAACACAATGGATGCCAAAACAGGAGATTTAGACCTCATAATCCACCATTTTCCCAAATTCTCCTCTAAATACTTGCAAAACTCCTCTAATTCTGTTGGAGACATTGGTCGTAATCCGGTATTACATGACTCTTGGTCCTCTTTAAACTCAATCTTCATGTTAGACACGCTATGGTCAGGCAACTCATTTGATGCGTCATCGCTAAAAGCTTCGTGCAAATCATGGTACACAGCCGGAACAGAGATGCCTATGGACCTTGTAGTGTCAATCGCATCAATGCACTCCAAAATTTCAAGAGAGTAGATTTTAGCCTCCCTTTTCAGAATGGCAGAAAACCGCTACTAATACTAATGCATGCTTAGGTGATGTCAATTTTGAAGCAACCAAATCCAAATCCTTTACTTCTTTGGCCGCAGTCCGACCCATGGTGCTCGAGCTCTCAGGTTGCCATAGCCCGATTTCCTCAGCCATTCCTTCAACTTTTTCTTGTGACTTATAAGTAGTTGAAGTAATCCTACCTCCAATTGAATGACGCCAGCCACAATCTTCATTTTCACTGTCAATTCCTTGCTTCATACAATTCTCTCGGCAGTAAGAAGAGTCAAACAAAACACTTCATTGAACCCAATGAATTGTTGGGTCGTGGCGGATCAACCAGAGAGTGCCCAATATGCATGGATATTGCCTAGTATTTGTAATATCCGCCACTAATATCTCTCAATGATCCCCAACGACAAGTTCAATGGTAGCCTCCTGCGTAATAAGTCCAGAACTGATCACTCGCCCGTCAATTACTCTAACTTCTTGCGATATCAATTTGAGATGTAAAATAGCGTTGCACTGCTTAGCAAATTTGGGATGCATGAATACTCTTGTGGCTTCTAAATCCACCAATGTGAGTGCTGCCAAGGAGTTGATTTTTGCATCCAGTATTATATGTGCCCCCGGATCAATGGTGGCATGTAAGTAGAGTGGATCCAGCTCATTCTCCGAACCTCCATCCTAGATTGACCATGCTTCATTCTTCCAGCCATTCTATCTTTTAGGATTGTAGCAGCTGCACATTGAATCGTGTCCGGGTATTGAACCACTCCATTCAGTCCTAAGCTCCCCCTTTTCCCAAGACCTCGTCACCATCTTCGATTGTTGCTGATAGTGATAATGGTTTTGAAGGATTTGTAGGACACTTAGCCCGCACATGGCCTAGCTCTCCGCAACCCCAACATCTGCCTTGATACTGGTATTCAAGCCTCTCTGCCACCATCTTGGCCAGGGCTGGAGGAACCCGAGTTGCGCCAAGCTCCATTGGTACTGAGCCTGATGACTTTGAATTACCCTAAAGTTTTCTTACTGGATCTCAAGAAGGGATGGTTGGACTCTTGAAAGTTAGAGAATCCATTTGCAACCGTCGATTCTGACGCTTGCCCCACAATCTTTCATCTATCCGCAACGCCATCACCATCCACTCGTGAAGCCTACGCAGTTGAATTTCAGCAGTGGCCACCAAATCAAGAATTTTGTCTTTGAGCCCCCTTTGGAATTGTGCTACCAAACTAGACTCATTCCAGTCAATCTGCGCTGCATACTCATTGAATGTAGAAATATATGATGTAATAGAGAACAATGAAGTTAAACTTCAACGCACAACTTTTCCAAAAAAAACTGAAAAAAATTAAACGAGTGCCTTTACAAGATTTTAAAGTTTTCCAAAGTTTTTTAAACACCAAAATTTGGTACCTTGGGCATTTAGGGGTTAAACTAATCAAATGCACGGACTTTCACCCTCCACAATATTAATAAGGTAGGCACACCCATAAACGACCCTTTAACAAAGCCTCTCCAATTCCGACCCATTATGTACCGAAGGTATACATTTCAATATTGAAATGTACATTTTGAGTACATTATGAGACGAAATTGGGGAGCGCTCGCAATTGGGTGTGTCTACCTTACATCTAAGTATGGCAACACTTTCAGGATGTCTCATAGTGCCTCTAACTTATATGCAGCCAGCACTCTTGGAGACACTCCCCTGCAAAGTTTGAAACCACATGCGAGCAAACAAAGAGTCTAACTTTAGGAGTATTACGTAGAAAACTAAATGTTTTGACACCCTAATACTAAATAACACAATACTCCCTCTGTCCCAAAATGATCTTCCTATTACACAAAATGTTATAGATTAAGCTTGAAAAGAAATATTGTTCAAATTTTTTGACCTATGAATAGAATTTGATGTCCTCCTATTGTTCTGAAATTTTGAGTTTCATATTAGTTTTCAAAGTGTCGTTTCAAAGTGCTTAAAATTAGAATTATTGAGGCACTTTTGAAGAGCACTAGTAGCCATTCACTTGATGGCATGGGATTGGTTAGCATGCCCATACTTTTGGACTATGTGCAAGTGTTGCTAGCTTCTTTCCTCCTCCAACAAGATCATTTTGGGACATTCAAAAAAAGGCCAAGGAAGATCATTTTGGGACGGGGACGGAGGGAGTAATACGCTAGTTCTTAACGCACCGACTAGGTACGTTAATATTCTTAGTGAATTTGCTGTAAAACCCTAAAGTTGTTGAAATTATTGTTTCCATCTGCTCAGCAACATTTCAAAGCAACGCATGATTGTAGTTTTCACTCGCAAATTAAAGATTTATCAGCTCAGACTAGAAAAGCTTTGATTTAGACAACTGATGTAATCCAAACCTTGTTCTGCCTTAAATGGTTCTCAAGTGTCAAATCATCCATATCCCCCACAATCACCAGCAACAAACCCAAACCCTAATCTAGACTAAATATCAAGGATATCCATCAAATTAATGCAAAATGCATGGGTATCTATCAAAATTTCCCTATTCGTAACACGAGGATATCTCTTGACTATGAACCACAAGCCTCCTACTGGGATTCATTTAGGTTTACATGCTAAACCTGTCTTAGCCTTCGAGCAACGTAGCAGCAATTAACTGAATGCTAACGAGCACACCACTTTTAAGCACAAAAAATCCTACACTCTTGAGAGAGAGAATATTTAAACAAAGATAATTAACAATCTTCTAAAAGAAATTGGCTGATACAGAATGTGGATAGAGAGCAGGACGCAATCTGACCAGCGAGCTAACCGTTTCACAGAAATACAGAGACTCACCGGGTCATAAACCTCAACCCAAGGAACAACTAAAAAACTAATCGAGTTTTAAAGGAAAGAAAGTATCGATAGATGCAGCCTGAAAATCAAGCATCATTTTCTTCCAAGGGCCACAGTAAATGGACATGATTAATAGTGATGGTAAGAATGATGCTGCAGCTGCTGCAGAGCATTTTTTTTCCTGTCTGTACTGTACAATAGTTCTCGTCAAAGTATGTACACCACCGCTCGAAGTAAAATAGTGGGGGTTTGACAACTAGTGTACCATATGCACCCGGGGTTTAGGGGTGAATCAAAGAATCTCAAATTGCATGGCCAGAACACACACAAGGGCTTGGGGTATGCTTGAATGGAACATCAAGGCGGTGCAACCCCAGCGACGATCTGCTGCTGGTCGATCCACTTCACCAGCGTCCGCACCGGGTACCCCGTTGCAGTGCCCGTCTTCCGGTTCCACACCGGTCCAGCAATGTCCAAGTGAGCCCACTCCGTCCCAGGGTCCACAAACTGTGCAACACACCACCTCACCAGCTTCTAAAAAACCGCCAAGATCTAAAAACATAGCTCCAAAACAACATTCACTCCAACCCTCTCCAGTGGAAGAAAACAGGCTTCTACATGCAACTTACAAAGTGTTCACAACTTGCCAACTCTGCAATATATCCTAGTTTATTGAGCTCTTTCGGCGCTCCAGAACACGCCAATTTAACAAACATGACCATAGACGTTGTAGAATTGCTCTGGGAAAGAGCTGGCGCTGTAAAAATAACGAGGATCCGATGTAAACTGGCATAGCCTAATGTGAACAGAAGGACAATATATTATAGCCATCCTTACCTCCTTTAAGAAGAGCGCGGCCTTGATGCTCCCTCCGTCGCGGCCACTTGTGTTTACAAGGTCAGCGATGGGGCTTTTCAATGCTTCCTTATATCTTCATCACCACGGTCAAAACAATCCGTTTAGCAATTGGATAAACGGTACGAAAAGCAAAGATAATTTTGGGATCAAGACGACTGGGCTCCCTACAATCATAAGCCGACCACATACCATCAGCTAAATTACATAGTTTTTGAACGACAAACTAGAAACTACGAATGACAATGAAAAGCTTAAAGGGAGTTCTGAAAAATGATTACGGTTCAACGAGCGGCATCCGCCAGATCTTCTCTCCAGCAATCTGTGCAGCAGTTTCTAACTGTTGCGCCATGGAAGCGCTAGGGGTGAAGAATCCTGCATCCGACAGAAAACCGCAATTTAGCACCAGCTGTTTCGAAGAGGTGATGTGTTTTGCGGTCAGTCTCGCAAAAAAGAGCAAAAACTACAGTGAGAAAGAATGACATGATTCAATTGAAAAAAGGAGGTTAAGCCTTGGTCGTGTTTATAAACTTCTGTTACATGCACTAAAAAGCTAGAGCAAGGTCCATACCGCCCACATCATGTCCGAGAGCCACCACGCATGCTCCAGTCAAGGTTGCCAGGTCTACAATCTGTGCAGAAACAAAAGGATGATATGCTCAAAAGGATAGTAGCGTTGGACGTTGAAGATTTACGAAACTTGGCATTTATTGAGCTTATATGAAAGAGATGGATCATTCATAAGCAGTGAAACAAGTGAAAGCACCAAAAGCATCGACTCAATTATATCTCCCATTACCTTCAAAAGCAGTAGAAAAACCTGTTGTAAAAGCAAAGATATTCTTAACCTCAGACCTAAAGGCACAAGGGGTTAAATGCTTCCCAGAGAAAAGCTACGTAAACAACGAAACTGGCACCCATAGACAACATTTTTCACCCGTGATATTGAACGTACCGCATCCACACGAAGACGACAAGCATACACCAAGGAATCTGCAAGGGTCAGTCTCCCTTCTGCATCTGTGTTATTAACCTGTTTATCCCACATGAACCTTTTAGAAGGATGGAGCATACCTCCAAAAATGAAGTCAAAAAAGCAAAAATCCATGGTTCTCAGACTACTGGACGAAAAACATTGGGCAGCATATACGAACCTCAATAGTAATGCCGTTCATAGCAGTGACAATGTCGCCAGGGCGCATGCCCTTGCCGCTGATCATGTTCTCGCATACAGCACTGATAAAGTGAACCTGCAGATCCCCACCATTGATTTATTTTCATCCAAAATGAGAAAGATGCGCCCAATTTCTGGTCGCTGCCCATTTTTTTCGGGCTGCCCGAGACGAAAAAAAACATTTTTCAAAAAAATATTTTTTCTGTGTGATAGAAAATCAAGTATACTTTCCAATTTAACTTGAATCATGTTAATCCGAGTTAAACTCCACCAAGGAGAGTTTTTCAAAGACACACACTTCAATATTTGCTAGTGTTGTAAATTTTACTATTTTGGGAAACTAATGATGTTCTCTCCTATCAAAAGATTGCATTTTTGAAGTTTTGGACAGAATGTCTATTTTTAACCAATCATACCAAAATTTGAAATCTATGAGTAAAATTTGTAATTTTGGTGAATATTAAATGGTAAATGCTGCTAAATTCATTACATAAAAATCCAAAACTTTTATTGAGTGTTTGACCTTATAGATAATTACTAAACATTATGATTCTTATTTTCTCTTTTGAAGCAAACTTCATCAAAGTTACAAAAGTACCATTTTATAACACATCTATGTTTTGCCCTTACCCCCTTGGGCCTTTAGGGGTTCTGCAATTCAGGTCGCAAATCTAAGTAAATCCCCCACGGCCCAAATCTCCAGATCATAATACCTCGATTCCCTTTGGCTTGAGGGCGCCAATGGCGGAGGCTGCTCCAAGAGCTGCACCAGCACCGCCCATATCAAATTTCATGAGCTCCACACCGCAACTCACACCTGTCTTGATGTTATAACCTCCTGAGTCGAAGCAGATACCTGTCATGCAATGGTACGGTCAATCTCCAACCCACAATCCTTCAGAAACGTAAACCCCTGTTCAACAAACCAAGTCTATCAGGATCTTACCTTTACCAACAATCGCTACCCTCTTGTAGACAACGCCATCCGGAGGACAGTATTTCAAGTGGATGAACTTCGGTGGTTGATCGGAGGCATTCGCTACACCCAAAAACGCCCCCATTCCAAGGGCCTGCGAAATCGAATTCCATGCAACTCCAGCATTAAACTTAAAGTCGAGAGACCAGAGGATAAGAAACTCATCTTAACTAAAAATTTATATATTTAAATAAATACACGTGCGTTGACTAGTCAGTTTAGCATTAGGCTAGATAATGCTTATCAATCGAGAGACTCAACAAATTAATGGACAGAACAGATGTGTAGCGATGGTTGCTGTGAGGGAATAACACAAGAAGAAGATAGATTGTAGTCCTCTTCAGACTAGCCAGTAAAACAGCAATAAGGCTGCCTTCGATCTCAGACTCAGATTATGAGAAGATAACAGTTATCTAAAGGTTTCGCAAACACAACTGCAGTAGGCTACCTCGCAATCTCCTTTCTCCAGAATGGTGCAGCTCAACACTTCGCTGTGTGCCATGGCAATACTCACTGCTGCATCAGCAAGAGCACCTGAAAAACTCATACAAAACTGGAGAGTGAATTTTCAAAAAACTGAGTAGCATGCTTCAGTCAACAATAGACAAGAAGCAAGGAAACTGACCACACGAGCACTTAAGAACAAGCATCAACTCAGAAATTTAGGAAGCGCAGCCTTACTTAATCCTTGGACCAAACTGTGTTAACGAGAAAATAACTATGAAAATCCTTGCACATAAATAATCAACTTAGGGAATGGAGAAAGACAAAGTGGAAGTGCACCAGCACCTGGAGTCAACACATTAGCAGGGGCAGCCACCAGTTGCTTTGCAACAATAACCCCAGCAGTGATACACACTGCACGCCGCAGTGCTTCATCTCGATCGCTCCCGGTGCCTAGTGACATCACTGCCACCTGTGTCAACTTTGACGGTTTGGCCTGGCATCATCACCAAAATCCCCACAAATCCTCTTCTGTTCTTCAATTCAAACGGCAGGACACCATCTCCAAATCTCTCCTCCAAGGTCTCACATGTCAATCAGCGTCACATCCCATTGCAAAGCACTCTAATTATGCATCTAACCAAAAAGTTCCTACTAACCTATCAGATTCATCACTAAGCTCAAATTGGTGACGGCAAACGAGTAAAGGATTAAGAATATAAATCCTCAAAAAGGAATGTTAAAAAATGCTCTATCACATAATGAAAAAGCACATTAACTCGTAACTGCCACAAACGTCCAATGTGGTGTCAGATCTATTTCTAGCTATTTTGAGTGGCTCATACGAGAACTTTTTTTTGATCATGTATGTATTGTTTCACCAACACATGCAACACTCTTCATGGATTCTGACAATATTAAATGAAGCTCCATGAGCACTATACTTTTCATATGACCGATCAAACTGGTCGTTTCAAAACCATGAAATCTCTATCCGTTAGCCAAGATTTCAAGAACAAACACGCTATCACCTCTTGGAAAAAGGACTGTAGTTGCAATTCTTAAGGCCTACTTTCAAACCATCAATCCCTGGGGACAGAAATTCATGCACTCTCTTTATCTTTGTTATTTTAGAGAGCACAGTTCATTCCAAAATCTTGAATAAAAGTACAACAAACAATGTTAATATATACCTTACGTCTAGTAGCGATTGAGAACTTCTCCAGGTCAATTCTCTCCTTCTCGATTTTTGCCAACATCGAATCCATAAGACTGTACACCTGTTTAAATAATTTGCACTACCAAGGCTCACAAACTGATCTCTCCATAAACGAGTTGCCAAGGTAATAAACTCCCTCCAATCATACCTTTCTTTATCTTATGGACTTATCATCTGTATGAATCTGGACTCTCAAGACCACAGAGGGGGAATATTAGGAAGTGCCACGTAAGCAACGCGCATTTTACTTACCTCGGACTTGAAGCGGGTGTCTTCATAGGTACCCAGAATAGCACCGGATGCAATAGATTCCACTGCCACAAGCTTCGAGGGCTCATCCATGAGGCTTGTATCCATGGCTGCCAACCCCATGCTGCACATCTGTGAACCGCTCACGTAGACAAATCCATGCAATTTATCCGAAGGTTAAGCGAAGTGCAACGCTGAAAGCTCATAATTCTGAAGCTGTAATAGAACGAGAACAAAGAAGCATATTCCGTATAACGCTAATAGATAATCACCTTCAGCTGTTTGGCAATTCGAGCTGCAGTAAACCCTAAAACACGCCATGAATCAGAAGCATACACAGCGTCCATGACGTTATGTGCTCGTCCCAAACCCACGAGTGCAAGTCTGCCATCCAGCGAACCCTCATAATTCAAGTACCGATCTGAGAGAGCAGGCCATGCCATGCCAAGCTAAAGATTGTAAATTAGCACAGAGGCATAATTACAAACTCAGTTCATACCTTTTGATCTTGCTCGAGGAAAGACGCACCACAGACAGTTGCCCCAACTTCCCTTTGAAGTCATCCTCATTTGCCTACATGCCCCCCACCAGAACCAATCGCTGCTTAGAGCATACTTTAACACCACTCAAGAATCCCAGAGTGAATCGTACGTCCTTTTACCAGTTCTGAGAAGGACGAATGGGTACTATCTATTGTCCAATGTTTTATATAAATATTGACAAACAGATGCATTGCTCTTCCTTGATTCTGGGGATAAATGATTTGGCCCGTCTGACTTTCTAATATATTCACGGTATTTCAATTACCTTTGGTCGTTTTAAAACCATGAACAGTTGATCCGTTAAGAAAAGAGGATTAAAATTCTTCACCTCCGTTACAAAAAACTTGATAAAGGACGAAATATTCACGATGAAAAAGTCCTGTAAATCCCACGAGTATGTAAAGATTCTAGAGGCAGGACACATACGAGTTCTCCTAAGACCCCACCCATGACATAGTCAAGCTCTGCCAGGCCTGGATGAAGAAACTTGTCATCTTCAGTTCGAGCCAGATTCTCTTCAAAAACTCCGAGCGCTAACACGTCTCCTTCCCATTCATACAGAGCTCCGTCGTGGGCCCTTATGTCCATCTGATCACATATGAGAAGTAGTTCGTGATCAGCCTACTATTAGCGACTATGTAACAACACCCACAAGCTTTCAGCATGAATTGCACACATTTAAAAAGGATACATCAGAAAATTTAGTCTCTGATGAAAACAAGCTGTACACAGACGGAGAAAACAGAGCGAAAGAAAGAATTCTCCTGTGTATGAGATAACACATTTAGCATATTATGTGTAAGGAACGACCTCCGCAACATCTGGGGGCGTGTGCTTGGTAAGACCCAAAGTGTTTCCATCTGGGTGAGTTGACATTGTCCTTTACGAACTAGTAATTTCTGTAAACATGAAACATAATCATCAGTAAAATCATCATTGAATAATGGATAGAAACAAGGAACTACGTGCAAGATATAAAAGTCCCTTAAACACACTGTATCAATCATCAGGGTACGTAGAAAGCTAAGAGACGGTAGCTGCACTGCCCTCTTCATATTCTCTGGGACACCAAAACCAAAAGACAGAATCCACAACTCAATCTTCAGGACGATTAGATCCTTGATGTACAATTATTTTTAAGCCGTACGAATCAACAGAGAATACAGCGAAAGAGATGATTACAAACATTTCAACAAACGAGATGAAACATTTGAGAAAGTACGCATGACGCACTTCTTCACACTTGATAAGACCTAATTTTATGTACTTGCTAACGTGGAAATGAAAGCCGGCTAAAGATGCTAATATTCCACAAGTAGGCTGTACTTTCACAATACAGGACAGAATCTCAAAGGTTGGATCTAGTTCAATCATGCTCAATCAGCAGTCTAAAAAAGGAAACTGAAACATTAAAAGGACATGATTATGAAATACACTCGTGGTCTCCAAATCCAATGCTTATTTGGCACCTCTACAGAAAATGAACACGCCCCATTAAAGCTATGTATTAACACACCTTCAAGGTTATATATACACAGTCTGGAGACCCAGGAACAGGACCTACAAGCATCCTTTACTCAACGAGCTTCCTCGAGAGTAGCACACTACTTCGGTGGGTTATTTCAATGTCTACACGTGCACCGTCTTGTAAAAGAGACAGCAGAAGTCGTGGTGCTCATTCAATCTCGTAAGCTTGATCACGACCAAGTGTATCCCGGAAAGATTCCCTTTGACAATCTCAGTCTTGAAGAGGACAATTGCAGTACAAGGAAAAGAAGCTTGGTGCACAATTGTGATGACATCTGGACCATCTGATAGAAGTACCTCCCTCGCTGTGAGACCAGACGTACAACAAGAGGAATCTCTCTCGTAACAGAAAAAGTGCGTCAATAATTATAATGTCAGAGTCAAAAAGGAGCATACGGATCGTATGCTGTTTGTACGCTCTTCAATATAAATAAGATAAAATAAAATGATTGGGTTTGGGACTCAAATCCCACGACGCTAAATCCTTACACAGGACGCAATCTGGGTAATTAAGGTCAAATTAAGATTATTAAGGAGTTAAGAGTTTTAAACAATAATCCAGAGCGCCCAACCAGGCAAACCAGGAAGCGCAAGAGATTAGCACAGTGAAGTGTAATCACAACCTACCGCACACTTTTCTCACCCTAAACACTATCAACATTAAGTGACCCGGAACGGGAAAACGGCTTTTGCAAACGCTCACAATCCAAAAGATGACACAGACACCTGCAACACTCGAGCACGTAACCGTCAAGTATACAATTGCAAGCAAAAAATGAAAGCGGTTCCAATTGTGAAAGAACCAGTATCTACAAAGCAATCCTGGGACCGCTCATCCAAAGCCACACAGTCTTGAGGACTTCAGAGCCAGGCTAAACTTACATCGACGATAATCTGCTCTGAAGTTCCCTACCCTAAACCACGACGAAGACCATGGGATGAAGCGAAGTCTTGCCAAGCAAGGAAAGAAACTGCGGATCACGACCCTTCTTCAATCCCAAGCTGTAAACAGAGCTGTGTCCCAAACCGTAATGACAATTAAGCACCTAAAGCTCCTACGAAAGGCAACGCGAGGTGTACATAATCTCACAGTAATTACGCCTTAATGGACCTGGTGAATTCCGCAAATGCACCAGAAAAGAACAGCCCCGCCCTCTTCGGAAGCCCAGCAAGAAGGTGTGGGAAGATGAGATGAGACGACGCATGGACAACAGTCACTCTTAACTGGCCTAAGAATTGGCACACAGCCACCGACGAGTTCCCGACATCGCCACGCATCAATGTCTGTACCTCCCCTCCAAGGACTTAAACAAGATTTCGTGGAACAGTCAAGACACCAATAGTTGGAGAGAAGTTAACGCATAATGCACCAGAGGGTGGGAAAGCATGGACTAAAGAACCCAATTACGCCGAGATTCGCAACGAAGAAGACCGAACTCAGCGCTTGCAAGCAAGCCATCCATCCATCCATCAATTGTTGGTCCCTATTTCAAAACCAGCGGCCAATTTCTGTCACACAACAAACAGCGATGCGATCGACGACACCACCGTCGGCACTCGGAATGCGGAACTCGTACCGGAATACATCCAAACGAAATCCTCGTGGTGTGCGTGGTGTGCAGCTCTTGCTCCCCTCAGCGTGAGATTCAATGGGACAAAGCACAGCAGCAGGTGCAGGCGACAACAAATGTGAACAGGAAGAGTGTCGTGGGGGCTGCACATCAATCGTCGTCGCCGTAACTCGCCCGTCGCTAATCCTTCGTCTTCTTCTTCATCGCCATCATCATCATCGCCATCATCGCCATCATATCATCATCAGCATCATCATCATCATCCGTATCATCCGTATCGACATCCCAACCCCCCAAGTGGAGGAGCTCCTGCGTGCGAGTGGGGGAAGATCCAAGTCCACTGTTGCGGCAGCATTGATTAACGCATTTCTTTATATGCGAAGAAGCAGTAACTTAATACCATGAACACGTCCGGTTGGCGTTAGCCTCACTGCGAGGTCAAGTCTGGTCAGGTGTGGTCAGGTTTGGTCAGGTTGGGTCAGAGCTGCGAGGAGGAACTGAGGAATCGAGGAACAGAGGGGCGAGGGCCATGGAGTGTGTGACGACTCCTTCAAAGCAGGGCAGAGGAGGGCACATCGTCGGAGAGGGAACGTCCTCGTTTACGCATTTCGGTTTGAAACAGTAAGTTACGACTTACGAGTCGAGTGTCTCGAAGATTCCCGTCACGGCACAGAAACGACCGCCCCCGCTCCTGGCTCCGTCTTGGAAGAAGCTCTCCCTGGTTCCCATTCCGCGTTCCTATCCGACAGCGTCGAGAACGTAGCTTTCCTTCGACATTCCCATGCGTTCCCACTACTTACTACTTACTACGCAAGTTCCACCCCCAAAAATCTTACCACACCCTGAACTGGGGTTTTTAATCCTTTTAGAGCATCTCCACCACATGAGTAGAAACTCATCCTAGGGAAACACCATGAGTACACTTTCGTGTGTTGATCTAAGGTAAGAGGTTTTAATTGCGATCACGCTCTAATTGCAATTAACACTAGGAACATTTTACATTTTACAACAAGTATCTACGACTGTCATTGATGAGTTAGGTAGACTTAGCATATGCTAAGTCTACCTAACTCATCAATGACAGTTGTAGATACTTGTTGTAAAATGGCTAAGTCTACCTAACTCATCGATGACAATCGTAAATACTTGTTGTAAAATGTCAGATGTTTCTAGTGTTGATCGCAATTAGAGCCTGATCATAATTAGAACCTCTTACCTTATATTTTTTCCCACCTGTGTAATTCGGCAAAACAATGCTTAGCCAATAGCAAGCCTCTATATGTGAAAAAGTATATGAAATCTCCACCTGTGCCTACTCAACCTATTGCTCGATCCACAAAAAGTGATGTTTGAAGTAATTGCAGTGCACAAGAAAATTGCATTTCTTGCAGGGGAGAAGAGCAAATTTTGGCGAGTTTGAACATCACGGACTTTCTTTTCATCCAAAAGTGCTCACAACACGGTGTTTTTTTGTACTGGTGCGGATGCCCCTTAGAGCTTCTCCATTCCAGCCGCCAAGCCAGGATGGGTAGCCCGCTAGAGGAGTAAGTGGTTTTACAAGCTGTTTAGAGTGTTTAGAGTTTTTGAGAGAGGGTGTCCACCTTGCTCTAGGTCTTGCTTGATCGGTTGAAATGGGCCCTAAGAAAAATTGCTCACGTGTTGTTTGCACGTGTCACATAACGGTTTTTAACAAAACCTGCAGCCTCTGCATTTTTCCTCCCGCCTCGCCATTGGGAAAAAAAATACCAGGACTGCAGCACCATGGTCATCTCCTCGCTCCTCCAATCCCGTGTTGCAAGCGCGAGGTGGAGGCTATTTTTTTCACCCATGTTTTAGAAAACACCCAACCTCTCAACTTCCACACACTATACCTCCTTCAATAAAACTCTAAATTGAATGATTAAAGACAATTTGGAAAGCTACAACAACAATCTACCACTCCTAAAAGTTTGAGAAAAAAATTTTATATTGTCCGAAAGTTGTAGCTCCTCAAAGTTTTGGCCTTCTTTCAACAAAAAGGCAGCCACCTCCAATTCTTCACATCTCTATAACTTTCTTTTTCAAGCTCCAAACCACAAATTTAAAGACTTTCTTGAAAAACCAAACTAAGATGAACATTTTTTCCAAGTCTTGCTGCAAAATAGTATACAAATCATAAGTTATAGTTTGTCAAAATCTCAGCCTTACTTCATAGTTTGGTTTTTTAACTCCAAAATTTAAACCCTCATAACTTTTGCATCATAACTCCAAATCAAACTTGCAAACTCATTTTGAAAAGATAATCACACAAGGAATAATTTTTTTAAATTTCAATTCAAAATCTTGTATACACATAAAGTTCTTTTACATAAAGATTTTGCGATTTCTTCCCAATTCCAAACAACACTCATATACTAACTTCCAACATACTAAAAAATCTTCCCTCTTAAATTTAGACCATATCTAAGGTAAAGGGGTGGAGCACATCAGCCCATGCCCTTCTCCATCCTAATCTCATCATAGATATTAAATCCTTTTTTGTTTCACACTTTTTTCATTCACTTCTAAATTTTTAATATTTTTTATTCAAACAAAAGCAAAATATATGAGCCTTCCAAAACATCCAGATACATATATATAATGAATAGTTACAAGATAAACACCACCGTAAAGTGGCAACGTGTCCTAGCAAGCATATAATAACGTCAAACGCTTATCTTCAGTCGTCAAGTCGTGGACTTAGTTGGCTAGAAAAGCGGTCATCTTTGGCAGTCCGCCGGTCCGAGTGCGAATCCCTATCGGACTTGCCAAACGGTGATGGCGGCTTACGGCTTGGCAACTAGTGAGGTAAGAAATTGGCATTGCTAACCAGCTACCTACCCCCTGAGCTGTGCATGTGACAAGACGGCGCAGCGCATTGGAATCTATGGCCGTTGCATTGTCACCAAATTGTGGTTTTCATCACGACCACCTATTTTGCCTCAACTGTTGATTTATTGAAATCAACACAAACATGGATAAATAACAAGTATCTACATGATGGAGGGATCTCCATCATGACAACGGTAGTTATACATGTTTTACATATGAAGCTGGAAATCTCATACGAATTTAACAAATGAAATACTAATTCAATGCAACTGTAACGAGGCTCTAAAATCCATATATTGTATCCAAAATCATCTAAAGCTAGCTCTCTAGTAGTTGTGCAAAAAATGCATGGTTTATTTAGAAGTTCTATTTGTAGCGTATTTTAATTACAACATTGCGTATTCCATGAAATCTTTAGCTCCAAGGGTTTACAATGCTAAAAGTGGGACCTTGTACCTCAAATGACACCCAATGTAGATGATATTGACCAATCGGATTTTGTGGAAACATTTTCCATGCAAGATGTATTCAACTGTATATATGTGGCCACGTTTGTATTTTTCTAATGCTCAATTTCACAAATCATGCGGTGAAATGTACAGATTGGCTTAAATTTTGTAGTTTTTTTTAGAAGTGTTGTAACCTAGAATGGGGCAATAGCTTTTACAAATTCCACCACTACAAAAAGGTTTAATTACACAATTGACACTAGATAATTAGAATGTCTCACATTTTTGCACAACAAGTTTCTTTGAATCATCAAGCTTCTCACAATCCTCACATAGAATCGTTCTAATAGATCAAACTTTTTTTAATATTTATATTGTCAAAGTTTATAGCTTTGATATGTCCGGTCTGATTTGATTTTAGAATCACAGGTCTTGCCCTTGTGTTATGACTCCATCATACATCTGAATTACATAGTAGCAATTACGGTGGTTAGCTCTTATGACTCTTGTCATTCCTTATAAATGCTAGTGAGAAGGTTGTGTCTCTTACCTTGCATTTTGTTAATATCACAAACTATTGTAGACTCTAATTCTTCTTGCTTGCAATGTGATTCTTGAGTGAACTATTGAAGCTTTGTAATCTATTAATGTCACTCCTGGTATGAAAGGAGAACATTGGGAAAGAGGGAATTTTGCAAGTAGGATCATAGAGCAGTGATGCAGAAACCTGGAAGGTAAGATCAAAGCGTTGACATGCAATTTATGGCAGGTTCTGACATAATGCAAGGTCCTGAATGTCCACGCTTCCAAACCAAAGAGCAGATCCGACGCTATAGAAGCTTTCTGGAGTATCACTACACTGAGTATTTTGTTTAGGGTTGCTGACCAGATATTGGATTTGACATGGATCAAAAAAGGCCAATTGAAGATGTAAGTTTGCAAACGCAAGAAGATTCGGAAATTGCACTATTTATTCAGCAGCAAGTCCAAACTGTTTTTCAATCCGCATTTCCACATCTCATTTGACAAATTTCAAAGAAGATAGTAGTGCCTCCATTGATGGGGTCTTCCTCAACGGCTGCAAAGGCTTCTGATCAGACCCATAAGCAAAGCGGGGAGCAGGATTGTAAAGTAGCGGTACCTGAAAAGTTTTCCAGGAAGAAAAGTGGGAAAATATACAAGTGGCTTGCTCAATTGCGGTTCGTATTTTGAGGCAAACCCCGAGCTTATCATACAGACATGGATAAAATTACTTACGCGCTCTCGTATTTAACAGGTGCTGCTCAAAATTGGGCAATGCTAGCCTTACAAGCATTGGACGAGGGACGTCACCACAAGTTGTTGATCAGTTACGATGTATTTCCAAGATGCGTTGATTTCAGTGTATGGTGACATTGATTGATGGAGCAATGCTGAGAGACAAATTGGAAAAGCTCCGACAGACAGGATCCATGGCGGCTTATATTTCTATGTTTAATGAACATTCAGCACAAGTAGATTGGAATGAAGTAAGTTTGATTGCACGATTTTGAAGTGGACTCAAAGATGAGGTCTTGGATTCATTTGCAACCGCGAAAACACAACTACAAAGGCTTTAAGAATGAATGGCAATGTCTTCTCGAATTGATGAGCGCTTGTGGGCGCGGCACCAAAATCAACGTCCCGCAACTTATAGTTCAACCCCAAAAGATCATGTTGGTCGATTTCAAACTACTTTGGGAAGTTCGGGACCAACTTCAATGGAACTAGATGCAATTGGTGTAACAATTGCATTGGCAAAAACGGCGATTGAGCGGTTGGAATTTCAGAAACAGGGAAGATGCTAGGGTTATTGTCAATTAGGTTACGTCCATGCAAGATGCCCAATTAATCCTTCCAAACCGTTATCTCTAGCGGCTTTAGGGAGAGACAATGAAAGAATTGCAAAATCAGGAAAAAGACGCGTCCAGGACTGAGGTCAACACTTTGGTACCCGAGCAAACCGCAAAACACGGTGATTGATGGTTTGCAATCTGAGTCCAAACCATCGTATTCTTCAGCTCTACTGTACTTGCGTGCAATTATGGATCCGAGAGTGCATCTCACATTAGATGCAACTAATAATTTGCTGCCAGCTAATACTTTGGTTGACTTTGGAGCGACTGGAGTATTCATGCATCCATTGTTTGCTCGTAAGTGTCATGCAAAGATTAAATCCAAGGTGGTTCCAGGAGAAGTTCAAGTGATTAATGGTAGAATCATCAACTCCGGATTAATCACCCATGAGGCTGTAGTGGAGCTACAAGTAGGGAACTACCAAGAGAGTTTGACGGTAGACATCACTAATACTAGGCGCTATCCTTGTATCTTGGAAACACCTTGATTGGTACGCCACAATCCAACAATCTGATGGTCTAAAGGCGAGGTACTGTTTGATTCTACATATTGTTATAAAAATTGCTTGCAGCTTTTGAAGAATAGGCAAGAGACAATTGGCAAAAAGGCCAATTTTGGACAAACAAAGAACCCTGTCATAGCATCAACCTGGGCAAAAGTGATGGCATCCGTCCCAGGCAACCCAAAGGCAAAAAAAGAAGTTTTGGTGGCGTCAGTCCACTCGACTTCTTGGACTCCACCTCGCATTATGGCTCCTCCATGCTCTAATATATCAAGGCAAAAAGAAATGCAAGACCCAGTGGCATCCAAGCATGCCCTAGTTTCTATAGTATCATTTTTATTATCAACTAAAGGAGCTGAATTATATACATTAGACGTATCAGAGTTGTTTGGCACGGATGAAGATAACAAAGTTGTTGATAAGTTAATCCCTATGGAATATCAAGATATGGAGGGGGCTTTTAGTGAGGAGGCTTCCAACAAATTATCCAATCATGGAGTGTTTGACATGAAAATCAAATTCAAAGAGGGGCAAAAGCCGCGAAACACTAGCCTAAGATCCATGTCTTTGGTGGAACTAGAAGAACTTTGGCGATATTTGGAGGAGAATTTAGGAAAGGGGTGGATTAGGCAGTCCAAGTCCTTGGTCTCTGCCCCCATTGTATTTGCTAAGAAGAAAGATGGGTCGATTTGAGTGTGCGTGGATTATCAAAATTTGAATGGTGTCACAATAAAAAATAGATACCCGTTACCAATAATCCCCAAGCTCATTGATCGCTTATTAGGAGCCAAAAATTTTACAAAATTAGATATCCGACAAGCATACCATTGAGTGAGAATGGCCATTGGTCACGAATTTAAAACAGCTTTTAAAACGCGCTATGGCCTTTTTGAGTATTTGGTGCTGTTGTTTGGCTTGACAAATGCTCCTACTCACTTTCACTCATATATACAGTATATATTCAATGATCTTTTGGACATCTCAGTAGTGATTTCTCTTGACAACATACTTATTTTCTCAAAAAAATTGGAAGAACACCAAGTGGTGGTAAAAGAAGTTCTTTGACTCTTACAATAACACGACCTATATGCTAAAGCTTCAAAGTGTCAGTTTCATTGTACCTCTGTGGAGTTTTTGGGAATGATCGTCTCAGGAAAAGGAATGGAAATGTGTCTTGACAAGGTTAAGCAATACAAAAATGGTCCTCTCCCAAAACAATAAAGGAAGTCTAATCATTCTTAGGCTTCGCAAACTTTTATTGAAGATTTATTTGAGATTATTCAAAAATTACGGTACCTCTCACAAAATTGACACAAAAGAACCAGCAATTTGAATGGACACCTTTGGAGCAAAGCGTATTCAAAGAACTCCAATCTTGTTTCACTCAAGCCCCAATATTATTACATTCCAACTTTGACCAATCTATTATTGTGGAAACGGATGCATCTGACACTGCAACATGGGCCATATTCTCCCAACATGGGGAGGATGGGCATCTCTATCCTTGCGCTTATTGTAGCTCCAAAATGACAATAGTTGAACAAAATTATGATATATATGATAAAGAATTACTTAGCATTGTTCTAGCTTTCCAAGATTGGCAGGTATATCTTGAAGGATCTCCACACCAGGTTCAAGTAATTTCAAATCATAAAAACCTTAAACAATTCCTTATTACAAAGCAGCTTAACTGTCGACAAGCCCGATGGACAGAGTTACTTTCAGCTTTTGATTTTGTTATTCAACATAGACTGGGATCACAAAATGGAAGAGCGGATATGCTCTCTAGGCGCACTAACATCCAGAAAGACATAGACAACAATTATAAATCTTTATTACAACTAGCAATGTTGGAAACATGCGATCCTGTTTAGAATGATGCAGAGATTCTTCAATACATAAGGGAAATAACTACAGAGGATAAAGATCTTCAATCACTATTAGCAATTTTGAACAAGGAGCCTGCATGGGCCTAATAAACATTCAACAACAATTCTAAGGCTACAAGTTCAAGGACAAAATACTCTATTACATGGATAAAATTATGGTTGCCAAAAATGAAGAAATACAACTCCAAATATTGAGGTCACAACACAATGCTCCCTTTGCAGGTCATTTAGGCCAAGCTAAAACGCTAGATCCGGTAACAATAACTTTTTACTGGCCAACATTGCGTCGATATGTTCATCGGTATGTGGATGGCTATGATTTATGCCAAAGATCAAAATCCACATGACATAGTTGATATAGTCTACTACAACCAATTTTTGCAGCGGAAGCACCATGGAAATGAGTCACAACAGACTTTATTGTCAAATTGCCTAAGAGTGCAGGTTTTGACGTCATTATAGTAGTAGTAAATAAAAACACAAAATTAGCCCACTTTATACCAACAAACAAAACAATTGATTCTAAAGGCACGGCCACCCTATATCTTTGTCATATGTGGAAACATCACGGGATGCTAGACAAAATAATTTTAGATCAAAGCTTGGTGTTTGTGTCAAAGTTTATACGAAGGTTATATGACCTCTTTCGAATTTGCCCTGCTCTTTCAACAGCGTTTCATCCACAGTCAAATGGACAAACACAGCGGATCAATCAAACTTTGGAGCAAATTCTCTGAATTTTCACCACCCAACAACAAGATGACTGGTCACACCTCCTACCCATAGTTGAATTTGCGTATAACAATTCTCTCCATTCAGCCACAGGGTGTTCGCATTTTTACGCCACGTATGGATACTACCGTCCTTATCTTTCACATCACCTACAAATTCCACAATACCAGCAGCTGAAGAAAGGATTCGTATTTTACAAGAATTTCACAAGGAAATTAAAAGACTACCATTAAAATTGTAGGAGAGTAAGCAAAGAGACACTATGATCGGCATGTCCAACAACAACCTCATTTTCAAGTCGGCAACAAAGTACTTCTTAGACATGATCACATTTCTACAACTGCACATTCTAAAAAATTGGAATCAAAGTTTTTGGGATCCTTTTCCATCATAGGTAAATTATTGGAGTTAGTATATTTGCTACAACTCTCCAAAACGCTCCAAATTCACAATGTGTTTCTTGTATCACTTCTGGAACCATATTGTCAAAATACCATTTCCGCTTGCAAACAGCTACCTCCACCACCAGTGGTAATGCCAATAGGAGATATGGAATGGAAAGTTTGCAGTATATTAGACTCTTGAGTTAATAGTCAAGGGAGAAAATTTCAATACCTAGTTTCATGGCAAGGATATGGGCAAGACCAGAATACTTGGGAACTTGCAAAACATTTGCAAAACGCTCCCAAATCTGTCAAGAAGTTTCATCATCAACATCCTGACGCACCAGGACCACATAATAGAACCTCAAAAAGGGGGTAATGTTATGACCCCGTCATATATCTGGACTTCATAGTAGCAGTTACAATAGTTAGCTTTTAGGACTTTTGTCATTCCTTATAAATACCAGTGCGAGGGTTGTGTCTCTCACCTTGCATTTTGTTAATATCATGAATTATTGTAGACTCTAATTCTTCTTGCTTGCAATGTGATTCTTGAGTGAACTATTGAAGCTTTGTAATCTATTAATGTCACTCCTGGTATGGAAGGGGAACATTGGGAAAGAGGGAATTTTGCAGGTAGGATCATAGAGCGGTGATGCAAAAAGCTGGAAGGTGAGATCAGAGCGTCAACATGCAATTTGTGGCAGGTTCTGACACCTTGAATGTGTTTTGCAGATCGTATAGTGAAAATTTGAGGTGCCCCTCCAAATGGTTGACGGTCACTAAAGGGTTAAACTTCTGCAAAGAGCCACAATAGAAATCTTGTTAAGTTTAACCATATGAATTGAGAGACATAATCATTTGAAGTTGGTACAAAAAAAATTACCTCTATCCAAAATTTTGAGGCCCCTTTAACCTCAAAACGACATTGAGGACAAAATGTGTCCTCAATCAATTTTTGAAGTTAAATAAAACCTTACAAATTTACTATTTTTAGTAGTTTATTTGTTTGGAAAGTTTATTTTTAGCTTCAACAATCTAATCTTGCAAACAATTGATTATGATTTCTCTATTCAAGATTTTGTGCATGGGTTTCCATTGCAATCTTGACTTTATGTAGTGTAGAGGGCTCTTGGGAATGAGCCTCAAATACACTAGATCTTTGAGAAAAATTCACATTTAGAAATTCATTTAAAAAAATTGTGGAGTAGATTTTGAGAAGCCAAAAATTAATCTAGGGTTATGCATGTTAGGCCCTTTAACCTCGTATTTTTTTGGTGACCAAATTTTTTAATTTGACATGTGAAAAGAAGATTGAAAGACTTCAAATCACTTTCACAGTTTTAACACGCTCATGATCAAATATTATAATCTTTCAATCCATAAGAGAGATTGTTGTGTTTCCTTTTCTAATGTGATCTCTAACATGTCTAGTTTGATTTGATATGGTTACAATTCAAAAAGAATTAATACCAATTATCAAAATGATGGTTTTTTGTTCAAATTAGAGCAAATTCCTAGAAGCTTAGGAATCTCCAATGTCATTTTGGAGTTAACCACATGTGGTGGACATTTTTTGCATTATGGATGTTGTAGAGATTTGTTCAACATGCTTTAAATCATGTTAGACATATTTTCACAAGTTTTCATGACCAATAAAGACCTAGAACATTCTCAAAATGAGCCTACATTACAATTGTGTGCTCAAGATTCATATCATAATGGAATTTTTTGCAAACCAAATATATGAGGGTTAACTTTGAAACATAGAAATCTACATAATGCATTGAAATACTTTGCCTTTATAGACAATCACCCAAAAAGAATTTTGAAGAAAACACCAAATCTTTAGTATTGTAGCTATTGCATCTCAAAAATTGATATTTTTTATATTTATCTAATATAATAATGTATATATCTAATACACTAGTACTTTTAATATATTTCAATTAAGGGTTATGCTTTCATTGATTGCTCTTGGAAAAAATCAATGGAAAATGGTATGCCCAACTTGTCCCTTGAACAAAAAAATCCATAAAACACCAATAACTAATACTGTAAATTTGATTTCAGTAAAAATCATACCTTTGCATAGCTCTTGCAAAAATCTATTTTAGAGAGAGAAAAATAGAACTAAATATCCTAATAAAATAAGCATGTACAAAATTCATTTTGCCCTTTGTAGTGACAATGGACTTTTAGGGATTGAGACTTGTCACTACAAGAAAACCATGCTAGAATTTACAAAAAGTTGACAAAGATATGTGACCTAATCTACAATGTAGTGTGTGGAAATATAATATGAGACATTAATTGTGTGATTGGTACTAAAACAATTGTTCCAAGAACTTTGATGTGACTGATGAGGTCAAAGAGTACCTTACTTGTGAACCCCTCAACTTATGTCCAAATCCCTTACCTCAAAAACCAAACACTTTGCCACAATCTTGGTTATTTTTTTAATTCATAAGAACTGGCAGCAACACCATGTAAGGTAGAAATACTGAAAACGGTTAGTGACCACTATTTGGAGAACCAGACTGTTTTGAAACCAACAACAGCTGTTTTTGAAAAAAAATTGAAATATTCTAAGAAGGTGCTATTTCCTTGCATTTGATTGGTTCAATCTTATTTTGGAACAAGGTACTAGAGGTAGCCATTTAAGGTGCACCTATGAAACCAGAATCAATCCAAACCCTAAATCCACATTTATATTGCATAAAATATTCATTATTGAGTAAATTTTTCTTTTTTTTGCAATCTTCCTTATCCTTGTTCCTCCACAAATTAAGCATAATTTCTCAAGAAATCCCCATATCTTACAGGCTAAAGTGGCTTATTTTAACAGTTTATGGTATTTCTACCTTAGAGCAAGTTTTAGAACTAGTGGTGGTCTAATAACATATTAGGAGATTCCATGTTTGAGGAAAGACAAAAGGACTTTGCTCAACATTTATATACAATATTACTTGTGTTCATGAATAAGATAAACTTGAATCATTTGAATAATTTATGTGGATCTTTCCTTATTGTAATGCAACTTTTGTAGTTTTGCATTTTAGTATATGATTATTTGTAGATTCCCTCCACTTTAACCCCTAAAGGCCCAAGTGGCCCAGCAGGGGTCAAGTGGGGTTTCAAGCATGTACTTACAGCTAAACTATTTAGTACAATTTTTTGAAACTTTTATGGAAGACGTAGAATTCAAAGATTTGCATGGGCATCTAATTTTTCTTCATTCTAACATTTATTGAAGAAGTTATGTGCATGAATTTTTGGAAAACAAGGGAAGGCAAGCATCCCAAAAACTTCTTCAAAAATTGTGTTTTTTTAAAATGAAAATTTGAAATTGGTTCTTTTGATATATATATATATATATATATATGTATGGGGGAAGCTTTAAATCATTCATTTTTTATTAATGAGATGAAAGTTATGAGAAGTTTTAGTTTGCTGGTAGGTATAGTTTTGAGGGACTCCATACCTACCCGCAAACTAAAACTTCTCATAACTTTCATCTCAAAATTGAATGATTCAAAGCCTCCTACATATATAAACCTAAAGAACCAATTTCAAATTTTTATTTTAAAAAATGAAAAATTTGAAAAAAAATTTGGGTTGCTTGTCTTCCCCTGTTTTTCAAAAATTCATGCATAACATATGTAATAAATGTTTACAAATAAATAAAAATTAGATACCCAAGTAGATCTTGAAATTCTCCATCTTCCATAAAAATTTCAAAAAACCACACAAAATAATTTAGTTATAAATACATGTCCAAACCCCCACTTGGCCCCAAAGGGGCCACTTGGACCTTTCGGCGTTAAGACGTTAAGTCCACTAATTAATGATAAAAAGAAGTTTGAATTATTCTGAGTATTTCTTGGATTTCTTCCTCTAGGACAGTCCGGGAGCAATCACGTAAATTCAAGACAACCCTCAATTTTACCCTTTGTCATCAATTTACTTGAAAGCACAAAGGGCTGTGGTTAGTACCAAAAAAACTACCATATATACTATGGACCACAACATTTTGATTGATAATATTGATTCTTTGTTTTTTTGTAGTTTGTCATGAATTGAAATTCTTCAAAATAATATTATCATTAAGTTGTTCAAAAGCATATAGAACATTACAAGAAAATGGTCATTTTTTGATGTGTCCAAAATGACTCATAGTAGTCATAGTGTTGAGTCAAAAAATGGCATTAGCTTTTAAGCAATGCAAGTTTTAGAATTTGTGAACTTGCTTGACATAGCAACCTATAGCAATAGATAAAATTGTTGTGAATAATATTGACTATGATCCCACAATAATTATTCATCCATACTATACACTAGTAGAAAACTGCATTAGAACCCACTAGATTATGTAAGGTAGTTTATGTTGAGTTTTATGTTTCTAACGCAAAACTTTGCTAAACAGTGCAAAATTTTACGATGTTCAGCAAAATTTTGCGTTGGAAACATAGAACTCAACATAAACTACCTTACATAATTCAATGGGTTTCAATGCAATTTTTTTCTAGTGATACTATGATTTGTACATTGTAATTGCACAAAAAACTCATTAATGCCCTATTCATGTATCAATTATTCATACTTTAGATTTCTTGACTAGTCAATCATACGTGAAGTTTCTTCACTAGATTTGTATTTCAAGTGCATTATGTTTCAAGTGCATTGTGTTTTGTTGGGTCTTTCCTTGGTTAGGGGCTCAATGCTCTAACTAGCCTTGCCCTTTCCACATGCATGGCAAGTGGTGCACATGAATCCATTATTATTAAATGACTCTTATCATGCCTCAATTGTGTTTATCTCCCTGCTGGTTTTTGCTCGGGCTTTGTAATTTATTCTTGCAATGAATCTAATGTCATGTTTAACTAAATTTGACTAGTCCAAAGTCCAAAAATATATTTCCATTTAAAAAAAAATGCAAAACATTAGAAGACCTCCCAATGGTTTGAATAGCCTAAATTCAAATAAATGTGACTCGACTTTCATTTATATCATTTCTGTATATGTACTAGTATACTGTCATAGGCTTTGTGTGAGATGGGCATTTATGGGTAATGCAACATTCAATTTTATAGAAAATTGATATCTTACAAATCCATTAGTCTAGAATCTAATATTCTTGATGGATTTTACAAAAAATCCATACCTCCCACCTGCTTTAGAGTCTAACCTTAATGCACTATCATTTTGGTCTTTTATTGAAACCAAAAACAATAATTCCCTTCATCACAATACTACATTTTCATACTTTGTGAGGGGGCGCTTGGTGGTTTGTTGGTTTTCTAGCACATGGTTGGAGGGTGTTTGGTGTTTTATATTTGGAGAAACCTTTATGGTTTCAACTTATACCATCAAATTTAGAAGATTTTGAAAAAGGACATGATTAGAGGGCACTTGGAATTTTATATTTAGGACGTCCTTTATTGCTTCAACTTACACCAAAAATTTCTAAAAAGATCTAAAAAAAGGTGCAGAGTAAAATCCTCCCACATAGTAGTATAAGGTAAACATACGCATTCCCGACCCCTTTGCAATTCTCACCCCTATGTACCCAAGGTATTCATTTCAGAACTGAAATGAACACCATGGATACACAAAGGGCTGCAATTGCTAAAGGGTTGGGAATGGGTATGTCTACCTTAGATATATAGACACATAGTTACACACTTTGGGTTTCTTCAACGGTTCAACCTTTTTTATCACCTTAACCCCTAAATGTCTGAGGCACCACATTTTGGTGTCGGCAATACTTTGGAGTTCAATAAACCTAACGAAGTTATTATGTTTAGTAGTTTGTGCTTTGGAACTTTTCTTTTTGAAGTCTAGTTTTAGCATCAAAATTTGATTTTTGAAAATGATTGATTATGGTTTTTCTATTCAAGATTTTGTGCAAGAGTCTTGACTTTGTGTAGTGTTGAGAGCTCTTGGAAATGAGCCTTAATACACTAGATCTTGGTGAAAAATTTACACTAGAAACTCATTATAAAAATTGTAGAAGAGATTTTGAAATGCTCGAAAGTGATTGGAGTTATGTATGTTATGTCCTTTACCCTTATAATCTAATGGTGACCAATTTTATAGATTCAACATGTGAAAAGAGGATTTAAAATCCTTCAAATCATTTGTGTAGTTTTAACACCCTCATGATTAAACATTACAATCTTTCAATCCATAAGTGACATTGATTTGATTTCTTTTTCTATGTGACCTTTAACCCTTAAAAGACCGCTAGGTGGCCGTAGCCTACCCATACTGTGGCATCAACAATATTTATACTATAACTTCAAGAGTGTTTTGGTTGATAGGCACCAATAGTATTGTTTCTAAAAGTTTCAAAAGTCAATAGTGCAAGCCGACCTCATGAAAATTGCAATAAGGGCAGCTTGGGACCCAACACTGTGATTTTGAATTTTCTTACAATTTGAGTTACCTAAAAATATGAGTATATTTAATAAGATATTTATTTGCCTTCTATAATAGATCATGGATTTACAATCACTTTGGAAAAACAAACAGATGAAAAACAACTTTTTCCTATTGTACAGATTATTTTTTCAGGGCCAAAAGACAACAATCATCTTCATGAGCATTTAGGGGTTAACATATTTAGTTTGGATTTGTATGGTTACAGTCTTTAAAAATTTGATATAACTTGTTAAAATGTTGACTTTTTGTTCAACTTAAGAGCAAATTCCTAAAAGCTCAAAAAGGCCTCGGGCATATAGGGGTTACAGTAGTGGTAATCACGGTTGAGTTCCCTTTTTCTCAATCTTCACGGAAAACCTACGTGCCAAGCTATCCGCGACTAGCGTGAGGCGAGTTCCGTGAAGATTGAGAAAAAAAATTCTTGTCCCCCAAGCGTGGAGAAATGGCCTGAGAAATTTTTTTGTGTGAGAACTCTTACCATTTACTTGCTAGTGAACTACTTCTGACCCTTGCTTTTTCTGCTCCTCCAATCTGTGGTTGTGTTGCCTTCCTCTAAGTAAAACATTCCCCATTCTTTCATTCTTCATCCTCCATCCTCCATCACCCACAAAAGGGGTGCCACACCTCCTTCCATGAAGAAGTACTTCCATTGGTTCCTACAATCGCTCAACCATTTCTCAATCTTCAAGGAAATCTCAATCTCACACCAACCGTGACTACCACTAGTTATTCCCAACAGACTTCGTATCAATCCATTATTGCAAGGAAACATTGTTGTTCTGTATTTAAATCTTTTTGAATGTTTCCTTAATTCTGAACAAACTGTGGAGGAAGATCCAGTAGTTAAAGGCATGTTTCGGGGGGACCAAAATATCACTCAAGGATAAGGACAAACCCCACATGGACTAATGGCCATGGCCCATGGGTCCCTTTGCATTCATTGAATTAAGAGCATCATCACTGCGGGGTGGTGGATGGGACTCTAACAACACATTCGCTAATGGGGGCTAGGTTTTTGGGAGTTGGTGGTGCGTTTAGCGCTCCAATGATACCATAACAACTTGAAATCAAGATTAACCCCTAAATCCATGGGACCTTTATTTTGTCAAAAAACACTCAAAACTGTCATTTTTATTGCAAAGAGTAAAAAGTTTGAAAATTGGTCTTTTTTCATATCTAGTCATGGGATATTGTACTAGACTAGTATAAGAATATGGGAAAAAAAAATTCAAAAACTTTGACCACACAAATTGTAAGATATTTGAAGTGTTAAAAACAAACTTTTTTGCACCCTACATGATTAGATTATTTGACTTTGAACTTTTTTAACTTCAAATTCTTGCACCACAGAGTTTTGGGGTTTATTTTTTTATGGTGGAAAATTGAGTTGAGAATTTTCAAAAACAAAACTAAAACAAAAAATACTTGATTTTCATCCTTAAAAAAAACATTAGGTGGAAGAAGGTATGAGATTGAACAAAAACTTAAATTGTTAATAACCTTGCAATGGAATTGAAATGCAATAATCCCAATGGTGAGACTGCTCTAGAAAGCAAACTTCACCTTCTCCAACATTTTTTTTTGGAAAAATGTTAAAATTGCTTTCAAAAATGAAGTTTATAAGTTATTTTTCAAGAAGATGCTTGAGGTGCCCAAAGAACAAGATTGTCCATAACTTTCTCATAACTAGTCCAAATTTGATGAACCAAAGCTTTAGATGTGGACAAACCTATAACCTTTGAGAAGAACAATTGAAAAAAAAAATTCAAGTTTTTGTAAATTTTTTTGCTGCCGGATCTTCATAAATTTGTTCTTATTTGGGCATAACTTTTGCTCCCAAACATAGATTGGAATAAAAATTACATTCCCCAAAAGCTAATGTGTTTTTCTATCTTTGAAAAAAGTTTAAATATAGCAAGACAAAAATTGAGGCTATAGGTACCTACCCAAAATCTCATTTGTCCCCTGAGTGGACACTCAGGGATTTAGGAGTTAACCCCTGAGCGCCCAGGCCAATTTTGCAAAAATCAAGGTTTTTGGAGACCAACAACTTTGATGCATCGTATCTTAGTCAATTGGATGATTCACAAAAAAGTGACCATTGAAAATTGTGGAACGCCTACTTAGAAAATGGCTTCCAAATTTTTGGAACAACTAACCGTGGGAGATGGGAGATTATAAAATTTGATCAAACAACATGTGATGACAAAATCTCATTTTTTGGTAAGTAGGTGCTATTTGATGATTTTTACAAAATTCTATAGGCCCTTGATTCATCTTAAATTTTGTGAGCAACAAGATTAGATGTGAATGCACATACTTGTAAATTATTGGAGATTGCACTTCTATTTATGTCAAGTTTTAGGGCTTCAAATCACTATTGCACGGAAAACAATAACCAGCATAGTTGGTGACGGTTGCTGTAATAAGAATCTAGAACATGCTTGAACCCTTGCCAACAACTTTCTCGCTACCACAAAACTTACACAAGGAAGCTTGCAAGGGATATTGATTGGTTGCAGACTGTAAAACATTGCTTGCCACCAAGCCCCATACGGTGCCACCACGCCCCATATGGTGTTTCACCCAATCAAATCTCTTGCAGCACTTGTATAACATTTGGCTTTCCTTGCCATTTCTCCATTGGCATGGACAACTTGAATGCCTTCATAATTGTAGTTTATAGCAAGATAAAAAAGTTAGATCCAGTTCCTTAAACCAAGACAATAGGTTCTTGTTGTTTTGGGCACTTGCCCATGCTAATTGACTAATTTAACAGAATTCTATAAAAAACTACCTACGTTTTGTTGATTTGGACACCATTGTCCAAATCAACAAACATTTTAGAATCTTTCAAAATCTATTTTGGAATCTTTGGGAATCTTTTGAGATTTTTTTGGAATCTTTAAGAATCTTTTTGAAATCTTTAATTATGAAATTTGTTTAAAGACTTCAAAATCTTTATAAAAATAGAATCTCTTAGACTCAATTAGAGTTGTTTTACAATCTTTTTGTAATTCATTAAAATACTTTATAATATTTTTTCATTAAAAACTATTAGAATAGTTTGGGTTGTTTTTGAAATCTTTCTAGAATCTTTTGGGACTACATGAAAATGTTTTGAATTTTTGAAAAATAAAAAATGTTTTCAAGAAAATTAGAATCTTTTTAGAATTATGAGTGTGGCTTTTTTCTTCATTTTTCATAATTTGGTATGGTTTAACATTAGTAGCCTTTAAAGTCTACTAAAAACATGATCAAAACAACAAAAACTCAATAGTTTTTTTGTTAATCTGGACACTTTTGGACAAAACAAAACAACAAAAAATCAACAAAAAATCAACAAAAAATCAACAAAAAATCAACAAAAAATCAACAAAAAATCAACAAAAAATCAACAAAAAATCAACAAAAAATCAACAAAAAATCAACAAAAAATCAACAAAAAATCAACAAAAAATCAACAAAAAATCAACAAAAAATCAACAAAAAATCAACAAAAATTCAACAAAAAATCAACAAAAATTCAACAAAAAATCAATAGTTTTCTGTTGATCTACACTTTTGGACACAAATTCATTATCTCAACAAAGTTTTATATAAAAAGTACAACATGTGTTGTTTTAAATACCAAAATTCCTTTATGAAAAAATATATAAGATGCCCCTCAATTCTTTTGTAAAATCATATATGTCCCTCAAAGATTAAAAGTATCAAAAATACCCTTGGCTTTTTGCAAAAATACCAACAATGCCTCTAATCTACTAGGAAAATATTAAAAATGCTCCTCAACTATTTTAAGTTATCAAATAAATCCTTGTATAATTTGAAAATTAATAATTTGTCTTTGGTTTTGTGTAAAAATGCCAAATAATCTTTATTCTTAGATTTTGAAAATACCATAAATACCTCTAGTTTTTTTGTGCCTTTTTAGTGCAATTCTATTTTAAATATTATATTAAAAATAAAAATCACTATGTAGTTGATGCAATAGTTTTTGCAAAAAATAAATCTATATGTAGAAACCCTACAAAGAATTTGAACAATTTGACTATAAGATTGAGTTTGCAATTAACTTGCCTTTATTTTAAGTAATTTTTGTTGTTGTTCTAGTAGTTACAAAAATTTATAATTAACAAAGCGAATTAATGGGAACTTCCAATAGCCTCAAAATAACTAAGGGTATAATTTAATTGATATTCTTATATAAAACCAAAAGGAAATTTTTATATTTCAAATAACACAAGAGTATATTTGCCATTTCAAAATAAAAGAGCATTTTTGATATTATCTCAAAATAATAGGGGTTGAGTTGATACTTTGACAAAAAACAAGAGCAGTTTTGATATTTTAAATCTTTGAGGGGTAAATTTAATATTTTGAAACAACCCAGGAGCATTTTTTAATATTTCCCCTCCTCGTATGAATTAGATCAACAAATAAATTAAAATCTTAAGAAATATTTTTGTTATTTTTAAAAAAGATTCAAAAGGCTTCAAAATATTATAAAGTCTTTTTGATCTTTTGGACTTTAAAATTTTGATTGCGTGATTACAACTTTTTAATTCCATAACTATTCAAAATTTGATGTTTTTTGAAGCTAGGAAACTACGGAGGCTACTTTGACCTAATAAGATTTTTGTTTTCAAAAAAAATGAAACTAATTTTGTTAAAGAAATTAAGCCAACCCTCACTTGCAACAATTATGTTGAGATTTATGTATTTCAATCAAAAGTTATGAACAAAAATCAAAAGGGTGGAAATAAATAAATTTTTAAAATTTTTGAACACCTTTATTGATTATTGCTCATAAATTTTGATTAAAGATCTCAAATTTGAAAAAAATTGTTGGAGGTGAAAGTAGACTACATTAAACAACTCTTTGTAGTTTTGAGCTTTTCAAAAAAAAAATCTTCTACTAGCCTGAAGTAGGCTTCAAAGTTTATTGACTTTGCAAAGTAATTAATATATAGTATACAAATAGATTTTTTGCATCTGTGTGTACACACATGTGTGGATGTGGTGTAGTGGTCTTAGGGCTTGAAGTAAGGGTCTACAGTGGGGAGCCGGAGGTCTAGGGTTCAACCCCTAGCACCGACGCATGCTGCCAGCTTGGCTATGGCGCTGCCTAGCAAGTCGTGCAAGCAACTGGTTTCAGATTTTGTTTTTATTTTTTATTTTAAAAAATAAAAAATCGTAATTATGAAAAAAAGCATTGATAAAAAAAAATTTAACAACAAAAATTAACAAAAATATAAGCAAAATTTAACAAATAAACAACAGAAAATCAACATAAATCAACACAAAATCAACAAAAAAACAACAAATTCTTGTTGAAAAGTACCCAAATCAACTTAACCAAATCAATAGATGAAATCAACAATTCAAGTAGAAATTCTGTTGATTTTCTATCAAATTTTCTACTAGTGCATGGGAGGCAATATATGAGGCGTTGGGGCGCTTAGGGGTTAATAGTTAAACGCCAAAGAGGACTTTTATCATCCCTTGAATAACAGTGTTTTTTGTAGGATGGAAAAAAGTTGTTTTTCATCTAAGTTTTTTTCTAAAAGTGATCATAAATACATGGTTTATCATGGAAGACAAAAAGCAACCTCACCAAATGCACTCATATTTTTGAGTAATCCAAATTGTGGGAAGATTCAAAAACATGGTGTTAGGTCTCATGTTATCCTTCTTGAATTTTTTTTGTGAACAACATGCACTATTAATTTGTACAAGTTTTGAAAAAAATATTATAATGGATGGGCACTTGCCACACCACTATAACTACTATAGAAGGGCAATCACGGTAACTAGCCCAATGTTTAGGGATTAAGGCCTTGAAAAATTGATGTTTTCACATAACAAAATTGCTCATTTTCTAATGCCTTGGGATTTCCTTTGTAGTGAGCGCTCGAATGCCACAATAACTTTCTCAAAGCCAGGTTCCCATGAGAGTGAACAAACTTTTCTTCACAAGAGGAGCATGAATCTATGTTGAAAGTGGTAAAAATTGACTTGCAATTGACACTTGACAGTAACTGAATAGGAAAAGACGGAAGAACGACCCATTTCCTGGCCCTAATCCCGTGTTAAGGTTGACGATAGTCACGATACCCTAATATTTCAATTAACTTTGAAGCGCTCAATTACTTGTCTCTAGCTCTCTTTTTCCTATTTTAGAGAATGCTAGATTGGAGAAATTTATTATTATGGTGAAGCCACTTGTTTAGGGCATTCTCAATCCAGAGCTTGCATCGGGCTCGATTAAAGACAATTACGGAGTTTTGTTGGGTCGTCTTGATTGATGTGGGTGGGACATTAGCTCCTCCGACCCAACGTGCACATGGGTGGCAAGTTTATAAATTTTCTTTCAGTCAGACTTTTGTTAAGTGTTTCTGACAAAATCTCTATTTTTGGCTTGCAAAGTAGCCATCATTTCTATGACAACAGTATATAGAGCAATGTGAAGGACTCTTGAAGAACAATGAAACTATAGGGTGTGGGCTAGGTTTTGTCTTCCCCTTCAAGATCACGTCCCATTTGCAAGATGCATTGGACCAAGTTTGCAATTCTTCATTGTGAGAGTACTGATGCAAGGGTATTAACCTAACTGGATTGAGGATGCTTTTACACATCCTTCTGGAATTTGTTGCTCCATGTCCATATTATACCATTTTCATCTCAGTCTATCAAACTCAACTAATACAGTATTACATAATGAGGTTTCATTTAGTGATACCATTCGTAGGCTATGATTCATTCATAGTCAAATCATATTTAAGGTAGCAACACCCATAAGCATAAAACTAAGGATTTTAGAGTTGGAAAATCAATTGATGAACTTTGAAAAACATATTGTTAAGTAAGGAAGAGGAAACCAATAATATTGGCATCAATTTAAAATTTTCAATTGCAAACATTTGTTCACAAAGATTTTTTAAAGTCCAAAATGTCTGAAAATGTGTAGCTGTGTGTATGAGATGCTAAAAAGACGCTAAGTGAAATCTTTTGTGTGCTCATATGCATACTACTAACTTGAGGAGTTCTTTAGTGGTGAGATGAGGCACTCAACATTATCATACTAGGCACCAAAAACTATCACTTTGCCACCTATAACCTTTTATTTTTTATTTATTTATCTAGCATAAAGTGCAAAAGTAGGTAAGACTAATGGGAACACTCACGGAGAGGGGTGTTGCTACCTTACATGGTATAATCTAGCACTATTTTGACCCCCAAATAAACTCCTTTAACGCCAATACATTAATACCCATACACTAACAAAGCTTTAATTTGATATACACCATCTCTCATTTTAAGACTCCAAGTTTTTTTATAAGTATTAAACAAACAAATATAGGCAAGAATTTTGTTTCCAAAACTCTTCTTCAACACTTCTTTGGACGTTGTAGTGTTGAAACATTTGTCAATTGAGAAATTTTGGAAAACACCTTTTGTTGGTTGTATTTGAAAAAACACCCTAGTAATTTTTAGAATTGCAAAAATACCCTCGTAGGGATTCTATGAAGCACCTACCACCTACATAGCAGTGATACACTAAATTTCATGCATGCTCAAGGCAATGCTTCCACGCCCAATTTTGCAAACATTTTATTTATTAGAGGCAAACCCTTCAGTAGTAAAAAGGATTGCAAATATGAACGAGTATTAGAAAACATATATATCAAATCGGGAAAATAGTTTCATACTAAAATACAAAAGCAAGAAGGAGGGATGAATCTATATCACATATGGGTGGATGAAGAGGTGGAAGAGGTGGTTGTGTATTTTTTGCCAGCCATAATACAGTTGCACCATGATATTGTGGAATCCCTATAGGGGTATTTAGCAATTTCAAAGATTACAAGGGTATTTTTCAAAATACAACAAAATGTAAGAATGTTTTTCAAATTTCCCTTTTCTTTTGCAGTGAAACCTAGCGTTCTTCTAACCAATGTACTTTCCATACATAGAAAAGGTCTTTACTAAGTAGCTTGGATAACAATACAAGGAATGCTTTTGAATTTGACCTGATTGTCATTGAAAGCTAGGCCACACCAACCCAAAATGGCGTTTTAAAAAGGCGTTGAGTTAAAAAACAATTAAGCACTTATTTTTTTTAATATAGAATTACCCTTCAAGTTTTTACACTCATCTTTTTGTTATATTTCAAACCATTGGTTCTTAATCTTTCCAATTTGTCCTTTTTGAATTGTTACCCTTGAATGTTCAAGAGGTTGTCTTTAGCAAAATAATGCATGGAAGCTTGGGCAAAACGATTGTCCTCCATTTACAAAAACACATTTTACTTCATTGTCCACTCCAAACCCCTCGCTTTGGCCTATGTGACCATAACATAAGTCATAAAACATTTTGATCATGCTGGACACCAAGGAAAAAGCTTTGCATCAAGAAAAGTTACCCTAAAAAGGTTTGAGTACCAGGTACCTTACTCAAATAAAGAAAACCAAAACCTCTCATAGCATAACCTCTCATGGCATAGCTACTTGTTTCATGTTCTATTCAAAAACCATGAAACAAAACTTCAGACATGAGGCCATCATGGGAAAAGCAAAAGTACAACAGAGCTAAAACCACAAAGTGGGTTATGTTTTATAGCTTTTTATATATAATGAAATGGGGTGCTATGGAAAATGGAGGGTTGCACTAAAAGTGGCAGATGCTGCCAAGGGGGCAGGGGAGGTACAATAAAAAGGGCTGGCCATTTTCTGCCAGTCCTTGTGTTCAGAGTACAAAAGCAGCCTAGAAGGCATCTTTTTCTAGTTGAATCGGCGTTGAATTTCTTGGTGAATTTTTGCCTAAATCTTACCTTGAAAGTGAGATGGCCATCACTACACTAACAAATTTTAGTGCAAAATTGGATGAAATCACCATATTCTTATTTGAGTTGAAATTCAATTTGTCATATTTTGGATGAAAGTAGCTTATATTAGTAAATTTTTGTATGAACTTTTGCTGATCATGCATGTGTTCCACTTTTAGCTATATTTTCCTTACCTACCTACATTTTTGGATGCGGGTCTCTCTACCTTGACAAAAATAATATTAAACCTTGGGATCAACCCCCTCTCTACTTGACCCCACTCTCGGTCAATTTTCTCGCATTCAATTTTGCCTCTTTTATTTTTTATCAAATCCAATATGGTGAGTCAAAACAATCCTACGCTGAATATTGCATTTAGGGCCTCTTTACACTAGTGACCAATAGCCCATCCATATTTATCAAAAAGTCACGGCTGTTGGTCAAGACTAGTTACCAAGAACCAATTTTCTCATTCATTGATCATCTCCAATACTGTAACTTGATAGCAAATTCGGAACTTCTCATCCAGTCGCTTCACTACTAGTAGTATCTCTCTTCTCTCATTCTTTGCATCTCTTAACCCCTAAGCATCCAATTGACCATTTTTTGGTCGCTGCCCATTTTTTTCAAGCTGCCCAAGACCAAAAAAAATCAGGTTTTTTTTTTTTTTTTTTTTTTTTTTTTTTTTTTTTTTTTTTGTAATAGGAAATGAAGTCTACTTTCCAACTTCACTTGAATCATGTCAATCCAAGTTAAATTCTACCAAGGAGATTTTTTCAAAGACAAGCACCTCAATATTTGCTAATGTTGTAAAATTTACTATTTCAAGAATCTAATGATGAACATTCTCTCCTTTCAAAAGATTGCATTTTTGCAATTTAAGATAGAATGTCTATTTTTAACCAATCACAACAAAATTTAAATCTATAAGTAAAATTTGTAATTTTGGTGAATATCAAGTGATCAATGCTTCTAAATTCATTTCATAAAAATCCAAAACTTTTTTTGAATGTTTGACTATATGGACAATTTCTAAAAATTATGATTTTTATTTTCTCTTTTAAAATAAACTTCATCAAAGTTACAAAAGTACCATTTAATAACTCATCTATGTCCTTTGGGCCTTTAGGGGTTAATAAAGTTTCATGAATTTGGATGCCAAGAAATAAAAGAGGAGATTTGTAACCAAGAAGATTACAAAATTTTACAATCAAAACTTTAGTCAATAGTAATAAGTGGAAATACAAAGTAATGACCATGCCCTTGATTAGATGTCTATTTATAATGAAATTTTTTTGGCGTATTTTTACAATGGAATTAGTGGTAATAAAATATGATATTAAATATATATATTTTTTTCATAATAAACACTGTAAAAATATTAAATCACCGCAAGAAAACTAAAATTATTGCAACCAAATGCATTTTTTGTAAATAAATAGCAGTATAGCAATAAAAATTGTGTTCACAAAAATAAAAGTTATGTTCACAATAGTAAAACTATAGTAAAACAACATTCTTAGTAGTAAATAGCATTAAACCTTGACAAAAGTAAACAAAAAAAAAAATATTGGGATGCCTTGGTCACCTTAAAAATTTGAGTAGAGAACCTCTTGAGAGTGTCTCAATACAAAATTTGTGTAACCATGAAACCCTTACCCATTTTATGACATGTAGGGTTCTCACTAGTAGAAAATTTAGCACAAAATCAACAGAATTTCAATAAAAAACTGTTGATTTTTTCTGTGAATTTGGTCAAGTTGATTTGGGTACTTTTTTGTTGTTTTTTTGTTGATTATTTACAATTTTCTATTAATTTGTTGTTGATTTCTATTACGTATTTTATATTGTTCAATTCTATTTCTTTTCATTTTTAAATTATTATTTTCATAGAATTTATTTTTATTTTACAAAAATGTGAAATTTTTAGGGGACGGGCAGCTGCCCGAGCACCTAGGCAGCTGCTGGTAGCAGGGTTTGAACCCTCCACCTCTCCTCTCACACTCCACAACCTTAGTACATTCTCAAAACCAATAGAGAATATGCAAATGCACATGCACACATTGGTATTTTGATTCTATTTGTACATTAAATGTTCATGTCTTTAGTAATCCAGTAGACTTTGGAGGCTATTTCCACCCATTAAAGGACTTTTATTCAAAAAACTTAGAACCAAGAATAGTTGGCAAATGTATTTTACTTTCACCTCCAATTTTTTTTTTTGGATTTCAATCTTTTTATCAAAAGTTATGAGCTAAAATCAGAGAAGGTGTTTAGAAATTTTAAATAAATTGTTTATTTCCATCCTTTTGATTTTGTTTATAATTTTATTTTAGAATTCACAAATCTCATAAGGATTGTTGCAGGCAAAGGTTGGATTCATTACTAATTATTATTTAGTGCTAGTTTTTTTTTGTAAAAAGAACCTTATTTTGTTAAAATATTCTCCATAGTTTGATAGCTTCAAATAACATGAAGTCGTGAAAAGTTACGGAATTAAAACCTTGCAATTATAAAATCCAAATTTCATAAACTTTTGAATAGTTTTGGATATTTTTTAAGGGCACTAATATGTGAACCACACCCTTTGAACTACTGTACCACACCCCTGGGGTAAATTTTAGATTTCTACCATCAAAAATTTGAGTTTGAGGACTTTGAATTCAAATTTGAACTTAGAGACCATGGTATTGTCTAGGACCATAAAAAAAAGTTGCAATTCAACAACACCCAATGAAAAAGCTTATCTTTTTTTACAAACAAAAGTAAAATTAACAATTTTCTCCCTAACTAAACTTTTTCATTAGGTGTTGTTGAATTGCAACTTTTTTTATGGTTCTAGACAATACCATGGTCTCTAAGTCCAAATCTGAATTCAAAATTTTCAAATTCAACTTTTTGATGGTAGAAATCTAAAATTTACCTCGTGGTGTGGTATAGTAATTGGAAGGGTGTGGTACACATATCAATTCCCATCTTTTAAAGCTTATAAAAATATTTTATAAGATTTTTTTTTTTTTTTAATTCATTTGGTTAGTAATAGAAGGAAAAATACTAAAAATACCCTTTAAGTCTTTCAAAATATCAAGTTTACGCCAAAAATATGTGAAACATAAAAAATATTCCTTATTTTTTGTAGAAATATCAATTATACTCTTGTTATTTTGGAAAAATAATAAAAATGCTCTTCTATTTTGAAATGTTAAATATATCCTTGTGTTATTTGAAATGTAAAAATCACCTTTGGTTTCTTGTAAGAATTTGTATTAAACTATACACTTGGTTATCATGTAACACAAAGATATTTTTGGTACTTTTAATCTTTCAAGGACATATATGATTTCTTCAAAGAATTGAGGAGCATCTTTTATATTTGTTTGTAAAGAAATTTTGGTATTTGAAACAACAAAATGTTGTACTTTTTATATAAAATTTTGTTGGATTAGTGAAATTGTGTCCAAAAGTATCTAGATCAACAAAAAATTGTTGAGTTTTTTGTTATTATGGTCATGTTTTTACTTGACTTTAAAGGCTGCTAATTTTAAATCTTACCAAATTGTGAAAAGTAAAGAAAATAAAACCAGTCAATGTACACTCAAACTTCTAAAAGATTATATTTTTCTTGAAAACTTCTTTTATTTTTTAAAACTTCAAAATTTTTTAATGAGGTCCAAAAAGATTTTAGAAAGATTTCAAAAACAAACCTAAACTATTATGATAGTTTCTTTGTTAAAAATATTTTAAAGTATTTTGATGATTTACAAAAGTATTCCTAAAGGAATCTAATTCAATCTAAGAGATTCTATTTCTATAAGTATTTTGAAGTACTTTAACAAATTTCATAAAGATTTTAAAAAGATTCTCAAAGATTCCAAAAAGGTTCTTGAAAATTCTTAGAGATTCTCAAAGATTTTTTGAATTTCCAAAAAGATTCTCAAAAGATTCTCAAAAGATTCTCAAAAGATTCCCAAAGATTCTCAAAGATTCTCAATTGTTCTCAAACATTCTCAAAGATTCTAAAATACTTGAAAAGATTCCCAAAGATTCCTAAAAGATTCTCAAAGATTCTCAAAGATTTCCAAAGATTCTTGAAGATTCCAAAAAGATTCTCAAAGACTCTCAATTGTTCTCAAACATTCTCGAAGATTCCAAAAAAACTTGAAAAGATTCCAAAAGATTCTCAAAGATTCTCAAAGATTCTCAAAGATTCTCAATTGTTCTCAAACATTCTCAAAGATTCCAAAAAAACTTGAAAAGATTCCAAAAGATTCTCAAAGATTCTCAAAGATTCTCAAACATTCTCAATTATTCTCAAACATTCTCAGACATTCCAAAAAAACTTGAAAAGATTTCGAAAGATTTCCAAAGATTCATGAAGATTCCTAAAAGATTCTTAAAGATTCTAAAATCTCAAAAAGATTCTTAAATATTCTTAAAAATCTTGAGAAGAATCTCAATGATTCCCAAAAGATTCTTGAAGATTCTTAATGATTCACAAAAAATTCCCAAAAGATCCTCAAAAGATTCCAAATTTTTTGTTGATTTAGATAATGGTGTCCAAATCAATAGAACGTATTTAGTTTTTTACAGAATTTTGTTAAATTAGTCAATTAGCGTGGGCAAGTGCCCAAATCAACAAGAAACTATTGGTTTTCTGTTGTTTTGGAAGGAGTTTTCTACTAGTGTCTATATCATTTAATCATCCATTTTCAGTCTAGATCACTTTTCAATTTTGAGGCAAGTGTAAAGTGAACTTAGACCATTCTTTCACTAGTAGAAATCTTATTTTTTTCAGTTGTTCTGGTTGCATTGATGGGTGCGCTTTTCTATTAATGTTCAACAAATATCAACAAAAATTGACTTATGTTGAACATCAACAAAAAAGAGCACTCATCAATGCGACCAAAACAATAGAAAAACAGAGTTTTTTTACTAGTATCTTCTCCTCCTCTAATCACAATGCTCTAGATGCTTTGATCATGACCCTTGGTCACTAGTGTAAAGAGGCCTTTAGGTTGCATTAACAACTAGGTTGCCTTACCTTAGAAAGTTACCTCATGACTCATCACTTAACCACATAGAGGCGCATGCAACTATCTAGGTATTAAGATTTCACATGGTTTATGACTTGGACTTTGCTAAGGTAGGTTTATCCAATCCTGACCAAGTCCCTAATGTCGTCACTATGTACCCACGATGGTCATTTTTTACCTGAAATCAAGGTACATCATAGATGGCTTATCATTTGTGTCACAAATGATAAGTTATCTACGTACCTTGATTTCAGGTCAAAAATAACCATCGTAAGTACATATTAACGGCATTAGGGACATGGTTGGGATTTGATAAACCTACCTTGGTTTTTTTTTCCGCGGCTTTGTTGTTGTTGGCGGGCCCTTTGACCCTTAACCCTTGAACAACTGAGAGGCCCTTTGCGACCAATACAATATGGGGTATTTTTCTTGTATTTGGAATGCATCCACACCTCTACTACATTTGAGACCAACAAAGAAGTTGGAGAATAGATAAATACGGTTCTAGTGGACTACTTGAGATCCCAAATTAAAATTTCTTATTGGTGGCAAATGACAATTATATGTTAGCGTATATACTATGGCCAGTGGTCGTTTAAGGGTTAAAGGCTCAAAGGGGGTGTTCTCACAAAAAATCCGACATAAATTACAATTTTTGGTATGATGATGTAAACTCAAAGTTAGAACTTATTTTTGATATTTCAAGTGTAAAAAATTGCATTGTTGTATTTATGAAATGTGTGCAAATTTTTTTAGCCCATTTGACCTCATGGATTGAAATATTAAAACATTTGGAGCTTTCAAAAAAAAATAGTCCATGCCCAATAAGATCAACAAGCTTTGGGCCACTTTGGAGGTAAAATGATTTGTTAGCAAGAATTAGAAAAAATCCCATTGACATTGATATCTTCTTAGGTACACTCATGGAAAAATTCCAAGGGTAAACTATGGGTGTAATCTACTCTAAAGTGCCCTACAATACAAAGAGGTTCAACTCCTTAACTATGATTCATCAAAAAACACTAAAAATGAGGTGTTTTGATTGCAAAGGCAAAAAAAATGCGGAATTGAAATCTTGGGGCAATCGGTCTTAAATTTAAATAGTAAAATACTTTATTATGCTATTGTAAAAAGATGAAAGATATTTATTGCACAGGTTTTGAGATTATAAGATTTGAAGTCAAAATTAGTTTTTTTTTGGAGGCAATTGAAATTCTAGGTTGCTATAATTTGGGGAGGCTTTTGCACTAGTAGATTTCACAATTTTGATTAAAGATTTTCAAACCCAAAACTTTTACAATAGGGTTGGTCATATGCTTAGAAATTTTTATGTCATTTTGAATTAGGGAACACATACTAAAAGAATAGAATACAAAACTAGCTTCAAGAAAATTATCATACAAAGCCGTTTTTTCAACAAGTTTTTTCTTCTACATATACAGTATTTTCTTCAAAATGTAGATGGTGGAGGTTTAGATTTTAGCTAGCTTCATAGGAGGGGGAAAGAAATTGGTCGAAAATTGTGACTTGGACAAGCTTGATCAACATAGGGCCAATTTTAACAAAGGTGAAGTAAAGGGCAGTAAGCAAAACCATTGCCTTTATGGCATGAGGTTGGGCTAGATTTGACAAAGGAATTTTTCTACCCCTCAACTTTTGGGCAAGATCCCAAAATTTTAGGTGCAGTGTAAATAAATGTGCATGTGTTGCCCCTTGAGCAAAAAAACTAGATATTCCATCATAACATTTTTTGAAAAATTGAAATGGTTTGAAAATTGTTGCATTGGAAAGCTACTCCTTGGGCACATATCTTCTAGTTTTTTTTGGGAAAATGCATATATTATTCTACTATTACTAGCCAGCCTAAAATTGCTATGTTGCTAAAAAAAGCTATTTGGGCCCTTAGGGATTAAAAACTTGGCTATACATTAGGAAGTTTGGATTAATTTCTTGTGCATGGAGTTTAAAATAAATAATAATCAAAGTGATTAAAATATTTATCCAACCACATCCCATAGATCATATTTTTTTCAAGGTAAAAAAAAACAATGGATATAATTCAATATATTTCTTCTTCACTAGCATTCATGGTCTTTATGATTTTTACTAAGTGAATGCATGTCACCACTCAAAATGACTTCCACTTTTAACACACTCATCTCTAATAAACCACAAAATTATATTCTATGAGTGTGCCATTATGCCCCTTGAGCCTTTGAATGGGAAACATAACTTTGTGTAACAATAAATAGAGATTGATGCTTTTTTTTAGGACCTAGAACATTTCTTGTTTTTATGTGAGAATTCTTGATCATGTATTGACATGTTTATGAGTGTTGAGTGGACTTTCTTGAATTTTTTTAAGTGTGTGTTATTGAATGGAAGAGTGTAGGAGTGGCTAGTATGTGCTTTTGAGAATGTAAGAATTGATTTTAAGCATAAGAATTTATTTGTCTCTATTTATGACTTTCAACTTGCAATTCTATAAATGCTTACAAAAGCTTTTTGATTTATTGAGAATAATTACATCTTACTCCAAATCTGTGAAACACTTCTTGAAGAAGATTACAAAGTGAACATTTATTTTTTGGAGCCCCAAGCATGGGGCTCCACACATAGGGCCTTGGGATTCCAAACAAAAAGCTTTAAGAGAGAGACACCTAGGAGCCTTGTAGAGGGCAAACCTGGCCAATTGGACAATTTTTTTACTTGCCCAACCCAACTTGCCCAAGTTTTCTGAGCTACCCAAAAAAATTTGAGCACAATATTTAATAATTTAACTAATAAATTTGAGTAATTTCTTTTTAACATGACAGAATGAAAGAACCTACCTCTTGTCAAAATTTTATAAACATCTATTGAAAATTGAGTTCATACAACCTTCAGTAATTACATAGTGTGAAATCTAGAGAAATTAGTGTGGGCCTGTGGGATTACCCAAACACAATGTTTAGTGTACAGTACAGTGGCCTCCAATAAGACCTCAAGTTCTTAACCCTAAACTGCCCAAGGGGATGAAATGTGGCTGTTGTGCATTTTAGGTTGATTTTTTTATACTTTTATTGAAGATTAATTTAAGTGATTATTTTTTAAATTATTCTTGTTAAAGTCTTGTTTTAGTATCAAAAATCCAATTTTGAAAATGAATGACTATGGTTTGTCTATTCAAGATTTTGTGCAAGGGTGTCGATTGCAAATCTTCACTTTCTAGTGTCAAGAGCTCTTGGAGATGAGCCTCAAGTATACTAGAACTTGGAGAAACAATCACATTAGAAAGTTAATTTAAAAAGTTGTAGAGTAGATTTTAAGAAGCCGTAAATTGATTAGGATTACAAATGTTGTACTTTACATACTCATACTTTTTTGACATCCTCAATTTTAAATTTGAGATGTGAAAAGAGGATTGAAAGACTTCAAATCACTTTCACAATTTTAACACCCTCTTCATCAAGTGTTATAATTTTTCAATCCATAAGTGATGTTATTGTGTTTTCTTTTCCTATGTGACCTCTATCATATCTAGTTTGAATTTGTACAATTACAATTTATAAAAAAATGATGTAACTTATCAAAATGTTGCCATCATGTTCATCCAAGAGCACATTTTGAGATACTGGAGAACGTCCGTGGGCGGTTTAGGGTTAACCCTTGAACGACCGAGGAACTCTTTGCGACCAATACAACACGAGGTATTTTTCTTGTATTTGGAGCGCATCCACACCTTTATTATATTTGAGATCAACAGAGAAGTTAGAATATAGATCATTGCTGTTCTAGTGAAGTAGTCGAGATCCCAAATTAAAACTTTTTGTTGGTAGCAAATGCCAATTATATTGCAGCGTACATAGTATGTATTATAGTAGCTCAATCGTTTAACCCCTGAGCGCCCAAGGTTATTTTTGGATTTAGGAGAAAATGGGGATTTAATGGTCACCACAACTTGAAAAATCACATTTAGAATAAGTGACCGTAGGATTTGAAAAAGGACTATATTCTCTACTGATGGGGACCAACCATGGCTGTTTTCATCGTACAATTTTTTTAATAAATGAAATGAAGTTATAAGCCCCATTGTCAGTATACTGTCGATGGAGTACTTAAGGGTTAAGAGTTAACACGGGATAGTCAGTTTCAAGAACCCGAGGACTTGTTGGAGGCCACTATACAGCACGGCTGACGTGGACAATTTCAAAATGCCACGCACGACCTTGTCAACCGAACTGGAAAATGGACGCCACGTGGAAGGACTTCAACCTGGGATGGGGGTGGCTGCATTGCTGCCAGGCACCCAGCTTGGGTACGGCAGTCGGGAAGCAATTCCGGATGTGGATGCGCAGACAAACTTGCGGGTGCCGACACAATTGTTTCAAATTGCAACTCTGAAGCAAAAAATTCGGGCAATAATTGGCAGCTTGATTGAGCTCTGCGACTTTCTTTCTTGCTGCTTTCATCGCAGTAGTTCTCATTCAAGCAATTGTGGATGGAGTTGAAGGAGCTCCACGCAGAATTGAGTTGCTGAGACTCTTGAAATGCAACTGAGGAGCATGTAATGCATACATCTGTTGTGTAAAGCGACAGGGCGGTGGTGGCTGAAATCTTACATTGCGAAGAATGGCGTTTGTGGCTGCTCCAGCAGTGGCTTTATTTTCGAGTGTTGGTGCAGCGACGTGTTGTAGTGGTGAGAGCCTTTTCCTATTTTGATGGCTTTTCACTTCTTGTTGACAGGGTGTTGGACGAGGACAAGGGTTTAGGGTTTGGGTTTCAGACTCGAGAGTCTTGGCATGTAATGTTGGCGTCATTTGGCAGGTAATTGCGTTGAAGTCGGAGGATTTGGAAGAGAATCAAGACGAAATGGAGTTAGGTTAGCAAGGTAGCCTGCGCCCAGCTTTCTATTTTTTTATATTGAATTATTGCGCATTCTGCATGCAAAGTACTATATCTCCTGGTTTTTTTCTCCAGTGTTTCATGAATTGGTTTTGGCCTTACTCTTTTTCTACTTTCATTGAGATGGAGAATGGAGAAGAGAATTTCACAACCATGACTTAATAATCGGAATGTATATATATGAGATGTTGCAGCAATTAGCTAGATTTTTGATAAATCACTTGGGTTTTTGCCTACGAATCTTATCATGCTGCCCTAATGTGGACAGGTGCTCACTTCTTCAACAAGCCGGTCCTTCGGTTTCTTTTTGTGGTTCCGTTCCCAACCGCGGTAAGCTTTACATCTCCTGGTTTCACTGACCTTTCTCACATTCTCTTAAAGGCCTAATTGCAATAGAAACCTTCAAAATCTGAGCAATCTCAAGGATAGTAAGCTTATTGATAGCGAAATTATAGAATAGAATCTATAATAACATGATTGCATCCAAGCGCATGCTTATCCTTTACATTATCCCTTGAATTACTGCAGTTATTCTGAGCCTCTATGAAGAGAAAGCCAGATTTGATTGTGATTGAACTTGGCACTGCTGAACAGATTTAGACATTGGGAGTCAGTGATCGTCTGTGATAACAACAAACAATGGATCTTTTTCAACATCTAACGACATGAAAGACTGTTTTGTGTAGAAGCTTCGATACGGACTTGCAGGGCAAATCAGGAAGTGGCAGCCATGGCAGAGACTTCTGCCACGGGTGAGCTTACAGAGTTTTCAGAGCTGGCGCAAGCAAAGGTATTAACGATCGTTGGTGCCGGAAGTGTCAGCCCATTCGATGGTAACTCTTGGGAAGATGTCATGCAGCACATGGTACAGACCTCATGGAATGGAAGCCTTCCTTTTTCTCTCCTTTTGATAGACTTAAGCACAGCTGGCACCCTTTTCATCATAGCCCAGAAAGAGTCCAGAGCACTAAAATATTGAAGAACTGAACCAATTATTTTGTTGCACTTTGTTCCATTGGCAGTCACCGTCAGATGATCCCACATGCAGACCAAGGGTTGGATGAAAGGAATCTAACAATCCTAGCATGAGCCACACCCACCTTCGTAAGCATACCATGAACTCTAAATTGTGCACAAAAAGAATTGGGATTCGCTCTTGAAACAGCTGAAAGTCCTGTTAGTAATATATTCACGGGAAAATTTCACGGATACCCCTGAAGATTGCAATATTTACATAGAGACCCCTGCTTTTTTCAAAAATTACACAAATATCCTTGGACCAAAATTTTTAAGCATTTATTTGTTGTGCTCATACTTTCTTCATGAGCCATGTTGAATAAGGGAATGTAATGAAACAAAAAAAAAGCAACGTGTGCACAAAGGAAAAAGGGAAGTGACATGCACAACAAAACAAAAACTTTAAAATTTTGGGTATATGTGTAATTTCTGAAAAAGCATGGGTATCTATGTAAATATTGTAAACTTCAGGGACATCCATGAAATTTTCCCTATATTCAAACCTTTCCGATAGTGCAAGTTCAAACTGGATTTCCTTGCATGATTTGAAGAGCTTGACGCGTTGACTGCTTTCGCAGGCACAACGAATTGGGTGGATCAATATCAAATTCGAGATGTTAGTCCTCACGGACGAAGCCTTGCTATCCAAGGGCACCGCATTCGAAGCAGACATCGCTGTTATCATATCCGTGACGGACGTGGAAGTCGCCAAGCAGATCCAAACTCGCCATCTCCAAAACATACCGACTGTGGTTCCTTTGGATTCAGCTCTCAACTTCGAAACGCGCTTGGATGCTTTGAAGGTAAGGCCCGTGGACCAGGTGGAGAAGCTGCTTGGGGCTCTGCCTGGAAGCCAGCGGAAAGAAGCTCTCAAGGTGCTCAGTTTAGTAGAAGAAGCGTGGGCACGGAAGAGCAGCGACGATGTCCGCTTTGCGCTTCTTGTGCTCATCGATTCTTACGTGACTCCAGTGACAGTGCTGAAGAACCTCCGCGCAACAGGCTTGGCATCCGTCCAATGCATGGTGAAAAACTGCAGGTCAGTATGTGAGGAGTTTTTCAACTCCACCGGTGAAGATTCTCCAATCTCTATAACTACTTCAGCACTTTGCAATCGTTACAAAATTTCTTGAGATTTTTTAGCAGTATCTTTTTTCATCCTACCTTGCTGCAGGTCACAGATCCTGGAATGCATTTTGGACCCCGATTGCCGGCAGGCTCTGTCCTGTTTACAGAGCTGTGCGCCGACGGACCAAGTGTGCAGCTACCGGTGTATAGTCTCGTACGAAAGTCCCAAGCTGGAGGCTTTCACCTTGTGCGTGCTGCAGAAGAACAACTGCCTTGGTCTCTCCGCCGACATTCTCATGCAACCGGATGTGCAACCGTTGCAGGCGTTCCGTGGGGAAGCATTGACTCACCAAAGTGCGGAGGATCTGTTTATTGGTTGGCTGGGACGTCCCAAACCACCACCGGGGCTACCATTTGAGTACAGCTGGCGGGTGGTTGCAGGACAAAATGCCGCTTATGATCAATTCCCTTGTCAATTCCAGATATTCTATCGTGGCAAGGCCCAGGGTTCCATGTGGTACGACCCTGTGTTCCAAGTGCAAGCGCTGGATGGACGACTGCTATGGAGGAGACGGCATTATCGTGTCAAGCGCCACATCGTGCCAGGTACTCTCACCTTTGAAAGAGAAAAAAAAAACAAACAAAAAAAATTGGCACAGAAGGCTGCCATGTTTGTTCCTGTTTGTTATATTTTAAACACCATTTACCAGGCTTTGGATCTCGTGTTAGCCACTTGTTGCTGGCTCAGGATACTGATCACACCATCATGTGGACCCGGGCTGTGCAACCTCCATTTCTCCACCTCAGCAGAAAACGCAGAAAGATGTTTTGATCAAATTTGGAATTTTTGAATTCATATTTGGATGCAGAGACCCTGAATTGCATTACGAAGGTGATAAGACACAATGAACGAACTACATAACAGTGGCAGATTCTTACTTTTTTCACTGTTCTTCAAAAGAGTTGGAGGTTGCATAGCTTGGGTCCACATACTGGTGTGATCAGTATCCTGAGCCCTTGCTGCTTGAGCGACCATTCATTGATAAGTGTTTTTGAAGTTAGTCCTGAGGTATCCAATTCAACAGAAAGAGTTTCGCTCACTAAAAAGACCAAACGGTGCACCGGTTTTCTTCCAAGCCGCCTAGATAAACAATTGGACTGACCCTGCTCCGGTGTGTCTGTGCCAGGCACCTTTTATTTTACCGTGCTTGACAATGGTGTGATTTCCAAGGAGTTCTGGCGCATCGTGGACGTGAAGGATGACTTGTCATGGGGGTTGTTCTACTACAGCGGAGCTGCAGCTGCTGCGGGACAATCGTACACGGGAGCCATACTGGTCACGCAGGATGGGATGTGGCCTTCTGAAACGGAGGGTCCGCGCATCAACGCAGCGCTTGACAGATGTGGAATCAAGGTTTGGGAGCTTTATCGAGTGAACAATTCAGGATGCTCAAATCCACCCTTGGGAATTCCTGAGGGTTCCTCGCTACACTATGTAATTAGTTGAAACCTGCGGTGCTCCGACATCACTTTGTATAATAATATCTTCAAAATTGAAGGAGAAACTAAAGAATCTATTGCTGTATGGTGCCCCGTTTTGTTTGACCCAAAGCCTTTTCACTTGTTTGCAACCTGTACTTGACACTTCACCTTCTATACTTCAGATGAGACACCTTTTTGTAGTACAATTTGAATGTGTTTACGTTGTTTGCATTATAATTCTCAACCACTTGTAGTGTAGTACACAAAATAGAATTCAGGGATATGAACTTTAATCACAATTTCAGTTTTTCAAATTTATGAGTATGCAGTGACAAAGTAACCTCTCTTGTATGGTATCACTATATAGAAGTCTAGAAGTGCTCTAATATACTTTGAATGAAGCTCCCCCAAGCTTGACGTTTATCACAAGAGGGAATAAACAAGAAGTTAACCCTTAAAGGACGGATGGATCACCGTGGCTTGCCCTGCTTGTAGCACTTTATAGTGTTTTGCATATGGGCACCACTAGTATTGCTTCAAAAAGTTGGAAAAGTCAATAGTGCCCTCATGAAAATTGCAAGAAGTGTAGCTTTGAAACTAACACCATGTTTTTGAATCTTATCACAATTAGGGTTACAAAAAAAATGAATGCATCTCAAGAGGTAATTTTTTATCTTCCATGATGGACCATGTGTTTATGGTCACTTTTATTAACAAAACAGATGAAAAAAAACGACTTTTTTTCTGAATCACATAATCTTTTTTCAGAGCTGGAGAACGTTTTTTGTCCTCCTCTATGTTTAGGGGTTAAGAGTGTTGGCCATTGCATATACGTACATATTATGCAAGCCAAACCGGGAGCAGCAAGTGATGCAATTTCTTTAAGTTCTTTACATAGGACTAGCCACTCACTAATGTACGAAATGGGGACTCGGGCTTACGCACAATTGCTTCACACTTGTGAGCTACACAATATTGGAGCGGTCCACCCTACTTCTAAACCTAGACAAACTAGACAAGCAATGCCTAAAAGTAGAGTATTTCTCTTGCTTTCTGTTCACATGATGGCAGAGAAACTCAAGCATAGTCGAACCTTTGAACCAGAAGGGAGCTCCAGCATCAGAAAAATGCTTGATAGTTCAAGCTAATACAACCTCAGCCACACCAGAAAGCAGAGGCATCAACACGTGTCTGCATCCTGAGCATCAGTAAAAGTATTTTACAAGGAGAGATCTACAAAAGTAGGTGAAAACAACATCATTTTCCAGAATGAAAGCTATGGTACATTCCCACTCTATGAATCGGGGCCTTGCTGTATCCGGGGTCATTACCATCGGGAGGGAAACTCTTCAGCAAAAAAGTCCAGTAAGGATGGCACTCTGATGACTGGGAAGAATTTAAAACTGCCGGAGAGGGCTGCGAAATGACAAGGGCTCCAACACGGGCAAGAGGTTATATGTTGGTGATGCCAGGCTGATCCCACGAACTACGCCTCCATGAGCAGTCTTGATTCGATAACACAGTAAAAGGACCGCGTCCCATAGTGCTGTCCGTCCCTGTACATGGATACATGTGCGCATGAGCTACTACAAATAAGGTGATGACCAAGTGTGAAAAAAAGGAGCAAAGTTCAACCAACAATTCAGCTTTGGAAGAACTATTCACCTGAAGGGAGAATTGCAGTTTTTTGTCCCAATAAAGTGCAAACACTGGTGGACTTTGCTTGCCAACAGCAAGGATACAAGCCCCTCCAGGTATAGTTCCTGGAGCGTTCGATAATACTGCAACATGCTTCTCTGAAAATCTTTCATTTCCCGGAAGAGTGTTCAGAAAAAGAGGGTTCGTTCCCGTCTGCATGTTGGAATGAGCATACGGGTCCACGTGTAACATCCACTGTGGATGTTCCAACAAGGCACAGAAAAGGTAGAGCAGAAGGTGGGGATCAGAAGGGAGCTCCGAGTTGGGTTTCTTTTTGTTGTCTCTGCCACTGCCCATAAAGTCATACCATTTCACACACGAGCCTTCAGCGAGTTCTGCATTACAAAGCATACAGCATAAGGTCCCCTGTATACCTCCAATTACAGCGTCATTCAATAAAAAGAAACTTCAAAGATTTGTCAGCTTCAGATCCAGTTGCAGATGCAATACACAAAACATACCTTTACTGAACGATTCTAAAAATCACTTGTTTCAGGAATATCAAAAAGAACTCCTCAGGTCATATATATTCAATATATTACAAAGCAGCTCAGAGGTGAGTTTTATAGATAAATGAAACCTAGAAAGTTTACAGGCAAAAAATAGATTACCCCTGATTCTCTGTACAACAGCGTCAGGACGTACACTGCTGAGAGGAAGGAGACCTCTAAACCATTCCCCTTTCATGAGCAAACGCAAGCGCTGGTGCTCAGTGACTGCATCCAAACACTCCTGAACCAACGGGTTGGCAATACGCTCCTGACCTGAAGATTGAAGGCCAAAAAGCCCTGGCTGGGGAGCTGCACGGGGGAGTGAGCTTCATAAATAAAGTAGAAGACAGAACGAGTCAATAAAAAACCATATGAGAATCAAGTGCGTACTGCATTGGGCCACATCTGAAATGAAATGTGAAATGTGTTCCTAGAAAATCACAATGAAGAACAGAATCACAATGATCGGTCTAGTAGCAATTCAACTTGGCAGTCCAGAAAACAAGCAATATATTCCTGTTTCAAACTCGATATGTATTGCATAAGATAATCTCTTTGCGAAGGTAGTTGACTGGAAATAGTGTGCACGACAGGTTGACTCACCAGGAGGGGCATCACGAGCCTGCAAGAGAGCAGCACGAAGCTGATGCAGCATAGCCTCTTCGTCTGATGCTGCCGGAAGCCACTCAGACGACATTACATCGACAGAGGCAGGCTTTAATGGGCCACCAACTGGAGAAACACTCACAGTTTGTCCTAACTTCCCGACTGCCGCCATCACCTTCAGAATGAAGTAAAGAACGTAAAGATCCAAGGCAACAGACATTGTAGGGTGAATGAAGATCACCAAGAGTTCACCTGTAGCTAGAATTTTCAGCAGACTACTATAATACTCTGTTATTTGTGCAAATTTATTTAGAAAGGGCACGCCTAAAACCTTGAGATAGAAAACCTCCTGGAAAGCATAACCCAAACTGCAGTCGATCTTGATTTAGTGTGTACTATACAAGATGTGAAAATCGTAGGGACCGTGTTCAAGGAAAAATTTGCAACAAAGAAGTAGGAGAAAACCTGTAAATGACTAGTATCGATCTTGTAGACAAGAGGATTCAGCAAGACTTCTGAAAACCATTGACGGAGTGCATCTCTCCATTGGTCAATGTAGGGAAGAACACCCAAGAGATGCAGTCCTTCTGTCACCTCTCCCAGGGACATGGGACTGGGTAACTCATTCTCTCCCTTTTTAGGTGGGGTAATTCCTTTCTGAGTAGGAGACATACGCATGGTTCGAACTGGTGTGCCGCGAGGGGTGCTCAAGGAAACAGGGGTGTTCCCCGGGCTCGAGGGTGCATTGATGGCAACTCCACGAATGGTAGGCGGTGGAGTCATGAAGCCTTGAATACCCAAGGAAGTCTTTCCAGCAGTTTCTACCATTTTGGTGTCCGTGTCTGACAAGAACTTTTTCAGCTTCTCCTCACTTTGCACATCATCTTTCAGGTTGAAGCTCTTTTGCCGAGACCAAGGAGTGGCACGATGCTCAATAGAGCTCCCTGCCGCATACGAAGGTGTAGTAAACGGTGAACCCTGAGCAACGCACGCACGTTAAATAGGCTGGCTTGCACAGGGTGAACAATTTCTGAATGAACTTCAAACAATGCTAGACTGAGAGATAAGAACCGAGAACTCATTACTACGCAACTCTCTGAATCCCTCAGATATGCACCACCGCTTCGCTATGATGACTTCAATGGAAGTGTTACCTGAGACGGATAGGAAGGTTTAGGGTTAGCCAGGGCACTGGACGGAGACATAGATGATACAGGGCCAGCCAACAACGAAAGAAATCCCGAATCAGAAGCTGACATCCCTCGATTCCCCTTATTCTGCACTGGATGCAATGGGACCATCAAAGCATGGGGTGGTGAGGATGAGGGCTTTGATGGTGACGCATTCATCCTCGATGGTCGCAAACGTATGTCCCCTAAGCTCTTGAGCTCGCTTGCTATTTCACTGCCCTTACTAAGCATGCTTTTCCTGCGACCGAATCCTGAGAGACCAAGCAAGGCTTGTTGATGCATCGTGAGAGCCGTATTAGACGACGCATCCACTTCCTTTCTGGAACCTGCCACCGCCATACTCGCATCTGCAGCAGCTTGAAGAGAAATTGCTTTGTAGAGAGCACTCAAGGTTAGTCCAAAAAAAACTGTCAACACTGCTTGTGCAGCTCGCACCGCAATAACTGCATCCACAGCAGGACATAGTTAGCGCCCATAGAATCATAGCTACAAAATGACCAACTCATTTTTCAGTACATGGAAAGTGTAATTCAGATGGAACAAAAACTTTACAACACAAGCAGCAGCGGTGTTTTTTCTGAGTGACAGTGGCTTGTGTGTTGTCGTCCTCACGTTGGTTTATATCTGGAGGGAACGAGCTACATTGGGTGAAATCTGTCAGACTGGCGAAATTTCGCCAGAGAAAAAAAACGCTGAGCAGCAGTGAAGAACGGTGGATGAGTTGCTTAGAAATATATACAAATTTGAACGAAAGAAATATCCATGTGACCTACTCCAACTGCTAAAACATATGAGACCAAAATTGGATCTCTCGATCCTTTAGGAGTTAAAAAGATACCGAGGCGATATTCTGACAATCATAGAGTTAGGTGATACCACATAACATTCAGGTGTCACAGGTTCAAATGAAAATCTCTAGTCAAAGAACTGACATTGACAGAAAAGCGAGGGCCAAAAAAACCCCACTCACCAGCAATCTCTCCAGAAACACCAACTGCTGCAAATACTGCAGTGGCGAACTCCCTCCTGCAATTACACAACGTGATATTCAATTAGCTTTCAATGCCGGACAATAGACGGAACCGCACTAAAACCCCGCTCTGGGTTTTAGAAACCAAAACAGAATGTGGAGAAAATGATCAAATTCAATTTGTTACAATCTGATTTTTTTTCGTAACCTGTCTGTTACATTTTTAAGCATATTTTTGTGGCAAACACTAACGATCCCCTAATTCGAAGGAAAAAAAATGGCACCTGAATGTAAGGGTAGCAAAAAGAGACGCCGAGAAGAGAGACAGCGAGACGATGACGGTAATGTCACGTCGTGATGGCCTCACAGACATGGCGGAAAGAGCCGACGAGATTGCGGCATGCTGGTACACGCCAAACCCCGCGCCCTGCCCTTGCACCATCTCGACACGCTGCACGAGAACCAAGCTCTCTACCCTAGAGGAAAATCTGCTCGCCCATGAGTACAATTGTTTTTCTGCACAATGCACCTCACATCGAATCCATGGAGCTCATGTCCAACTACCGATCAACATCGACTGAAAAACCAAATTGAAAATCCTCTTCGCCTGCACAGCTCCAGCTCCAGGGAATAGTTCATCAGGGCGGAGCTCCCGCGACGACGACGAAGCGCTGAGGGTTGTGTTTCAAAATTCAAACGAAAACAGTCGTCACCAGTCTTCATCCGCCGCGCAGAGTTAAGCTGAAACTTCATTCATAATCTGGATGAAAGTTTATAAACAGGTTGGAAGCAGCGCTATTATTTTCATTTTTTTGAGCTTTACTTGCCAAAGACGTGGGTTGTAGGTTGGATTTTTTGCAACCTACTTTGATTTTTAGTAGTAAGTAGGTTGCGATATTTTCTCGTTTAGTTTAGTATTTTGTTTACGAGTTTTTTCTTGCATAAGAATTTTTAATTATATGCATGGTAGCTCATTAGGTTATAAATGGCAACTTTTAAGTTTAGTTCATACTAGTATACAGGCACACGCTTTGCGTGAGTTGGTCATGTATGGGAAATGCAACATTCAACTTCACAAAAAAACAACATCTCACAATTGAGTTGCTCTAATCTAAATCCTAATGTAATCCTAATGTACTTCATGTATAGAAAATCAATATCTTGTTCAAAACCTAACCTTGATGCACTATTATCTAACCTTTTTTTAAACTAAAATTGTTATTGCCTTCATCACAATGTTACTCTTTAATACTTTGCTAGGGGGCTTTTGGCGTTTTGTTTGTTTCTAGCACATGGTTGACTGGCATTTGGTGTTCCATATGTAGGACATCATTTATTGCTTCAACTTCCACCAAAAGTTCTAAAAGATTTTGGAAAAGGACATGGTTGGAGGGTGCTTGGTGTTCTATATCTAAGACATCTTTATTGATTCAACTTCCACCCAAAAATTCTAGAAGGTTCTAGAAAAGGGAGTGGAGATATTCTTCAATTATGAGTGTTGGTGATGTCTAACATCAATCTTCCACAGTTCTTTTAGGGTTAAGGGATAATGCTAAACTTGGACATTTGCAAAGTTTACACTAACAATTTTATCAAAAAGCCACTAAGAGACTATTTAGTACATTTGCACAAGCGCCAAACCCTGCCATGATACATCAACTATTAGTAGTTGTTTGAGGGAGGGCAAGTGAATAAAAAGCACATTTACACTTTGCATTATAGTTAGGTGGGGGGAATCAAATATGATTAATGGCTACTCAAGTTGTCTTAATCTAAGGTCCCATCAACGACAAGGAAGCATTTTGAATCGCACCTCACCTCAAAGACAATTTTGTATTTTGAAATTTTAACTACTTTTTAAATTTTCCTCTTTGTTTTTACAATAAAATTTTAGCGCATCCAAATTTGAGAAATTTTTTTTGCTAAATTTAGCCAAACTTATTACCGCTAGTTGGAAGACAAGTAACTTACAAGCAGAGTTTTTGTTCTCAAAGGTTCGCATAAGGAAATTGATGAACCCCTTGAGGACTAAGAATACAACTTTTGCAGAACAAACAAATGCATATCAAGAAGTACAAAAATACACAACTTATTACTTCAAGGGAAAATATCAAAAATGGCCCCAAGTTCTTTCAAAATATCAAATATACCCTCGTATTATTCGAAATATCAAAAATACTCTTGGTTTTGTGTAAGAATATTGATTACGTCACTAGTTATATTTGAAAACATCCAATATTCTTAGCTTTTTGGTACCTCTTTAGTACAAATTTTGTAAATATTGGGATGACAGTGGAAATTACAAAAACTAGATGCAAATTGAATTTAAGTCAAATCTTGGAGGCAAGGATTTTTGCATTTAAGTTTATTGTGGCAAAAGTCATTGCATTGAGCGAACAACACGCTTTTCTTTGTCATTGTCTTTGGTGCAAACGTGACTTACAAAAAATTCAACAAAGAGGCACAAAAACATTAAGGTAGGCGCACCCATAAGCGTGGAAATAAGGGTTTTGGAGTAGGTAAAACAATTGACTAACTTTGAAAAAAATACTATAAGTTAGGAAGGGGAAATCAAATATATTGGCATCAATTTCAAGGTTCCATGTGCAAGCATTTTTTCATAAAGATTTTTCAAAGTCCAAAAGCACTAAAATTGTAGGAACCATGTGTAAGGTAGGAGCACCCATAAGCGTCAATGTAAGGGTTTTGAACATGATGATTATTAATAAACAACTAGAAAATTATAGGATCATATTAGGAATAGAAATATAATGAGTTTGCAATTTTGAATATAATATTTGGATACTGTGAGAATAAGTTGTGCATTTTTAAAGAGCAAACTGCCATTGTACCCATAACCACCATCAAGATTTCATGTTTATATGTTGTTTATCCTTGTCATTACATCTATTTACTTCCAAAGATTTTCCAAGATTTCAAAGTTGATGGTTATGGAGACAGCGTTGCTTATGGGTGCTCCTACCTTAAGAGATGCTAAAAACAAAGCTTGTTGGTTCTTAAATAGTGAGATGGGTACTTAAAACCGTCATGCTAGTCACCCACAACCATCACTTTATCACCCATAACTGTCACTTGAGTACCCATAACCATTTGTTTTTCTATTTATCACTCCCTGACTTTGTCAGTGACGCCCATGGGGACACAACGCCCATGAATGCTCCTATCTTAAACCCTAAATGACGGACCTATGACCATTGTTTTTAAGGTTTAGTGCCTATCACTTAACTTATTGTCATTTGGCAACTAGCTTTGAATGAAAAAATTTAAATTTATTTTTCAGATTTGAAACTACTCTTCTTCTATACTTCACAAAATAATACATTTAATTTGTACAAAATTGTTTTTTTTGAGATTTTTTGAAGAAAAAGTGAAGAAAAATCACATAAAATAGAAAATCATTTCAAAAAATCTGAAAATTTTAGAATGTGTGTATATTACAATGACAAACATCATAATCTTAACTCAACTTCCATGTCATTCTATAATTAGAAAATAATAGACTTTGAAAACATATTCAAACATCAAATTGCAATAAAATATTCAATATTAGGAAATTTTCCAAAACTTAAATTGGAGTAGAAACTAGATTAGATGGCCTTAATTTGTTAGTTGAGCTCAAGTTCAAATAATATCATTTTTGTGAATAAATTTCAGATTTAGAGCAAAGAGCAACAATTTCCCAAAATACACAAAAATAGCATATTTTGTGATCAGTTTCTTTTACGAACTTCTCATTTACATAATGAGAAACACAAACAAGACTACAAATTCAATTGGATACTCTTCATAACCCAACATGATAGATCAACAACAAAATATGGATGAAAAAATGCTTTCAAACTCTTTCTGATTTACTAAACATCTGTTCAAATGCCACAGAATGGCATTGGCGTCGCTTTTGGATTAAGGGTATTAGATGCTTTCAAAGACTATTAGGGTATAATTGATGTTCTTATACAAAATCAAGTGTATTTTTTGATATTTTGAAAGAATTGAGGGGCATTTTTTATATTTTCCCTTATTTCAATAATTGCCAGACATTGAGAATGCTAATTTGCACTAGTTCAAGGTATATGTTACAAATCTCCCCCACTCTATAATTTAAATCGTCCAAAAGTACAAGTTTAACAAAGGTAAAATTTGGACAAAAGTTAAAAGTAAATGGATGCTAAATGGATTTACCTCTGCTAAAGGGATTCAGGCTGAAATGATCATTTGTAAATTATTCATGCGCTCTTTTGTAATGTCGATGATTCACTGGAACTATCAAAGAGCACAGAAGGACAAAGCAATAGAAAAGAAAGGATTTGCAGCATCTTCCTCCTCTTCTTTGTGTATAGGCATGTATGCAATTGACGGAACATGAAGGAGTTGAAGCAAAACTAATGAACCCAACGTTGCAATGGAATTTGGACAAAAGTTGAATCCCATCGTCTCTGTGCCCATGAAGAGGTGATTGCGGAGGTGTCTTCAAGACCTGAAAAGTACAAATCTATTAGCAACATGCTCATACGGGGCAGTTTTCACACAAAACTGCAATTTTGAGAGAAACATCCTTCAGCACGTGAAAAAAATTTCAGCGTCGGACAGTCGGGCATTAGTGCACGGGAGCTTTGCCATCCTAAACTGAAGACATGCCAGCAAGTTGACGAAGGCGTGGGCACAATCATTTACAGCCAAACTTCTACAATGTCACAGCATATGCCTTAATTCACATGAGGATATGGAGTTCAGTGACATCAGGGGTTTTCAATGCTAGGTACATTCACAGCTAAAACTATTTTTCCTCTTCAGTGCACAGCATCCTGAAAGCAAAAAGGCCCAACAAAACTTGGCCAGAAACAGGCTTGGTGAAAGCAAAGATAATTAAAAGAGAAACGATGAAATTGCACAGTAGCAACCAGCGATGATCCCAAACGTAATTATCGTAATCAGCTCTCAAGTGGTTTTTAAACACACTACAAAGTGTGCCAAAACTTCAAATTTAATAACACTAAGGTGTACTTACATAATTAAAAAATTCAGCGTCTGAAATTCGTGCACAGGAGCTTCCCTTGTTACAAAAAAATGCAGATTTTAAATAAGCAAACCAGGATCGCAGCTCCCTCGAAAGCCAATCCCAAGCGCACCTTGCCTCAGAAGAATTTGAAAAACAGACGACGGACAACTTCCACCACGAACCCACAGCAAGCACATAATTCCCAATAGCCGGAATCACAAGATCGCAGCAAATTTTGTAATCACATATTACTTGACAAAATTTCGCACAATGAGGAATATAAGATTGCATATGTGAACAGGTCTCATCAACTTCCACATCCCACCCTAAAATACCAAGTACAGTAACGAGTTTGCAACAAGTGGGAAACGAGAAACTGAAACTCTAAACTCCCTGTTACATATTTCCAGCCATGTTACCTAACAATCATTGTGAACCGAGCATAAGACCCGATTCGAGCCTATTCGTCCTCTTCGTCCGCTAGGGAATATCATGAGCACAGGAAGTGAAGAAAAATTATTCGCTCACTTGTTCGCAAGCCGATCCACAAGCAATTTGTTCAAGACATGCTGGAGCATGCGAGCAGATGACGTTCCCGCCTCGACCCGCCATATCGATAAAACATTTCACAATCGACCTTCCGCTAAGACCCTGTTTCCCCTAAGCTCTTCCTCTTTTTCTTTTTCTTCGCACTTTTCGTATAACCAGGGTCATGATCCTCAGCCTTGCTGGATGACTGCACCCCGTTTAAGTCTACAACATCCATAGCTGCTCCACCCAATCTCTTCCTCTTCTTTTTCTTTTTGTCACTCTTCTGCAACTCTCTTCCATCATCTACACTGTCGACTTGCCTCGGTGTACTAGGAAGCATTTCAATCCTCTCCTCAAAACCTAGCTCACCGTTTGCTTGCTCTCCAACCTCTGCACCCTCTAATTCATGTCCCAGAAGCGCCTCAAAATCAAACAGTGCTTGGACATTCTTCTTCTGCTTCGACTCCTTACCTTCCTTCCTCTTCTTTTTCTTTTTCTCACTCTTCTGCAACTCCCTTCCATCATCTACACTGTCAACTTGCCTCGGTGTACTAGGAAGCATTTCGATCCTTTCCTCAAAACCTAACTCACCGTCTGCTTGCTTTCCAATCTCTGCACTGTCTAATTCATGTCCCAGAAGCGCCTCAAAACCAAACGTTGCTTGGACCTTCATCGTCTGCTTCGACACCTTGTCTTCCTGGGGTCTCGTTTTAACCTCTGGAATCTTCGGTACCGGTTCAATATTAAAAAACTTCGAGCTCCGCGCAACGCTTGTCAATCTCGATCCTTCCGTGCCATTATTCTTCCCTCTTGCCAAAATCTCCTCTAGAGATTGAGCTACCACCTCGACATAGCCTCTAGCAATGCCAACCTCCATAGCTGCCTCGCTTGATAAAAAACAGCGTAGCAGACTGGCGGCATTTCGCACAGAACATGGTGCAGAAGATATCTCCGTCCCTTTCACTGGCAATGGGCCCGTCATCGCTAATCTCCGTCCTAAACCCTACAATGGCATCCAATTGATACAGCCAGGGCTTTTAGGGTTTAGGGTTTCGGACCCCAAAACATCAGTTCTCAAATCCTCCAAAGTCCAGAAGACAGAGCGAAACATACTTTGACAGTTCTGAGACTGTAAAACTGCACCTCAATAAACAGTAGCAGATGCTTGTGAGAACGCGTGCCGAGATGAGTATCTTAAACCTAAACCTCCAAACAACAAAGTCCACAACAAAAAAGTAAATCTCTGAAGCGAATTTAAAAATAAAACAAATTCAAAAGCTTGTACCTACTACTTCTGGGCTGCGTAGAAACCATGAACGTCAAGATACTCGTCATGGCGCTGGCCTTCTCCAATCGGGATCGCAGCAACAACACTGAGCTGTGATTGAGGAAAAACTGCTCGAAAGAAGAGTGATAAAGTTCCCTGCTTTCGTTCTCACGTTCTCAACGTTTGGATGACCGTACGTTGGATGAAGTCGATGCTTGAACGGCGGGAGTCGATGTTGGAAATGACTGAATAACGACACGTACGACAATATTTACTATAAATAGTGCATTTGAGTTGCCCCACTCTAATTTCTTGACATATTACACTAAATAAATACATATTGGTATTACAATAAATTTTATCATACAATCGTACATTAATTTTTTTAAAGGGCTTGACAATAACAACAAAGTTGCAGAAAAACAAATTAGTTGGGTTTAGGTTGTAAATTGTGTGAAATTCTAATATTTAAAGAGCTACATGAGCTTTCAAGTGTTCAAACAATGAGTCATGAGGTAACTTGCTAGGATAAGACAACCTAATTGTAAAAACAACCTAAATGTAATAGTTAGTGTAGGTAGAAAGAATTTTGTATCCTAATTGCAATATTGAAATGAAGCTATTTACAATTTTGTAATAATTTGTGATTGAATGTCATAATTAACTAAATATAGGTACACCAAAGTTTAGAAACAATGACTACATAATCAAATCAAAAAGATATTAAAGATTTTAGCCCATGTATTGTCTAGCCTAAGTTGCACGGAGAGATCCCTTGAATCAAGCTTGGTTTTTGCTTGAAGAGTTTGGTTTTAACCCTTAAAGGATTGAGTCATTTTTTTTAGTGAAAATCACTCAAAACTGTCACTTTTGAGGGGTTAATAAGAAGGTAGTTTTTTTTTTTTTTTAAATTTGGGAAATCCAACCGTAGGATCTTGCCCTAGACTGGATTAGGTACTTGTGGAAAAAAAAATCAAGTCATTCCAGATGGAAGTGAGTGACATATTTACATTTAAAGTAAAAAGAAATTTTTTTTTTCATGCTGCCCCAAATTTTCAGAAGCCTTTAACCACTCTTATAACAAAAAAGTTGCTCTACCCAAAGTTGCACTTTTTTTTTCCATGTAGGAGATCAAGCTAGGTATGTGTGGGAGAGTTTTCAAATCAATTAGAACTACACAACACATGGGAAAAATCAGTAAGTAAAAAGAAGTAGAGAATGAGTCAAATCACTAAATTGTTAAGAATTTAATTATTAAAATGAAAAATACAAATCCTAATGGTCAAAATGTTGTGATAAACAATTTACTTTCTTTGGTTTAATTTTTTTCCAAAATAATAAAAATCAAGTAAAATAAAGGACTTCAAAGTTTATTTTAGAGATAGAGAATCCATAACTGCCCGCAAACAAAATCTCCTCATAACTTACATCTCATTGATCAAAATTGAATGTATGGGTATACATAAATCTAAAGAGCCAGTTTAAAAAAACAAAATTCAAAAAATGTAATTTTTAAAGAAGTTTTTTGGCTGCCCGCTGAGCAAAGAGGACTACATATCATGCAATAACTTTTGAACCATGAAGTCAAAAGTTATGAAATTTGTTGGGCCTCAAAGCTACTCCTTGGACACATCACGTGTGAAAATTACAAAAAAAAAAAAAATGAACACCCCATTGGTAGTGAGTTGCCCAAAATTGCTATGTTGCCAAAAAAGGGTGTTCAGTGCTTTAGGGGTTAAACATGGCTTATAATATATTGTTTTACTTCAAAATGTAGCAATTATCTTTGACAAAATGTCCGCATGTTCATTTGAATGTGGTAAATTTCATTTTGTTTTTAACCCCTCACCGCCCAGGGAGACCAAAATTGTCCCTGCTTGTTTATAATTTGGGGTTGATAAACTTCCTTTAGGATTAATTACAATGATTTTTACCTTTTTAAAGTTCTTTTTGAGGTCTTGTTTCAGTATCAAATGTTTGATTTTGAAAATGACTAATTATGATTTGTCTATTCAAGATTTTGTGAAAGGGTGTCCATTGCAAATCTTCACTTTCTAGTGTTGAGGGCTCTTGGACATGAGCCTCAAGTACACTAGTACTTGGAGAAAATTCTACATTAGAAATTGAATTAAAAAATTTGCAAAATAGATTTTGAGAAGTTATAAATTGATTGGGGTTATGCATATTACATTTTACATACTTATACTTTTTAGGTAACCTCACTTTTGGATTTGAGATGTGAAAAGAGGATTGAAAGACTTCAAATCAATTTCACAATTTTAACACCCTCATGATCAAATCTTATATTCTTTTAATCCATAAGTGGCGTTATTGTGATTTTTTTTCCCGTATAATCTCTAACATGTCTAGCTTGAATTTGTACAGTTACATTTTTTTTAAACTAACAAAATTTGCCAAAATATTGAAATTTTGTTCACTTCATAGCAGATTTTGAGATGCTCAAGATCTGCCTTGGGCGGAGAGGGGTTAATATGCAGAAAAGTTCACAGAAAAGTTCGTGGAAAAGTCCACAGAAAAGTTCGTGGAAAAGTTCACAGAAAAGTTCACGAAAAAGTTCACAGAAAAGTTCTTGGAACAGTTTACGGAAAAGTTCATGGAAAAGTTCATGGAAAAGTTCATGGAAAAGTTCACAAAAAAGTTCGTAGGGAAGATTCATCTGAATGCCTTTTTGATACAGAGTCAGTAAAAGGATACCCGAATATTCGTGTGGCAAATGAACATTGGCCTCCCAGTATTGCCAACCCACTTGCATGGTTGCAAGTGGGGACCAAGTTTCGCCTTGGGCAATAAGGACTTTTTTGGGGGACGTCGAGAGTCGTGGTGCATGGCGCAAACATGCTAAAGATCATGAAGCTCTTTCACGAGAAAATTGGTCAAACTCGAAATTGGAAATTTGGACGTAGTGTGAAGGCTACATCCTGCATGTAAAACACCAAAAAATCTGTTATTTGTCCATGTCTCCCAAAATCAGCATGACATGAGTGTAAGGGGCGGTTTGCTCTAAGTCCCACGTCCCCGCTGGAATCTCAGAATTTGATTGATCGATTGCCAAAAATTAGGAACTGGTAGTTTAGTTCGATTTATTGCATTTTTTCTGTACAGCATTATCTTCCAGAAATTTTGGCACCAAGAAAGTGGATTTTTGCTCAAGGTTTATATCAACTATTATATGCGACTCAACTTCCAACCAGAGTCCCATCAATTATTTAACAGAAAACTTTCATAGCTTCCTTACGTATTCTTTTTTGCCCTTAGTAGCCCAACAAAAACGAGATTTGACATTGAGGTGGGACTCACACAAATGGAACATATCAACATTGGATGTGAGTGTGGACTGCCTCTAAACTATATAAAGTATTTTGCAAGGATTTTTACCAAATTCTTAAAAGAAAAATATATACTGACTAATTTTGCTGTCGGATTTTGTTGGAAGTAATCATCCTAAATACAAATAAAAAATGCTAGATCGAGACAAAAAAATCCGCATTTAGTGACTTCTATATAGAGCCCTGGACATAAAGTTGTAGTCCTTTTCTAGACCTCTTCCACACATTCAATTCTTCATCAAATTTAAAAATGATTACATATTTGAATAGCCTGGTAAGGGGATAAACTATTTTAGAATTTGAAAAGCCAATTATTCTTCTTTCATGCTTTTAATTCATGTCAAACGCAATTTTGCACAGATAAATATGCCATGTTTATCAACTTTTACCAACATCATCAACATCTTTGTGGCTTATCATTGCCTTTTAGAACTTGAAATTGTCTCAATTCAAACAAGTCTATTGTACATTGAGAATAGATTGAGAATATATTGATGATAAGTTGTTGTCAAACTTGTAGTGATTTTAAAAGAATTTAAATAAAACTTAGGTTTTTTTTATCAAATGTTTTTTTTTTCTAACACTTCTTCTAATTAGATTTAGGTCAAACCTTGAAAAAAATTGCTCCTTTTTCTAAGCTTTTCAATTATGTAATTAATTTTGGATTTGGGAAAGCAAAGAGGGCATGATATATATTTTTTTAAAAGAACTACAACTTTTTGTCCAGGACTCTATGTTACTAAAGAGTTTGGTATTTTTTATTTAAATTGAGAACTATAAATCAAAGAGTTTGGCAATTTTGCTAAATGTGAAAAACAATTAAAAAATCACACTAAGTTTGTTCTTTGCTAGTTTGCAAAAGCAAAAAAAATATGTTATTGTTTATTGAGCCATCTTGCTAATTATAGTAGAAAGAATAGTAAATATTTGCTAAACTCTCCCAAAAGTACTCTATTTACAAGGAACAAAGAGAATATGATGGTGGTATAGGGCAATGCTCAAGGAGGAGGGGATTGTGCAAAAGAAAGGGCTCACATGCAAGGAGGGTGGAGCCTGACAAGGAGGCCTTTTTTTGCAAAATACTCGACAACGAGGGGCATCAATTGCTTGGTGTAAACCACTGCAAGGATGTTTGGATGAATTTGTGAGTTTTTGGATGAAGAATCCGCAATCCCTGATGAAGAATTTGTAATCCCTGGTTATGCGGGTTTTCGTGCAAAACGCTTCAAAACCCCTAATTCTGCAATAGAATCTGCCCGGGATATGAACGACAAATATCCTTGCGGTGGTTTTAGGTAGGAACACCCATAAGCATCAGTGTCCTTGTAACCGTCACCTCTAAAATCTTGGAAAATTTGTGAAAGTGAATAGATGTAATGACTAGGATATACAACATGTGAACATGAAATCTTAAAAGTGGTTATAGGTGCAATGGCAGTTTGCTCTTTAAAAATTCACTACTTATTCTCACAGTATCCAAATAATACATTTGAAAGTGCAAACTCATTTTTGTTCTGTTCCTATTAGGATGGCTAATTATTTGTTAATAGTCATCATGTTCAAAACCCTTAGTTTGACGTTTATGGGTGCTCCTACCTTACGATCAGAGCAATAACTGTGGACTTGCTCAGCTGCGGATGCTGTTCTGCAGGAAGCGAAGGGGTCTCGTAAAAAAAATATAGTCAAAACTGGTTTGCAGCCACTCCTATTGAATCTAGCCTACTGGTAGCAGCTTGGGTGAACGGCTGAAATATTACCACGGCGAAGCCGCAAGTAGATCTGAGGCTCAAACTAACTAAACCGTAAGTTGTAACCGTCAACTCCGTCGAGGCCTCGAGAGTCGAGGGTGGTCGGCTCTGGCCCACGGCTGGCCCAAGCCGGCAAGCGTGGCTTCATGCATTTCCCGACGGCCGCAAAAGGGCGGCTCTCCGCCTCTCGCCCAGCGCCACGTGAACTCACTACTTTATGCTTTTTGCTCTCCAGCACTCTACGTAGCTTACTACCGTATACAGATCCTGACGTGTATAGACCGGCGCCTATGTCTCAAGCTACAACACGATCGTCCATTTTCTTGCGTCAGTCGCCATCGCCATCGCCGTCGCTAAGCTACGCTACTGCATTACGTCTCGCACATCGCTTCTTGCTGCAAGAATCCAGCCGCCTTCTTCCTTTGCACATCACCTCACCATCCCTGCCTTGTTGCCGCAATTTGAACGCGAACCGCTGGAAAAGACCTGGAAAAAAAATCAGGTACGTCGACGGCGAGTTTGTTCTCGATTGTTCGGGCCTTGGCTTTTGGAAGAAGCGACCTCCCGAGCGATCTCATATCAAAGAGGTTAAGTGCGCGTGAATTTGCGTGTGTTCATAAACTTTGAATTTACGAGAGCCTTGTTGAGTGCAACCTATTGCGTCTTCTTGTGGCTTTTGGTCCCCTTTTGGTTGAGTCAGAGTTCGTGTGTGAGCATCTCGATCGCTTGAGTTAGATGCACGCTTTATTTCAGACAACAGCCATAAATTGAAGACTGGGAGAAGAAAGACAATTGTTCTGCCAGGACGTAGAATTTGTGGTCAGGCTGTTGGTTTCCTCGTGGCGATCTTGTTACATAAGCAAAGCCGTTTAGAGTTTCTGACAGAAGAGGAGGCTTTCGGAAAACCTGCAGCTGAGGAGTTTGCTTCTCTTGTTCTATTACAGGTTTTCCAGCTATGGCTTCTTGCAGCTTGCTCCAGCCACTTGTCTCAGCAGGAGTTATCAGCCAGAGCTTCACCAGGCCCAAGGATGTGAGTAATTCTCACGCTGCGTCGGTCATGGTTTCGTCGGCTTCTTTCCTTGAGGTGGAAGCGGCATCCATGTGCAGCAGCGCCTCTGTGAAGACGCAAGCGTCTGGACAATTAGTTTCTCAGTTTTGGAGCACTAACAGCCGACGAGGTCTTATGGCGAGGGCGAATTCTTTGGACGTTTCTTGCCGGCCTGGATCGTCTCTTGTTGTGGTGAGACCTCATTTTTATGACAAAGTAATGATATTTTTTAGTGCTCTGGAAGGGCGTATGTAATGATGCGTTCGGTGATATCTCTGGTGATAACCACGGATTCAAGAAGCTTTGCCTGTGCTGACACTACGATTTCTGAAAATGCGAACTCCGCAGATTTCAAATGGTCGAACGAAACAAATAATATTCGCGTATCACCTTTAACGATCGATGAATATGCCACAATTAAGTAACAAAGAGACCATGTGAGGAAGATGACAAGCCTTCCAGTTGTTCGTTAGCGCTCAAGGTGCTGACCAAATCGCCCGAGATGTACGATTATTTTGTCGGATAGATCCGGGAATCTGATATCTCAAACATTCGGCAAAGAAACAGAGTATCTGAGCGCTGACTACCCGTACAAGCAATTTTCGCTTGATGACATCGCTGACTTCACGGCCGAGAGAGAAAATCTATTTTCATTGTAACTATGATAACTTGGTAGCCCCTACATGCCCGAGGTACCAAATTCTGGTGGTTTTACAATAGAATTTGGTGCCTCAGCCGTTTAGGGATTAAGGACTTGAAATTTATTGTATATTTCCGGCAGATACAAGTTTGAAAAGAGAGGTTACTGTGCACGGAGAAGAGGATGTAAACTGAGGTAACTTCGACGAATCATTAAATCTCGGTAATATAATTGATGAGTTCATCTAACATTCTGCTCGAAGAACTAATATTCATCGTGTCAACTCCGACGCATTAAGAAGTATGTTTCATTCATTTATAGTGCTGTTCAAATCAACAATTAATGAAATCGATGACATCCACTACATGAGTCACCTCTAAGTATGCCATGGAACTGAACCTCAGATTCGTTTTGCAGGAAGCAAGGCTTTTCGGGCCTGCGATCTTTGAGGCGGCCAAACTGAAAGTGCTTTTCCTAGGAGCCGACAGAAAACATCCCCAAGAGCTGCCGAGAATTTACACGTTAACACACAGTGATGTTACGTCGAAGATTACTTTGGCAATCTCTCGTGAAATCAACAAAGCTCAGGTACAGCTTGCATTTCTAGAGTAACCTACACTCAGTTTGTCCTGAAGATTTCGTTGACTTGAGATTGATTCATGTTGAGGGCGTCGATTCCCGAACATTATACTGGTATAAGGTGGAATTTGATAGAATCCTGATCTGTGCTGACATATGAAGGTTATTACTAAGAGAAATTAGTTTACACTGCATTTTCAATAACCATGTTATGAATATTTGTGATGGTGCAGTTGAAAGGTTGGTACAGCAAGTTGCAGAGGGATGAAGTCGTAGCAGAGTGGAAGAAAGTCCAGGGAAAAATGACTCTCCATGTACACTGCCATATTAGCGGTGGTAACCTGATGCACAATTTCATCGCAAACTTACGCTTTTACATCTTCCGCAAGGAACTCCCGGTGGTCAGTATCATACGTAGCATCACAAATTTAGCCCATGCGGCTTATTATAGTGAATCACTTTGATCATTACGCATTTCCCATATAGGTTCGGATAATATGCTCCTCGTGTCGCATTTTCAGTTTTGTGCTCATCAGGTAATGATTTTACTTGACAGGTATTGGAAGCTTTCAGGCATGGTGATGAAGAACTTCTAAAGGAATACCCAGGTAAATGATCTCATCAACATCGTGAAGATGATAGTTGAACCTGGCATGGCCAGGGAACCTTTAAAGACGCGAGAAAATGGAGAGCCTTACGTTTGTCGGTGCATTGTTGCAGATCTTGACAACTCCCTAGTGTGGGTTTACTTTCATTCAAACGTGAACGAGTACAATCGCCTGGAATGTTGGGGTCCCCTCGTCGAGGCTGCCAAGGTATCACCGATACTTCCATTCGTTATCGCACTTGGAGATCTTGTCATTTGGTGCTTAGTTGTACAGCAGCGATATTCAACCTGCACATTTACCAGTCCAATAAACGCTAATCTGAAATGGGTGTTCATACACAGAGCACAGACGAAGCAACGGAAGCAATACACCATGCTTTGGAAGAGATCGAGAGGAAGTGGCCTAAAGAACTGTGGCCGGGGAAAACCTGCGAAGGACCTTGCGAATGCTGCTCTCGACATGGCACCTTAATCCCGGTACCAAGGACTTTTGAGCTACTCGAAATGCAAGAGGAACAACGGCGTTCGACATGACTCGAATATTGAGCTATTTCCAGTAAAATTTGCAGACTCCATCAGGTCACTACGACGTGGAGATGCCACTACACAAAGATATGATCCTGAAAGGACATAGCCCTATGATTCGTCGATTTCTACCAGTGAAGATGGTGGACAATGTGAACTTCTCAACTGATCTATAATCAGAAGTTTACATCCAGATAAGTGAGCTTTTACACCCAGCTGTACATAATTCCAGTATGCGAACGATATGACGCCACGCACTATATCTCTGCGCCTTGGTCGACAGGGCTACAAGAAAAATTGGCGATGGTACTCTCTATTCACCATAGAGTTTCCGAGGACTAAGTACCGAGTTGATAACCAGATTTGCATCTCAGTCGCATCAAACTCTTGGAATCTAACGTTGGCTCGGGCTGAATTCCAGCCAGCTAAATATTGCATTTGCAGGGTCCAAGAACAATATACTTTGAGCCTTCATCATGTGAACAAACTAGAAACAAGAACTCTGTATTACAATTTAGTGTTGATTTTTATGCCCGTTAGGCATATTTGTATTTTACGAAGACAACTTATTCATTTTAATAGATCCTTCTGTTAATCTATGATCTTTTTGGTTCAACTGCCACGTCAACTGACACCGGTGCCAGCAATTATAGCTATGGACTTGAAATTCTTGTGGAGCGTAATAAGAAATACACTAATCGTCTACAGCGCGTCTAGGCTTAAACCAGGCATGCAAATTTAAGCCACTAATATCATTTGAAAGCATGCTCACAAACTTTGAATCCATCAATGATTTCCCGGTTATGTGAAGTGAGGCAGAGAGGGAAGTAGAAAAGGGAGTAACTAATAGCACTCACCAGACCCTGTGCAGAATTCAGCTCGGAAATCCGGTGATTTGAGTCGATCTTTATAGAAGGCTTATACTCCAAGATCACACCTTCATTAGAATCAATGCTTTCACTCCCTGGATCAAAATTTCTGCAGTGAACAGTTCAAAGTGAATACTACAGCAAGACAGAAACGCAACCTAGTGCAAAGAACCAATGCTAGCTAACCAAGCTAGTGGGTACTTCCAGTGCATGGCTTCGACGTTTAGTAGAAACACAGTTGCCAAACTGAAATTCATCTTATCCAAGGAATTCTTTCCATGCTACACATTTTATCAGCTACACCACCAGACTCTTGATAGTCTAGCCCCTCCCCTCCCTCAACCCTCCAAACTGATTGCAGTATGCTGGACTACCTTAGTGTAATATAACTTCACCATCGTCCTGCGTAGAAATATTCGTTTCTTCTGTCCTTGTTTAGAATTGGTTACCTTCAAAGTACAGGTACAGTTGCAAATCATGTATCGTTATCCATTTCTGTCCGTTTCAATCTATGAAAAACTTATCTTGAAAATTTGGTTGATAGCACATCCCATTATATTAATCAATGATGCTTCAATTGCCTCCATGTTACCGTGCTGAGATGCTACTCTAGCATTTTAAAATCACAGGTAGAGATTATCCGGAGATTTACGTAGCTTAGCATTGCCGCTAGATTAATTGACAATAAAATTAGTTCCACAAAATGATTTGTAAAATTTCTAGAAGGAACAAAAAAAAACATGACCAAGATTGGAAGGATTTTTGCCTAAGGTGGAAGCACCCATATCCGATAACTTAAGCAATTTTGCAGAAAACTACAGAGAGTTTGAGGCAAAAAATATTTTTTCCATGCAGGAAGATAAGAAATACTGGGATGGCAAATTTTTCATAATTTTATTTGCAAAATTGAAATTACTATGAATTTCGGGAGTCAAAAAGTGTTCCACACCCATTGCCAATGTCTAAATGTATGCAATTCCAATACTAGAGCCAAACTAGTTTCAGCTCATTACTTCCTACCTCACTTTGGGACATGTGGTATGACTTAAGTAACCCCAAGCCCGCAACCCTTGAAAAAGGCAGAAAAACGCATTCCAAAGTACCTATCCTTGCTCATGGTGGAAATGACACACCCTATTAGTTGAGAATGGGGCATTGTTGGCAATGGGTACTTCCACCTTAATCTAGTATCCGTAGAGCCTTGACCAAGGTACTCATGTAAAGAAACCAGCCTCTAAGCTGAATACACAGGATGCAGGAAGCACTAACTTACTTGCAGTTAACAAAGAGCTACGTATACCACACGAGGAGCTTTAAGCAAAAGCAACTTGAAAGCCAACAGAGTCCTGACAACCTCCATTGGAGACTCCACTATATTCTACTGTCTATAAACCAACAAAGAAAACACCTTAAGAAACACTAAATCAAGCATCTTCGAAGATTACAGTCGACCGAATGTGCTTACCTCAAGTCACAGCAATATCGCAACTTGTTGCAAGCCGCAGCTCTTCACCAAGAATTTCATCAAAGCCAAATTATTCTCGGGTTTCTTAAGCAGTTGTCACCACACGAATAAAAGAACGGTAGCGAAGCTGCTGGTCTGATTTTCAGGCACATTTCTCAGGACTAATGTCCACTCATTCTCCACCATGTCGTGACCGACTTCCATCGTTCAGCCAAAAGCAGAGAGTCACTGAACTTGTAGGATTTAGAGGCTCAATGTGAGACGCTGGCAATCAATCCTGCAGAGCTGTACGGCGTACGCGGGTTGTTATGCATGAAATTTGCACATTCCACGAGATGAAGCGGCGATTCATGGCACACGACGCGAGTGAGGAGAGGTTGGTTTAGAGAGGGAGGTGTTGAGAGTGGGAGGTGTTGAAGAGAAAAAAATAGTAAAGAAATATTAAAGAGGGATGAATAGAAATTGGTTGTTGGTGATAAGGGCTGCGGGAGACGAACGCCATTGGCTCCCGAGGATATCCTGATTTTGCGTTATCTAGTCATCCGACGATCCCGGATTCAGGGAGAGCAGGCTGTGCAACAGTGAACTGGGAGAACTATGGAAAGGATCAGAAAAACTTTGTGTAGGTGAGTTTTTGCCACGGTCTTTACCTTATTTTGACACTAAAGGCGCCTTTACACCAAAAAAGAATGGGGGTAAAACAACAGACGAAACGGACGAAAGTAGCGACAAATTTCTTGGCAAAAATTTGCCTAAATCTTACCTCAACAATTGACTAGCAACCATAACACTACAAAAATTCAGTGAAAAAATGGATGAAGTAGCCAAATTCTTCTCCGTTCTTCCCCAAATTTGCACTAAATTTGTCAAATTTTGGATGAAAGCTATTAATATTAGTAGATTTTATGGATGAACGCGCACATGTTGTTGATTCTATTCAATTCTATCCAAATCATCCTTACCTGCTCGCATGGTGGGGTGCATATCACTCTACCAAAAAAACACAAAAAATAAACATTGGACAAAAGCATTTGTGAAAGCATCAAACCCCTCTCAAAAGAAAGATTAAGTGTGCCAAAAAATTGGGTGAAAGCTATTGATATTAAGTAGAATGAACAAGCACACGTGGATGATTCTTCCTACTTTTTCCCTTGCCTGCATGCATTTTAGGGTTTGTTTTGCACAACCAATGAATGTGAAAAAAAACTCTATAAAAAAGATCATCCAGAAGGCATCCAATTTATTCTTACCAATCCCTAGATTTATTTTGTAATGGTAATTGTTTCCTCCATTGTTACAAGGCTATGGTGTAGAAAGTACACATTTTAGTTTTATTTAGTACTAGTTGACACACCCATTGTACCAATGGGATTATGCCCCCCACCTCCTATCTCTAAGCCCCCTATTCCCGTGCCTCCTATCCGTATGCCCCTCTATCCCTATGCCTCCTATGCCTGTGCCCTCAAATTTTACTTTATTCCATTTGTAACTTTAGTTAAACTTGAACTCTACTCTATTCTTAAGTGGAACTAAAGATGGACTTTACAGAATTGTCCTCCTCACCTACGGAATTGTTGAGTGCGACCGCTTGGTATTGTATTATGTATAAAAAAATAAGATAGTAGTTTTATATGTTTTGTAATTTCTTACAAAATTTGTCAAATAAGATTGATACTTTTTGACTCACTACAAGAAAACAATGTCCAAAATGACAAGTCCGAATGGACAAAACTTGTCCAAATTGACAAAAAAAGTGTTCAAATTGACAATAAAATGTCCAAATTGACATGCTTGAATCTACAATAAATGACCAAAATGATAACGTTTTCTTTTAGTGACACAATGATGCAAAGAAATTGTAGATTGAATGAGAATTCAACATTCAAACCATTCTTTTAAATCCATGATAGCTCCCTTAACGCTTTAGAGACCACCAAACCATATTTTGATTTGGGAGAGTGGTTTTTGGCTTATAGACTAAAATTGTTCAACAATTTGGAAACCAGTCTTGAAGAATGCTTGTGATCACAAGAATTTTGCATCCTTCTAAAAAAGTAACAATGCAATCGGGTATGTGAGTTGACAAATTATGGTGTTTATATGGCATGGCTTCAAAATATGTATCCATTTTGGTCAAAGATGGATGAAAGCAACAACACAATACCTCAAACATCCAAGAAGAATGTCAAATTTCAATTGTGCGGTCCTAAAAAATTTCAAATTGCTCAAGAAATATGCTTGTTTTGTTTCTCTATACGGTAGTAGTATAATTGTAATATTTGAAGATCTATTGAAATGGTGCTATCATTTCATCTTAAAAACTTGTTGTCCTACATTGAAGGCCAATTCTTTATTGTTTTCACTGATTGGATTTTTCATAGCATTTACTAAGTTTCTTGTAAAATGGTTCTTTGGTAGCAAATAAATTGGAATTTTTGACCCTTTTTGTCCACTTAGCTACACTTTGTGATTGCTATTATTATCCATTTTGTGTGAAACTAGTCTCATTGGAAAGGTGAGAAACCCTGCTTTTCAAAAGTATAAGGCTCTTCTCAAACAAAGCTTGTGTGAAGTAGTAAGATTTAAAACCACACAAGCACAAAAACTAGAGATTTTTCAACTACAACTCACTCAATCATTATAATATTTCACCTCCAATGGTAGATCTAGTTGAAATTTTGATACATTATAGTAAACAAGGTGTAGTTCCCATTTGGATGGTTGGATTATTGAAATCAAGTCCATATTTGATTCAATTGCACATCCAAGTTTACTACCTTGATTTCTAATGATTTTTGTGAAAATGTGTGTGGTCTTTAAAGGGTTATGTACCAAAAAGCAAAACCAATTTTCAAATGATACTTGATTTAGCCAAATTAGTACACTGTAACAAGAAAACATCAGATCACATTACTAAATCAACATTCTAATGCAATAGAAATCAAACCTTAATACAAAATTCTTAAAAAAGAAGTTGAACATAACCAAAACGATATTCCATCCAAAATTCCAAACTAGAAAATACATGTATCATTTAGAAATGTTGGAATAGTTTCATTATTTAACCCTTAAATGCCCAAAATGCATTCTTTTGCAAACATAGAGATTTTGGGCAAGCTAGTACTTTTAGAACAATACATGTATTTCCATAAAATTTTAGAGGATGTGTGTCCAAGGAGTTACTTCCCAATGTAACAATTTTCAAGCCATTTTCATTTGAAGAAAAAAAAAATTGATGCAATAGGGTGGATGCATGGTCAACTGGACCAAAATGCGTGTCCCATTCAATTTTCAAGAACATGTTTTGATTGCATGGCTTATTTCTTATAGAAGAAAGAGCTTGGAAACATCCTAAATTAGTGAATATATTCTATACTTGTTCATAAAACAAAATATGTAATCGATTTTTGTTAAAATTGATAATATAAGAAATAAGGGACTTTTCAATGCATACATTTGGATTGTCCCATTCACAGCATCCTATGAAATTGATAAACATAATGTATCAAGTTAGCTATAATGCAAACATAGGGACTACATATGTGATTTAGCATCTTTTCAGTATTTCAAAAATGTGCTATAAGTTTAGACAAGTGATATACAATAAAAGCTATGGACTTTTTGGTGCCCAAATTAAGGCTAAATGTTCAGGCGGCAATATCTTAATGATTTTAACATTTTTTTAGTTTTTTTTTAGTTTTGTGGCAAAAGCCTTCTTAATGCCTTGGTCTTTTTTTCATAATGCACGTATTTGTACAAAGGAAAACAAATACTTTGTAATCCATACTTGCAAAAATCTCAAAATCATGAACTTTTTATGAGGTTTTATCCGCCATTTTTGGTCCACTTGATTATGCAAACGCCCAATATGTAGTTTTGTTTTTTCAAGGGGCAACATGGGCAAAAAAAATCTACATTGTTGAAATTTTGAGATTTTGTGCAGACATAGAGGGGCATAGATATTCCCTTGTCAAATTTGACTCATCCTCATTTCATAATGGCAATAGTTCTTGCTTACTACCCCTTATTCAGTCACCTATGTTAAAAGTAACCCTACGTTGATCAAGCTTGTCAAAGCCACAATTTTTGGTTGTTTTTATTTTCCCCACTTTTGAAGTTAGCTAAATCATGAAGTTCCACCATTCACATTTTGAATTTTTTTGTGTATGTGGAAGCCAAAAGTTGTTATAAAAACAACTTTGTATGAGAGTTTTCTTGAAGCTAGTTTCCTATTTTGATTTTTAATGTGTGTTCCCCAGTTCAAAACATTATGAAATTTTTTATGCATATGACTAGCTCTATTAAAAAAATAATCTAAAACATCACAATGAAAAAAGTGAAATTTTTTTTGTGCAAACCCTCTCTAAATTAGAGTTGCCTAGAATTTGAATGCCCTAAAAGAATATGTATTTCTCACTTCAAATCATATAATATCACAATCTTTGTGGTAGTGATCTTTCAATTTTTTACTATATCATCATAGAATAGAGTAGTCTAATACTAGATCTTATTATTAATTGCATCATGATTTGATTTTCCATTTTTTTGGCCTTGGCTATCTAAACAACCCATTTTGAGTGTTTTTTTTGGTGAAACATAGTCATGGGCTTGTAGGGGTTAATCAAGTTTAGAAAAGCAACAACAACCGTACTTAAGTAGTACGGTAGGTTTTAGTGTTGTCACTTGTAAGATAGAAACAAAACAAAAATAGATAAATATCATTTAAAATGAAATGAAAACACTTGATTATAACAAAGTACTCTTATAATTCTAGCATCCATAAAAATTGATTCACATTTATCTTCTAGACCTTTGCCAGCAACATGTTACACACTTTTTCTAAGTTGAAATTTCAATTGATTTTGAAACTCTGAATATATATAATATTAAAAAGACATCATCCATTAAAGGAAGCATGCTTATTATGCTTGCAGGTCACACCCCATTATGGTTGGTTAGCACGTGCAATAATGGGGTATTTATCTTCTTATAAGATTTTTCTCCTCCCTATCTTTAAATGAAATGCTACTTTGATGAATTTTTAGCACCCTACATTTATTTCTAAATGGTTAGAGAGACTGATTTTTGGCACCCTATTTTCTATAGAAATTATAGAGTAGATCAAGGATACTAAACAAATTACTATTGAAAACGGAGTGGAGAAGAACCCAAAGTCATACAAACAACAAACCAAATTGCAAACTTTAATATAAATGAAAATACAAACTTCATACTTGGGTGCAAAATGAATATGAACATTCATGATGTGTTTAGAAACACAATCCTATTTAGTTGAAGCCAAATTTTGTATGGAATATTTACAAATTCAAAAACATGCTTTGGTTTAAGGCTCTGCCACTATGACACTAGAAATCATACAAGCCTAAAAAGACTAAAATTTTGTAACAAGGCCACAAACAAACAAGGATGTTTCACTCATATTAAACTAGCATAGAATCAATCTAGCTCTAGCACTTGCCATAAATAAGGATAGCTAAAGTTGTATAAAATTGTAGAAGATGTAAGTAACAAGTTTCAAAGAAATTGAAACGCACATAATCACTATGCAAAGATATGGCTTCCAACATCTTACCCTAAACAACAAAAAAGAAGCACAAACAATCATCTTGTGGCTCCAAAGAACATACCCTAAAATGTAAATTAGAAGCGCAAATGATAAGAACTTGTTTTGCGAGAGAATGCAGCACAGATTTCAACAAAAATCTTGATTTTTCAAATCTCTTATTGCTAAACTAAACTAAATCTTAACTTCAACGTCCATCATCTTTGTGCTAGAACTTGGAGCAACATTTCAAACCCAAAATGGACCTTGGGCTTTAGACAATCACATGAGTTTGAACCTTAAACTCTAAGCAATAAATTACTAACTTCTTAAACCCAATACACCCTAAACTAAAGTGAAAGCTTTTGAAAACTAATGCACATGGCAAGTACAATGAATTGCCACTATGATGCTCACACTTTAATGGTTGCCAAAAGTGTATTGAGGACAATTTGCGGACAAAGAAGTATACATAGAGATTGGAAGCAATGGTCTCAAGACAAACCCTAGCTCACAGCTTTTGAACAACAATTGTTTAATAGATGATGCTAATTTGTGAGCATAAAAAAATGAGCCATGAGCAGGAAGCCAAGATTTTGTAAGAAGATTTTAATTTTGAGCTCTAAATTAATGGGAAATACTAAGAAAAATGACAAGCTTTTCAAAAGATGAAAGTTTTAAATGCACAACTGTAAAGCCCTGTGTACATGATTATAGGTGAAATTTTGTATTTTGACAAAAAAATAAAGCTCATGGCTCACAACCTAATAGCTCACGAATCCTTGCTCATAATATAGCATTCTTTGAGTTTTTTGTTAATAAAACTACAATTATTTTTCAACAATAACTATCAATTTTTCAAAACCAAGTTTAAATTGCTCAAGTAGAATTGTAATCATCCATGTTTTTTTATCAAATGCACATATGATTCCAAAGTCATGAATATTCACAATACTTATTCTATGGAAGTTAATTTTACGTATTCCTTGAAAAAAATACCATAGTGTCAAGGATATAACATTAAAAAAATCTTGAATTTTATGAAACATTTTGAAAACTGAGTTGCAAATGCAACTTTCATAACAAAGCATAATAGAATTGAGAGGCTTTTTAAATCTTTAAAAAATCAAGTTCAAAATAGAGAAATGGATTATTTAAATAAAAACAAGATTAGAGTTAGAGTTTTAAAAACAAGAATTGTATTGATCATCAAGGACTAGATTATGAGTAGGTTATAACTAGTGTTGATGAGAGACACTAGAAGAAAAATAAGGATAAACGATTGCCATAAATCACAACGATAAGGTCACCAGAACTGCCTTGCAACTGCACAAGCACAAACAACTCCACAACAACTCTAATCGTGCAATTGTTGTGGAGTTGTTTCACTATTAGAAAATTTAGCACAAAATCAACAGAATTTCAATTAGAAACTGTTGATTTTTTCTGTTGATTTCGTTAAGTTGATTTGGGTACTTTTCAATAAGAGTTTGTTGATTTTTTGTTAATTTTTTGTCAATTTTCTGTTAACTTTTGCTTATTTTATGTTGTTCAATTTTCATTTTTTTTAAAAATAATTTTTATGTTTTTTAATGGAAATTTTTATTATTAAAAAACTATTGCAAAAATTTGCCATGCGAGAGCCAAGCTTTGGCTAGCCGCATCACAACCAGGGCCGTCACCACCAAGGGCCACTACCACAGAGGGGCAGAGGTGGGGTACGAACTCCCCACCTTGCGGTTGGTACTCCACAAGCCCATTCCACCAACGTCTACCACTTGCACATGTGCAACCACACATGTGCATAATGGAGTTGTGATTCAATTTGTACATTCCATGTGCATGTTTTCAGTAGTTTACAAAGTCAGTAGACTTTGGAGGCTATTTCGGCCTATTAAAGCACTTTTCTTCAAAAAATTTAAAACTACAAAATGCTGGTAAATGTATTTTACTTTCACCTCCAACAAATTTTTTCAGATTTCAATCTTTTAATCAAAATTATGAGCAAAAATTAGAGAAGGTGTTCAAAATTTAAAAAAATTATTTATTTTCATCCTTTTAATTTTGTTTATAATTTTTGATTGGAATTCACAAATCTCAAAAGGATTGCTGCACGTGATGGTTGGCTTCATTCTTAAATGTTTTTTACTGCTAATTATTTTTGTAAAAGAAAACCTTATTTTGTTAAAATAGCCTCCATAGTTTGTTAGTGTTAAACAACAGGAAATTGTGAAAAGTTACGGAAATAAAACCTTGCACTTATAAAATCAAAATTCTATAAACTTTTGAATATTTTTGGATATTTTCCAAAGATTCTAAAAATGTTTCACAAGATTTTTATTTTTTAAATTTATTTGGTCAATAAAAGAAGGAAAAGTTTTAAATATGCCCTTCAATTCTTTCAAAATATCCAATTTACGCCTCAAATATTTAAAACATAAAAAGTACTCCTTACTTTTTGTAAGAGTATCAATTATACTCCTATTATTTTGAAAAATATTAAAAATGCACTTCTATTTTGAAATGTTTAATATATCCTTGTGTTACTTGAAATGTAAAAATTACCTTTGGTTTTTTTTTTGTAAGGATGTGAATTAAACTATACACTTGGTTATCATATAACACAAAGATATTAATAATCTAAGATAGTGGAGGAGCATTTTCAATATTTTCCCAATGTATTAGAGGCATTGTTGATATTTTTACAAAAAGCCAAAAGATATTTATGATATTTTTAATCCTTGAGGGACGTATATGATTTTTTAAAGAATTGGGGGTATCTTTTATATATCTTTTTGTAAAGAAATTGTGGTATTTAAAACAAGAAAATGTTGTACTTTTTATATAAAATTTTGTTGAATTACTGAAGTTGTGTCCAAAAGTGTCCAGATCAACACAAAATTGTTGATTTTCTGTTGTTTTGTTGGGTTCAAAAGTGTCCAGCTGAACAAAAAACTGTTGATTTTTTGTTGTTTTGGTCATGTTTTTAGTAGCCTTTAAAGGCTACTAATATTAGACCATACCAAATTGTGAAAAATGAAGAAAAAAGCCACACTAAAATTCTAAAAGATTCTAAATTTCTTGAAACTTCTTTTATTTTTCAGGATTTCAAAACATTTTCAAGTAGTCCAAAAAGATTCTAGAAAGATTCAAAAACAATCCAAACTATTATAATAGTTTTTTGTGAAAAAACATTTCAAAATATTTTAATGAATTACCAAAAGATTTCAAAACAACTCTAATTGAGTCTAAGAGATTATATTTTTATAAAGACTTTGAATTCTTTTAACAAATTTCATAGTTAAAATTTTTAGAAAGACTATCGAGGATTCCAAAAAAGGTTCTCAAGATTCTTAAAGATTCTCAAAGATTCTCAAAGATTCCAAGAAGATTCTCAAAGATTCCAAGAAGATTCTCAAAGATTCCAAGAAGATTATCAAATATTCTCAAAGATTCTCAAAGATTTCCAAAAGATTCCCAAAAGAGTTCACAAAGATTCCAAATTTTTTGTTGATTTAGATAATGGTATCCAAATCAACAGAACATATTTAGTTTTTTTATAGAATTTTGTTAAATTAGTCAATTAGCATGGGCAAGTGCCCAAAACAACAAGAGACTGTTGATTTTCTGTTGTTTTAGATAGAGTTTTCTATTAGTGTTTGTGCAATTGCAAGGCAGTTCTAGTGACCTAGTCGTTGTGATTTGTGGCAGTTGTTTATCCTTGTTTTTCTTCTAGTGGAGGATCTATGTTTTTCACACCTCTAGTTGTATTAAAATCATATTAATATATCATGCTTTGAATGCAAGACATCTCTAAAGGGTTTACTTAAGTTGCAATGTATTTTGCTTGCATTCCAAGCAATTTAGAGGAACTTTGTTTGGAACCCAAGCTACTTTGTTTGCACTTTCAACAAGCTTAACCCCTAAAGGACCATTGTCCCCTTGGGGGACAATTGGGATTTTGGGCATGTACCTATGAGTAAACTACTTTGCGTGATTTTTTGAAACTTTTATTGAAGGTGAGGAATTCAAAGATCTACGTGGGAATGTCATTTTTTCTTCATTCTGACATCTATTGAAGAAGTTATGCATGAAAATTTGGAAAAAGCTACTCCCCGGGCAGCCAAAAACTTCTTTTATTTTTTTATTTTTTTCAAATAAAAACTTGAAATAGGTTCTTTAGACTTATGTAGACGTGGGGAGCTTTGAATCATTCAATTTTGATAGATGAGATGTAAGTTATGAGGAGATTTTGTTTGCGGGCAGTTCTAGATTCTCTACTCTAAAATAATCTTTGAAGTCCTTTATTTTACTCAATTTTCAATATTTTGGAAAAAAAACAAAACCAAAGGATGTAGATTGTTTATCACAACATTATAAGCATTGGGATTTGCATTTTTCATTTTAATAATTAAATTCTTAACAATTTAGTGTTTTGACTCATTCTCTACTTCTTATTACTTACTATTTTTTCTCATGTGTTGTATAGTTCCAATTGATTTGAAAATTCTCTTGCACATACCTAACTTGATCTCCTTCATAAAAAAAATAAACCACAACTTTATGCAGAGTAATTTTTTTGATCTAAGAGTGGTTAAAGCCTTCTGAAATTTTTGGGCAGCAGCAAAAAAAAGCTATTTTTTGTAATTTAGATATAAATATCACTCAATTTTGTGTAGATTGAGCTGAAATTTTTATACGCGTACTTCTTGTAGTCTACTGTAAGATCTTATGGTTGGATTCTTGTAAAAAAAAAATTTCTTACCATTGTACTTGCTTCCCCAAAAGTGGCAGTTTTCTGTGATTTTCACAAAAAAAATGGCTTGATCCTTTAGGAGTTAAGAAAGGTGCCTTGTACTCTAAGGCATTATCATAGTTTTTAAGTATTTGCTAAAAAGCTTTTAAAATATATTCTAACATTGATCTTTGGTTAATATTGAATTTCTTGATATTGGGGCGTGTGCATGTCATGTCCATGACAAATTGTTAGGGAATAATTCATTGAACTAGAATCCTTTTTAGAAGCCTCTTTGTTAGAAGAAATTTGTAAATAAATTTCTAACATATTAGAAGTTTTATCAGCTTGTAATTGTTTTTAATGGAGATTCCTACTTAAGAGTACATGTGGAGAACACTTTTGAAATGCTCTTTAGTCTTGACAATGCACTTTTCTAGCATTTTTTAATATGTTTTTTCCAATTTATTGTTCTTTTTAGTGTATATATTCAAAAATATCAGTTGTCTTGTCGCATTATACTAATTTCTTGAGAAGAAGTATGTTTAGTCTTATGTCAAGTGTGTTTATACAATACATACCAGTGCATGAGCATGTGCTATAAATGCCATAATCCTCTGTGTTTTTTTTCTACTTTCTGGCTAACTTTCCTCATGGCCAAAGAACAACTAGGTTCCAACCTATAAAACAACCTAGTGTCATTCCTAGTGAATACATAAAAAAAAAAATACTTCACTTCAAAACATTTGGTTAGATATTTGTCAAATCTTCTCCATGGCAAGTGTATCCTTCGATCTTGTATCTACTTTTAAATTTTTTTCAACTACCCATGTGAAAATTGAAGATTTTTTTTCTCCTAAATGTTGCAATTTCATTTCATAAAATTGTTTTGCAGTGGCAATAATCAACTTGTTCAACAAAGCAACTCCATAGCAACTCCATATTCTTGCATCATAGCATTAGCAATATTTTGAGCCCTTCAGAAGGCCCTTATGAAACCATGCCCCGCTACATAATAAAGGTAAAAAAATAGTATTTTTTTAATTCTATTTATTTATTATATATATATATATATATATATTAAAACCGCCGTGGCACATGATTTGACTACTCATAGATGTTAGATTTAACTGTCAAAAATGGCAACTTTTTTCTCTATATGCACATCTCTTAAGGGCCTTCTAGAGGGCTCAAATTTTTCCTAATGTAAACACTTGAGTAAACAAAAAGAATGTACCATCTATTTCATGGCACCAAAGCACTCTCACACAATGCAAACTAGAATCTTCCATAGTCCATTCTATTTTTTTTTCTTCTTCAACAATTTAAGGATCATCACATTTCAAAAGAGATTCAGAGGTTGTTTGTCCATATAAGGTAGGAACACCCATAAGCGTTAATGTCCCTATAACTGTCACCTTTGAAATCTTGGAAAATCTGCGGAAATGAATAGATGTAAGTACAAGGATATGCAACATGTGAACATGAACCCTTAGTGTTGGTTATGGGTACAATGGTAGTTTGCTCTTTAAAAATTCACAACTTATTCTCACAATATCCAAATAATACATTTGAAAGTGCAAACTCATTATTTTTCTGTTACTAACATGATCCTATAATTTTCTAGATGTTTATTAATAGTCATCATGTTCAAAAACCTTAGACTGATTCTTATGGGTGTTCCTACCTTAGTCAATGTTCAATTAATGATACTTCTACTATTAGACAACATCTTGTTCTTATATTTTAGATTTTCTTTCTTTCTTTTGCTAACGTGAATTACAACCCTTTTTCATTTTCTTGAACATTTGTTAATTTGGGAAAAAAAACCATTTAGAAATTTTTTCATTTTTCATTTTTAAGCATTTTTCAATGATTTAGGGTGAACTTTATGATGATTTCTTCAAGACCTTACATCAATGATAAAATATTTTGAAGGAATTATCAAAAAACTCACTTTAAATCACCAAAGAGTACTCTCACAAATGCACAATTCAATATTCGAAAATTGGTTTTAAGAAAGACATTCTCCCAAATTAACAAATATTGTGCTTCTGTGACATTTTGCACACAGCCTCTGTTTTCAACCCTTTATCTTTTAACGTTCTGTTCCCTACAGACAACAACCCCTTCCCCACACCCCTCTAACAAGTTCCTCTTCGTCTTCTCTCATGCAATCTTCACTTCTATATACTCATTTTCCCATTGACCTCTTTGCACCCTACTCTCTTCATTAACACTAATTCAAAAATAAATGCTCTATACAAATTATGTGATTTATATGAAGAAAATAGTCGTAAAACAAATATATTCTTGAGAAATGAAGAATGGTCATTTTTTTCTACCACCATCCATTGGATGACAAATCTATCATTGTTTGAATGACTCAATACCTATCCAAGTAAAGTTTATGAAGAAGGGAGGTTCATTTGATGAATGATGGTCGATGACCTTTAACGCTTAACACTTTATTCGTTATAAAATATTAGGGACTAGAGATTTCTAGAACACAGAAGGCTTTAACCGTTAAAGCCTGCACTTGTAGAGGGTCAATTGTATGAGGTTTTACACTATAACATACACTTGTGGTGAGATTTCTAGGTTTTTTTTAGCACATTTAATTTGAATTTTCTTCACTTTTCCCTCCAAAATTCACCATATATTTTCAAGTCATCACAATCTCATGTTCACAATTTTACGATTCAAACTCTTAAAAGATCTGTGATTTCTTTTCTAAGATCAAAGCTCCTTCCTCAAAACTCAAAAGGGGTTAAGGACTAAAGCAGACTTGCAGGGGTTGAGTGGCAATGAACTGGTTTGGTTGGCCATGCTTTCTGGGCTTCCGACCAAACCGTGCACCTTCCCCACTCCACTTTGATAGATAAAGCTCCCTCACACTCGTCTTGTGCCGCACCATGGTTTTCCAACCTCCCTTACATATTTCTTCAATTACTGAAAGTTGTGTCTATGCATTTCATTGCTTGCTACTGCGTCTGAGGTATGTTTGGAGACACGGTGATTTCATTGCATCATTCATAGCTTAGCCTTTTTGCAACATGGTCGAGACTGAACAATTGCTAGTGAACTTGTATCAGTTTGATGCATCACAGCATGTGCAGGAGTTTAATGCTTATGAAGAATACTTGCCAAACCTGTTGAGATCAAACTGTTATGAGAGTGTGTACATATCCTACTTTTTTGCAAATTCAAATTGGGAGGGTACGCTTGGAGACCACTACCGAAGGAATAGTAAACAAAAGATCAGTAGTAGTGTCCATGGATGAGGTCCTTCATTGGTTTTACAATCCTGTACTTGCAAGCTCTCTGACAATCCAAAAACAAAACATAATCGAATAACATGAAAATTAGAATTTTCGCTTATCTGCAGTTTCCAACTCCCAAAACGACCATGATCAGGTTTTTGTTCCTTGCTTGGTCCATGGTATTTACAAGTTCCAACTTTCAGAGTCAGTACTGCATGGACAAAACCCGAATGAAGATTTAGACCCACTAACTTGCAGTAACTCGCACTTACGCATGATAATCCTGTGCAGATGAACAATTCTTTGCAGTTTATTCATTCCAGATCAATCCAATAAGCTTGCTATTCCAAGTTGATTTCTTCAGAGATGGAGAGTGTGCACGTCGACAGCTCGGTGCCGAGCCATGGCGGCATTCACGAGGCAGCACAAGAGCAACCTTTGAGGAAAGATTGTGTCGAAACGGCTGTCGAAAAGCAGCTTTCACAAGAGCAGGAGATCATTTTTCGTAGCCCTTTGCCAACGAACCCTGTCGTCGTTCCACCAACGGGGCTCACGCTCCACAGCTACGTCCTGCAAAACATCGAGCAGTACCTCGACCGAGTGGCGCTCGTGGACACGTCGGACGATCGTCAATACACGTACGGTGAGGTGCAGCAACTGGTGAAGAACGTGGCGGCAGGGCTGTGGAACCAGTACCACATCCGCAAGGGCGACGTGGTGATGATCCTCTTGCCCAACGTCGCGGAGTTCTTCATATTCGTGCTGGGAATCATGTCCATCGGGGCCATCTACTCGGGATCCAATCCAGCCGCCCACGAGTCCGAGATTCAAACGCAAGCTGAGAATTCCGAGGCGAAGCTCGTCATTACCGACTTGAAAACGGCGAAGAAGGTGGAATCGCTCGGAATCCCGGTGGTGATTGTCGCTCCAGAGGCGGTGCCCAATTCGTACCTGTCTTCGCTGTTTGAGGCTGATGGATCGCAAGCGCCACAGGTTCAGTGCTCTCAAAATGTCCCTAATCCCAAACATCTACATTCCCTGCAGGCTCAAACTGGGCATCATCATTATGTTTAGCAGATTTTGCGAAGGTCCTATTGAAGAATTCTATTGCCCAGTTGTACTTAGAATTTTGTTTATCACATACAATCTTCTGCATTGGCTCTGGTAATGTAGAATTTAATCCGATCTGTATTGTCTTCTTTAGGATATGATTTGATCTGAAACCATGATATCCTGGTCCATATTAGGGGTGCTTATGAATACCTTTGAAATGACATTCTAGAACACTTTGTACAGATGCTACATTAAGTGCAACGAAGTTGTCACATTTTTAACTTTCTGTGAGACAGTTGTACAAGTTTGGAAGCTGACACTCCGAGTGGTAATACTGTTGCATTTTTGAGCGTAAAGGAAGCTTGATAACGAGCTCGGGTGGATAAAAGTGTTGCTTAATGAGCTGAAAGCTCTGCTTCAACACTAAATGATCTTCTGCATTGCTTTTAGCTTTGGAAAAGCCTGTAAGTGGAAAGTTGGCGACACTTAGCCAGATTTAGAAGTTGTGTGTTGCAGGTGGAGATTTCAGAAAACGATGTGTGTGCGTTGCCGTATTCCTCTGGCACAACCGGCGTGTGTAAGGGGGTGATGATCACCCATCGCAACGTGGTTGCAAGTTTGAGCCAAACGCTGGCGGACACTGAGCGTGCACTTGCTAGCGGCCTCATTCCCGAGGGTGAGGGGGTGGTTCTTGGACTCATGCCTTTTTTCCACATCTATGGCATTTGCGGCATCTGTTGTGCCTCCATGCGCTTCAAGGGCAAAGTTGTGGTCATGGCCAGGTATCCAAATTTCCAAATCCTTTTGCCAAACCTCATTGTTGCCACTTTCGAATCTGTTGAGTGCACAGTTGTTAATGCTAGAATGATAAGATGTTTAAACACCCTGACTTGCAAATCAACTAAGATTCTAATGCACTAAAAAAAGCGTTATTTGGAAAACATATGTATAAATGTGAGGGATTTAAAACTATATTAGTAGATGATCTAAAGCTAACCCGAATTTTGATGTCGAATTACGCTCTCTCCCAATCAGTAAGTGTTTGTTATTTAAGATTCGAAATGTTTGCATCAAGGTAGGTGAGAAAATCCCCAAAATGGGGATACATGGCAAAAATGCCAAAGACACAGGGTTCATATGCAGTGGTGTGATGCCAACTATGGCGGTATGGTTATTTTAATCTTGAACCACGATTGTCTTGTCAAGATTTCAAACTTTGAATTTCATCCTTGACTTTCACTCAAAGGTTTTGAGTAGTATCCTCTTTGAAGGATCATACTGAAATTGTAATTCTCGTGAACTCTGTAACATTCCTCCTAACTCAAAGTATGGAAACTACAGCATGCAAGCTCAGTTTCACGACAAATATATGTCTACAAAAGAGAGCCAACAAAAATTTTAACGTCTCTACAGTGAAATTGACTATATTCAGTTGCCAAAAACTGTGACATATTTATTTGCAAAACTCTAGTTTCAGTCTACAAACTAAGAACATTATGACATTGGGTTCAGGCCGTGCGACATGAACTGAGCCAATTTAACGAAACTGACGATGTTTGTTTCTCCTGCTCAAGTTTTATGTCTCAAATTATACGAGTTATAGCTCGTTGAAAAACTATCAAGAATACGCTTCTAAGAAGCCGTTCCTCATATGCTGATTCTAAACTTTAAGATTCTAGTGACCAATTTGGTCACGATATTCGTTGATTTGGGACAAAGTCTTTACCAAAACGAATTCTGGGAATATTGAATTATGCATTTGTGAGAATATTTTGGTGATTTAAAGTGAGATTTTCGATCATTTCTGCAAAAAATTTCATCACGGATGTAAGGTCATGAAGAAATCATCATAAAATTCATTCTAAATTACCAAAAAAATCTTAAAAGTGAAAATTCAAAAGTCCCAAATTTGGTGCTTTTCCCAAATTAACGAATATCATGTTACTAGAGAAGGCTTTAAATTCCCACCGTTTCACTTTCAAGCGGCAGTATTTGACAATTCCACCTAAGTCGCAAGATTGCACACAACCAGCTGAAACTTGATCTCTCTCTTGAATTGAGCGGTTGAATTAGCTACGCAACTAAAACTAAAAAAAAAGCTTTTAACGCCATATTCATTAATTTGGGAATTATGTTCGAATTTGGGACTTCTGAAGGTCTAAGGTGATCACCTTAAACCCAACTTAAGGTGTAAGCAATGTTTTTTTGGTACACGTGCCCTCACCTTAGAGGAGGAAATTGCGAGGGAAAAAATCTTAATGGCTCAAATTGAAATTCAATTTTTGAACCACGTTTTCCCAATTTAACCCTTCAACGTCAGGCTCATCCTTGTGGCCAGCCCGTTACAGTGACTTCTACAGTGTTTTCAAAAATTTAGAACTATAATTGGTGTAAAAAGTGTCCAGTTAGTTGTTCAAAAAATTTAGAACTATGATTGGTGTAAAAAGTGTCCAGCTAGTTGCAAAAGTAAATAGTATAGGCTGAGCTTACAAAATTGTAGGAAGGGCAATATGGATCTTCTCACATTCTAGATTGTCTAAAAATATGAGTGTATTTGATGAAGTTATTTTTTGCCTTCCATGATGGAGTATGTGTTTATGATCACTCCTGGGAAAAAATCAGGTGAAAATCTGCTTTCTTCTACCATACAGAATGTTTTTTCAGAGGCAAAGGACAAAAATCGTCCTTCTGGACGTTTAGGGGTTAATGAATATGGCGTTCTTTGCACATGCACGTGCAGAGGTTGCAATATATACAAACTAAAGAGCTCTAGAACTTGCAATCATTGGCAGGTACAACTTGAAGGATTTCCTGGCGACTCTAGTGAAGCACGGGGTGAGGTTCGCACCCATAGTACCACCGATTCTGCTGCAGCTGGTGAAGACGGACCTGGGCGAGGAGTTCCACCGGCAGGAGCTGAAGTTGCGGGCGGTGCTGACGGCGGCGGCGCCGCTGGGGAGGGAGCTGCAGCGAGGGTTCGAGGCCAAGTTCCCGGGGGTGCAGGTGCAGCAGGCGTACGGCTTGACGGAGTTCAGCTGCGTCACCATCTCGCACTGCCACCCCATGCATGCCCGCCCCCCCTCCAAGTCTGGCTCCGTCGGATTTCTGCTGCCCGGCCTGGAGCTCAAGTTTCTCGACCCCACGACCGGCACGTCCTTGCCCGCCAACTGCCCCGGCGAACTGTGCGTCCGCGGCGAGTCCACCATGAAAGGTCGGTGTCACTGTTTTTAAACATATAGTACTTATATTCTCGTACTTTCCATGGGTATTTTTTTTGGGAAAATTTCATGGATACCCCTGAAGTTTGCAATGTTTGCACAGATACCCAGCTTTATCAGAAATTGCACAAGTATCTTTGGACCAAGACCCAAAACCTTCAGGCATTTGTTTTGTTGTGCATGCCATTTCCCTTATTCTTTTGTGCACATGTTGCTTCCTTTTTGTTTCATTACATTCCCTTCTTCAATGTTGGTCATGAAAGAAGTACAACCACAACAAATAAATGCCTCAAAATTATGGCCCAATGGTATATGCTTCATTTCTGAAATAGCAGGGGTATCTATGGAAATATCGTAAACTTCAAGGGTATGGGTATCCATGCAATTTTCCCATTTTAATTCTGCTTTAAGTTTTAAATTTGCCCTGCAAGTGCAACGGGCTTCGTTTGCAAATCTAGAGGTAAGTTAGGCCACTTGTTTCATACCCCGGTTCTAAAAAGCCCATGTCTGTCCCTCACCCTGGACTGCGTTTGAAGCCACAAAGTTTTTGCAATTTTTTTTTGATGAAGAATTGATTTTTTTGTCTAATTATTTGTTATTTATTTCAGAGTTCCTTGGATATTTTTGTAGCCGACTGTAGTGGAATTTTCCTCCTTGATGTTTTGTTGACTTGTTCACAAATGAAGATACTAAAAAAAGTAGATCCTAAAAGCTTCACTTTTAGCGTGTGTTGGAAATGTATACTTCCTTGCTGTAAATCTAAATTCGAGTCATAAATTTGATCCAGTTTTTAATTTGGAGCCCAAATAATGAAATGAAAGTTACTAAGTCTAATTCTCTACCCCAATTTGTAAATTTGTAATTTTTCAAAATTTGAGTATTATATTATTATTTGAACTTTATGCCCATAACTAAGGATTACTAATTTTTAAAAGTATAGGTGTAACTATGTAGAAGTTTGGTTTACACCATGATTTTCTATACTAAATGTACATTGATAGTAAAAAATTCAAATTTTTTATGCTTATTTTGTTTTTTATATGATTTTTGGAAATAGAACACTAGAAGAAAAACAAGGATAAACGACTAGGTCACCAAAACTGCCTTGCAATTGCACAACAATTCTACAACATTTACACAACTACAATCTAGTTGTGCAGTTCTTGTGCAATTGTTTGAGCAGTTGCAAGGCAGTTCTATTGACTTAGTCGTTGTGATTTGTGGAGTTGTTTATCCTTGTTTTTCTTCTAGAGGAAGACAAGTAAGTTCATCTTTGAAAAGAAAAAAAATTCACTCATATTTACTGAAAAATTAGAGGAATTAGGGCAGAGACTGTTGAAATTTATCACACAGACTTAGAGTGCATCGTTTAAGGGTTAAGAACAGATTTGTTCCTAAGAAACACAAGGTCAGAATTCTACCAAACCCTGAGGACGATGATCAAGAGTCCCTTCTACACTTCTCAAATTCCTTATTAGCAAATTATTTGTCCATATTTTCTTATGCTTCAAAGAACCAGACACATCTGTTGCCTAAGCCCAAGTGCAAAAGCAAAGGATGTGGTATGAGGGAAGGTGATATTAAGGAAACATGTGTTTGGCTTTCATAAACAGGGTATTTCAAAAATCCAGCGGCAACAGCAGAAACCATAGACTCCGAGGGCTGGCTGCACACAGGTGACATTGGTTACATCGACGATGATGGAGACATATTCATTGTGGAGAGGATGAAAGAGCTTATAAAGTACAAAGGCTTCCAGGTATGATTTTCAGTTTGACCATTCAAAACTCAGGAGAGTCTTTAACCCATAAGCGGCCATAGGGTATAGTATATACGCTGCCGCATAATTGGTATTTGTTACCAACTAGAAGTTTTAATTTGAGATTTCAAATAGCTCACTAGAACCGCATTGATTTATATTTCAACTTCTTTGTTCTTTGTTGATATGAAATATTGTAAAGGTGTAAATCCATTCCAAATACAAGAAAAGCACCTCATATTGTATTGGTCATAGTGACACACTCAAACATTTAAGGGTTAACCCATAAAAGCTTAGGTGGGGATGGGTTTTGTCCATTGGATAACAAGAAAAAAACACTTTGTAGGACACAAAAACTAACCTTTTTTCATTTGATTATTGTAAAAGTGATCATGGAGACATGGTCTATCATGGAAGACAAAAAAACAACCTCATTGAATGCACACATATTTTTAGGTAACCTAAATTGTGAGAAGATTTATAAACATGGTGTTAGATCCCATGATGTTCTTGCAATTTTCATGAAGGCAGCATGATTGTTGACTTTTGCAAATTTTGAAAACAATATTATAATTTGTGGACATTTGCCACACTACTGTAGTGTTTTTGTAGTGCTATTGTAAAGGAGCAGTCACTGTGACCTGCCCGGTGTTTAGGGATTAAAAGGAAAAAGAAAAACCATAAACTCTTCAATTGTAGTGCTGGTCAAAATATACTTTCTAAAGATTGTCTTTTAGCTTGAGAGAGGTGGTTTGTTCCGTTTTGTGCAGGTTCCCCCTGCTGAGCTGGAAGCAATCCTGATATCCCACCCAGCCATCGCAGATGCTGGAGTTATACCGTAAGTTTCTAGCAGCCAAGCCTGGTGGTTACAGTCGCCTCTTTTCAAACGTTCCTTTTAATGGGGACTGTGTTTCGTTAGAATTCCAACCTCATAAAGATTGTTAAGGTAGAGAATACATTTTCCAACGTTTTCAATGGGTGGAACTCTTGCATTGGTTTACCTCAACCTTAAAATCATGAGTGGCCCCTGTTCACGTTGTATATTCTATAATAAAAAAATTGGTAAAAGGTACTCCGTACTAAAAAACTCAAGCATTTTTCACCAGTATATAAGAGTGACTTTTGGGAGGTTTTAATGAGAAATTGCTGTTGCGAACACGGGTCTGTGAAAGGAAACAGGACCAGGGGTATGGGGAACAGTTCTAGCATCCTACATTTCTAGATTACCTTTTAAATTGTCAAAAGCATTCTTGTGGAGTTTGAGTGTTATTTTGGTACGCTTGCTCACATGGCCGTGTGCAGGATTCCAAATGAAGAAGCAGGAGAAATCCCTGCAGCTTGCGTGGTGCTCAAATCTAATTGCTTCATGTCACCTGCTGAAATTCAAGCATTTGTGGCATCCAAGGTGAAAACCTACTCTCATGATCAATGCTTAGGCAACTTTACAACCTGTATGAGGTTACTATAAACACCATATTCATTGAATTGGGAAAACCAGGTTCCCAAGTTGTACTTCACCTTATATCTAGAGTTTGGTTTAAGGTGGTCACGTTAAACTCCCAAAATCAAGGTTTCTTCCCAAATTAACGAATATGGCGTTTATACATGTAGTTTAGGACTTCGACAGCAAAACATATGGAGGTCTCTTGGTGTTCAGTGACATGAGTCTATGGATGTTTTGCACAAGTCTTTCAAAGTTTGGCTTGTGGATTAATATTTCTGGACTTCGTTGTCATCTCAGTTATCACACCACCGTTTCTGGCTACACTCAACCCAACCTTTGGGTGAAACTTCTCACGAGAGTTTTCGGTGTGAATGATGCCAATCATAGGTTTCTACGTACAAGCAAGTAAGGCATGTGGAGTTCCTTGCGTCCATCCCCAAGTCTGCATCAGGCAAGATTTTACGGAGGGTGCTGAAAGAACAGATTCTACAGAAGCTGACATCTGAATGCATTAAAAATTAATAACCATGTGTTAGATGATGATGATGAATCAGTTTAAGACAATTCTAGATGTGACACTCAATTTTCATCTGCACTTTGGAAATTTAAGAGACTTAAACTGAGACACCAGATGTGACTGGACGGGAGTTGGTGGTCCAAACACAGATCATCCCGCTGTAGAGTGTAGTTGAAGATTCTTCCTCATCATCAGGGACTAATATTCACCTGAACCCAAGTAAACAGTTAATTGCGTTCGGTGTCCTCAAAAATGTGGACTGATAGGACAGACCCAGCTTCACAATTATCAGACAGGAATTCATTTGTTTTCTGCAATGGGCACCAGTTTCAACCTCTTACCCTCCAAATTCCCCCAGTAACTTATTTCCTACCAGAATTATTCATGGGCCAACTCATTACCGCCAACCTAAACCTTGTATGTATTTGAATCCTCTTATGTGAAAACAAGGGAAAATTTGATGGATACCCCTGAAATTTGCAATATTTGTATAGATACCTCTAATTTTTCAAAAATTGCATAAATATTCTTGACATCTTAAAGTAGTTTTGCAAGTATTTTCTTATTGTTATTTTGTTCCATCTTTGTGTGTTCTTGTACTTCAAACATTAAGGTATTCATTGCAAGATCTAAAAACAATAATTCTAAAAAAGTTAAATAACCATGTCAAGGGTATTTGTGCAATTTCTGAAAAACCAAGGGGTATCTATACAAATATCGTAAGTTTCAAGGATATCCATCAAATTTTCCCTACAAACAATTGCCAATTCAAAAATCTAGAATATTCTTTTTTATTGCATCCTAGTGTTGAAGTTGACATAACCCTTAGCCATTTGCAAAACCATAAATCATGTAACTCATGCAATATTGAATTGAGATTGATGATGAAAGATTTGCACACAATAAAAAGCAAAGATAGTTAAAGGTTGGTGGTTCAAATGTGTTTTCAAATGAAGTTTTGTAACTTGGGCTTAGTTCATAGCTTTCCGTTTGTCCTAAAAAGTTGAGGTCACCTCAAATCTTGGGGGAAATTTTGACTACTTGCCATGATTGTTGTAACGCTACTGAAAACTTTATTAAAGAAAACCTCTCAATTCATCTTCATTAAAGATGGTTTGAAGGGCAATCAATGTAATTTTCAGTAAAACTTTTGTTGTCACTACAAAGAAACATTGTCAAATTGAACAGTTTATGTAGATTTAGACTTGTTAATTTGGACTTATTTTTGTCATTGCAAACTTTTTTTTGTCATTTTGAACACATTTAGTTGATTTGGACGTGTTAATCTGTATGCGATTTCTTGTAGTGTGTGTGAACCATGTGGCATATTGTTCCCATAGAGGTTTCTTTAGTCCACTCGTAAGATAAAGTTGATGAAAATATAGGTTTTAAAATTATGATTTTGGATAGATAAGCTAGGTTTAATGATAACTTGTTATTTCAAAAAAATAAAATAGAAAAGAAGTCAATAAAAAAGGCATTATTTCCCTTAGTAAGTTTACTAGCAATATTACATGATATGGAAAGACATTAGCTTTGTCAATAATTCAAAGGTATAAAAAAAATGGTTGCCTTACGGAAAAAAATCGGTATAATTTCATTCAATCAAATAAATCTGGATTTTAGAGAACTAAAAAGAGCTCTTGAGCATTTGAAGGGTGTATGGGTTGTATTTCTATTTTATATGTTTAGGAGTATAACGAACTTGTCACGGAACTTGTTGTGGAATGGATAATATTTGAAAGAGGTAGAAAATCAATTATGACAATTGGCTAATAACTATATAAGGATTTCTAAAATATAAGTCTATATGAAGTAATATAAAAATCATTTAACAAAATAAGAAAGCTACAAATAGAAATTACATGTGTTACAATTGTCAAAGAAGAAAGAGGATTGAGAGTAGTGTTGTCTTGTTGGATAGATTTTGGGATCTAGTCATTGTGTTGTCTATTTGACGTATGATGTCGCTCATGACAAATAACAAGTATGAGTGACATTCTTGTCTAATAAGGCCCTATGTAACAATTGAGATAATTTGAAAATCTATTTTAAATATGACCCAAATGTAGAATCTAATAAGTGTATATTGAATTGAGATACTTTAATAAAATGAAACGTTAATATGTCAAAATTGGAAATCGAAAGTGCTTTATTTAAAATTAAACCTTAAAATTGACTTTACTAAATGGACAAAGGGTCTCTTGTCCGTCTATGACATCAAGTTTGTCAAGTTGTCTCCATGTCAGGGAAGACAATCATAATATATTTGAGACAAAATACAATGATGAACCTCAACAATCAAGAATAAAACTTGAAGAGAAAATAAAATGCACATTTGTGAACCAATAAAAATAAACAAATAATGAGCCAAAAAAACCTTTGAAAAAACACTAAATTAGCCAATAAATCAATCCATTATTTTGAAGGTGATTTATAATACGAGTAGAAGAGGTTATTAATTGATTATCAATTAAAATATTTATTTTAGAAAATATCCTATTTAGCACAATCCAAATCATGTTATTGAACTTGTGTATCTTATTTTTAATTTTTCTCAAATTCATCATTTGCGACATGATAAAACTCTATTTAATTTTTTATAAATATCGTAGAAAGAACTAAATACAAGATTGTTCAATGGTGATGTTTGGGTAAATATTCAATCCAAGTTGTGGACGTCATTGCTATGTGGAAATCATATCTAATGACTTGTTTATTTTGGTGCCACTATTAATTCATTGCATTGTAAAACTTGCAATCATAGTATCATACTGACCTTTGTCCAAAACTTTATTGGCTGTTTTATCTTTTTTCAGTGTCGTTTGGATGTGTGAATTTGATTTTGCAAGCACACTTAGAACTTACAAAGTATGATATAATTGCAGTCACATTTGAAAGTAGATTTATTTGAATAATAATGTCTAAAAAAACAGCATTGAAAATAGTGAGAAATACTCAAATTCCACACTTCTTGTCCTGTGCAAATTCCTCCATTAACCTACGTGGTTGTGAACAAAAACAATAATGATCATTTTTTATTCATAAAAAAAAGGGGCGGTAGAAGACTCTCCATTTGGAATGAAGAGGTTAAGGTTCAACATCCCTTATTGACGTCCTAATGCAAGCCGTTTGAAAGAAAAGGGAGGAATGAAATATGAAGTAAATGCTTTGTTTTCAACTATTAATTCTCTCAATACATATTTAAAAACTAAGTTGAAACTTGACAATTCTTTAATTAAAAAAAAAAACCAAAGCCCCATCATTTGACGCACAATTTACCTGTCATATTGGTATCTTGCTACTGGACCTTCAAATTTTGTCACTTTTCTTCCACTTTCAAAGCTACTTTTGTAGATGTTTCTTGAAGATAACATCCTTGGAGCATGTTATATATATATATATATATATGTATATATGTATATATGTGTATATATGTGTGTATATATAAACATCTTCGTTTTTCTAATAATCTTTTATCTTTCTTCACAATTTTAATTCTCAAGAGTACATTCCTTAGAAACTGGTCCAAAAGTATATGTCTACCAACTTTGCAATCCGGCTGGTTGCAAACTTGCAATTGTAAGAGGTTTGCTAAATATTCCCCATTTTCCCCAAGAAACAAGGGCAGCAAAGAACACAAAAGGGAACCCAAAAAAAGTCAATTCCCTAAGCTTTTGGCCTAAATCTTTTCAAATCGGAGATATTTCATGCAAAAAAAATTGGTGATACTAAATCCCCAAATTGGATTCCACTTCTGTTGCACTAAACATGTGAAACAAATTTCACTCCAAAAAACTTCCAAAAAGTCATAGATGTAGGTATTTCTAATCTACATTCAGATCCTTGGACAGTTTGTGAGGTTGTAACTTTACATAAGAGAAAAAGAAATTGATTTCCAAGGTGGTTTCCTTGTTTTTCAAGATAAAAGTACCCATACTTCTTTTGCATACCTTGTGTTGGGTAACGAAAACTTTTTGGTCTCTTGTGCATGAAAAGACTTGCATTGTTAGGCAAGAAGACCACTTTTTTCTTGCAGAAATGTCTTAAAAAATAATTTGTGTTTCTTTAACCCTTAAAGGATCGAGGAGCTCTTTGCGGCCAATACAATATTTGGTATTTTCTTGTATTTGGAATGCATCCACACCTTTATTACATTTGAGATCAACAAAGAAGTTAAAATATAGATCACTGTAGTTCTAGTGAGCTAGTCAAGATTCCAAATTAAAACTTTTTATTGGTAGCAAATGCCAATTATACGGCAGTGTATATACCAAGTAATACGTAGAGTGGTCCTTTAAGGGTTAAACTTTGGAACCCCCTCATTGGCCTCAATTTTCTACTCTTGGCCCTTTGAGTTCTAAGATTTCAGTGGAACTTGGGACACAAGACACATTGTGTGAACTACCCTCCTACTGGCTTTATAAGTAGGGTTAGTCACACCTTCACCCCATTTCCAAACTTCAAAAAATGGGGATGTGGCACTCTCTCCTTGATTTGCAAAGGCTCCATTCTTCAAAGATTGAAAAGTGTTATCTCTTCATCTCTAAAGGAGAAGAATGGATGTGAAAGAAGTTTTAGCACATGAAGTTCTTACCTATGCATGCTTCTTTTTCATTTGCTCTTCTTGCTTTCACCCTCCTTGTAGTTGGAAACCTTGGTTTGAGTGTGTGAATGCAACTTGCTTTCTTATTGCATCACCATTTTTAAGAAATATTCATACTCCATTCTCCATTCTCCACCGCCCACAAAAGGAGATCATACCTTCTTCATGGAGAAGTACTCCAATTGGCTCATGTTACCACTCCAAAACTTCTCATTCTTCATAGAAGTTTCTTTCTTGGAGAAGGTGTGACTTACCCAATAAAACCAAAACATTTGAACCTAAAACTGTGCTTCATACAAGCCTATAGTCCTATACTTGTGGTCCAATACATATATTTGGCCACTAGTGTACACACAAGTTTACTAAGACCAATGTTCAAGAAATATTTGAGTTTAACCAGCTGATTTCATTCAATTCCTGTATTGAACCAATTTATCAAGGAATTGGTTTGATTATTTTCTCTGTTTCATACTACAAATTATCATTTTTAAAATTTTAAACCAATTTATCAGCCGACGTTGATTATAGGCTAGAAACCGATTTTTCTCAATTCAATCGGTTAGCTTTGAACTAGCAGCCGGTTCTTCCAGGACCTTGGTTCAAAATGGAGGTCTGAAAGTGGCAATAAAAGAATCGGCTTCCACACGTAATGTGAGAAAGATTCGAAAAGCAGAAAGACAACTCATTGGAACAACTCCCATTGGACAGCATCCTGCAATCGATTCCTTCTACTGACCAATAGGACACTGAGCATCCCTTACACTAAACTAAGAACAATTAAAACTTTTTTGTTACTGCACACAATTTAAGATTTGGAGTCGTCTAGGGGGGGTGTGCTCAGACAGCTTTTAAGGCGCTGCATTTGTGTCCCCACCGAACACATTTGAAAGACCTTTTCATGGCTACGTTATCTTCCTGAACAGCTCTCGAGGTAAGGCTGCTCAAAATCTAAACATCGTCACAGAAAAAAACAATCACTTTGGCAGTCAGACTGACGGATGGACTCCATGTCCATGCCCATGGGCTTCGATATGGAGTTTTTGTGCATAAAAGTAGAGTTGCCTGATGTGGAAAGGCCAGTCTCGCTTTCTGTGTCACGAATGACTCAGGATTAAATGACACCGAGCCACCACTGTTGCTGTAGCCGCCAGGTGACAGACTCTTCTAGGATCTGGGGCTCAAGACGGACTTCCATATTGGCGGCGATGACGGCCATAACCCGGTGTTGGTAATGCGTAAGGTAAGGTAAGGTAAGCATACTCAATTCCGACCACCTAATGTCGTTCATATGTTCGGATTGTGTTAATTTTAGAACTGAAATCTAGGGAAATTGTAGATATCTTACACAAAAAATAAGTTATCTACGGATTTCTCAAATTTTAGCTCCTAAAATTACCACATGGGATACATATGAACAGTATTGGGTAGTGGTCAGAATTGAGTATGCTTACTTTAGTGTGTCTAAAAAGCTACAATTTTAGGGGTGGTTTGCCTTTTCATGGTCTTCCTAAGACAAAAAGATTTTTTTGTCTTATTTTCAAAAAAAATGAAATAGATATCAAATGTAACACAATTTTTTTTCATGTTTTTGAAGCAATATTGAATTGTTGATGAATTTTCAAGACTTTTTGTTTGTAGTACACACCTAGTTGTGACTTGTAATTCTTCCAAAATCTGTTCACTTGTAACTTGTAAAGAGATGATAGAAAACCAATGAATATGATTGGCTCTTGTAATAAAATACACCTTTTCTTTAATGGCTAAAGAGGTTCATTAACCCCTAAAGAACCAAGGAGCCCACTTTGGGCTTTACGAGAACTCGGGTAGGCTCTATTGACTTCATAATTTGGAAATTTTTCATGAAATTTTTAAGATGGATGCTACTAATTATAATCTACATGTGAAGCTTTATTTCATGTCATTTTGATAAGAAATGCAAAAGTTAGAAGGTTTTTTTCAATTTCAATGTCAAATTGGGCAGCAAAATTTTTATTCTAATTTTTTTAATTTTTTATTTATAGAATTGTATAGATTGATACCTACTCAAAAAAATTGAATCACTCAATTCCAAATAATGAGGTAAGAGTTAAAAGGAGTTTTATTTTGCGGGCAATGAAGGTAGGAAGAGGGTAGGAAAAACATATAAAGTTATCTTTTACTCTTAATTTTGAAAATTTTCAAATAAAAATGAAAACTAAAGTTACTAATTTTTAATTAGAGCATTCTCGCCATTGGGATTAACAATTTCAAATTCTTCCAAATCTTATTAGCATATTAGTTATATCTTTCATTCATCAATACCTTTCACTTTGCAATTTTTACAAAGTTTTTTTGGTTAATTTTTTTCATATATGCTTTCAACCCATTTTCCAACATATTGCCAAAAATTACACAAGAAATACAACATATGTGTTTTTCTCTAAAAAGTTTGAAAAACAAAACTTCACCTACTGGAAGGACTAGAAAAGCCTACATTTTGAAGTTTAAGCACATTGATCTTGCAATTGGTGGAGATGTTCATTCTGAAATTTTGGGACAATGTACTTATGCAAGTCAACCAAAGGATCCTATGGTTGGATTTGCTAAAAAGGTAAGTTTCAATGAAGATTTTGACCTTGCTTTGGGGATTAGTATTTTGAAGCAGTTTTGGGCCTTCAAACACGAAAGAATTTTAGAGGTTAAAGGACCACTTCATATCTGTTCTTGAGTTCATTATAGGGACGCTTTCCAAGAGAGAGTCGCAATTTGAGCAAACTATCTTAACCTCGAAAAGCCCATTGTCCCTACAAGGGACAAATTGGATTTTGAGCAGATCACTACAAATGGAGTTTTCATTTTTGTTTCTTTTCAACATGTACTCAAGGAGTAGCTTTCAGGTCCAACAAATTCTATAACTTTTGACTATATGGTTCAAAAGTTATTGCATGATATGTAATTTTTTTGAACTTTGGGCAGCTCATAAACTTCTTTAAAAATCACATATTTTTTTTAATTTCCTTTTTGAAATTGGTTCTTTAGACTTATATATATGTGAGAAGCTTTGAAACATTTGATTTCAATTAATGAGATGAAATTTATAAGTAGATTTAGTTTGTGGATAGGTATGGATTTGAGAGATTCCATACCCATCTACAAACTAAAACTCCTCACAACTTTCATTTCATTAATCAATGACTCAAAGCTTCCCACTTATATAAAAGTCTAGAAAACTAGTTCCAAAATATAAATAGTAACAATGTAACCTTTTAAGAAGTTTTTTGAGTTGCCCAAGTTGCCCAAAATTTAAAAAAAACTACATATCATGTAATCACTTTTGACCATGTAGTCAAAAGTTATAAAATATGGTTGGACCTTAACCCCTAACCGCACAGGTCATTTTCACCAGAATCAAGGTTTTGGGAGACTTGAAACTTTAATGTATTGTATCTCAGTCAATCAAATGATCTACAAAAAGTGACCATTGAAAATAGTGGAACACCTACTTAGAAAACTGCTCGCAAATTTTGGGAGCAATTGACCTTGGGAGATGAGAGGTTGATACATTTGATCAAACAATATGTGATGGCCAAATCTTGTTTTTTGGTAGGTAGTTGCTATTTGATGATTTTTACAAAATTCTATAAGCCCTTAATTCATCTCAAATTTTTGAGTTGCAAAATTAGATGTGAATGCACACACTCGCAAATTATTGAAGATTGTACTTTTTCTTATGTCAAGCTTTAGGGCTTAAAATTGCTAGTGCACGGAAAACAATGATCAGAACAATTAGTGAGGATTGCCACAATAAGGTTCTAGAACATGTCAAACCCTTGCCAACAAATTTCTTGCTATCACAAAGCACACGCAAGGAAGCTTGCTAAGAATATTGAGTGGTTGCAACTTGTAAAACAATGCTCGCCACCACGCCCCTTGTGATGTTTCACCCAATCAAATTTCTTGAGGCACTTGTACAACATTTGGCTTGCCTTGCCATTACTCCATTGGCATAGACAACTTGAATGCCTTCATAATTGTAATTTATAGCAAAATCAAAGAATTAGATCCAATGCCTCAAACAAGCCTTTGAAATCATGTGAGGACACTTTTGGTCCTCTAGGATGTTTGGGGATTAAAACTACTCCTTGGGCACATGTTGTATAAAATTATAAAAAAAATAATGAAAACACCATTTGTAATGAGCTGCCCAAATTTCCATGTATCCCATGTAGGAACAGCGGGCTTTTAGGGGTTGATCATTCTCACCTTGACAAATAAATTCTTTCATGGATCATAGTTTCCTTGGGCAAGGGAGAATCAAGTGCAAAATCAAAATTGAACTCTTCACAAAAAACTCTCATATTTGCTGAAATTTGAAAATTTGACTATTTAGAGTGTTTGGATATTTGAGGCACGCGGATATTGGGAATGTGCAGTCATCAAAATTTTAATCCTAAATCCCCGAAGTACCATTGTCCCTAAGGTAGGAGGCTCATAAATGGAGCAATCTAACGGTTGAAACTGAACTTTGGGTAGGTGAAACTCCTTGAAATGATTTTTAGTAAACTTTCCATGAAAGACAAGAAGAATCCGTATCTAACCCAAGTTGTTTCATATTTTTTGGAACTTTGTCAAATTAGTTATGAAAATTTGAAGTGGAAAGGTCATAGGGCTTTATAATGGAGCACCTCCTCAAATGTACATGAGCTGTACATTGTTGAAGGGTTATGAAAAACAAGATGTACAGAAAGAATACATTGGAGGAGGTGCTTGGAATTTGAGCCTCCTACCTTATTAGGAATAAAATGAATTCAGCAGGTAAGCTATTACAGTTTCAATATTTGTTGAGATTTTTTGAATTTTTTGTGAAAATAAAAAAACACATCAGCTTGTTGGGAATATAGTCTTTATCTCAATTGGTTCCCCAAAGCAAAATTTAAGGCATAAAAACCATTTTTTTTGGTTTAGCGGGCAAAAAAGCCCCCCACAAAAAATAAAAATAAAAATATTTAATTTTTTTCTCATATATTGTATTATGTATACATATAATTTGTTTCATTTGGATTTGTTACAAGAAAATTATGGACAATCTTGTTCTTCATGCAATCAAAGCATCTTCTTCAAAAAATAAATTGCAAGATTTGTTTTTGAAGTCAAATTTCACAATTTAAAAAAAAGTATTGTATGGTGAAGGTTTCTAGTTAGAACAATCCCACCATTGAGATTAGTATGTTTCAATTCCATCTTAGAGCTATCAACAATTTTGTTTTCCCTTTAATTTTGAACCTCCTTTGGTGTGTTTTAGTGAAAATTAAGTGTTATTATTATTATTTTATTTTTTTGAATTTTTTTCCTATATCCTCAACTCAATTCTTCAACATCAGTAATTAGAAAATCAAAATGTATAGTGCAAAATATTTTAAGCTATGAAGAATCAAAGCAATAAAACCTAGTCAAGCAAGATGCCAAAAATTGTGTTTTCTTCATTTAAAATGCAAATATCTTGCAACCTATGTTGTCAAAGTCTTTGAAAATTTTCCACATGTTCCTTAATTAGTCTAGTACAAGATCCTGCGGTTATACATGCAAAAAAAGAACATTTTCTATTTTTTTTGCTCTTTACAATAGAAATGACAATTTTGAGTGGTTTTTGATGGAAAAATGGCCTTGGGATTTTAGAGGTTAACCCCTAAAGGACCAAGTGTTTGTTCAACAAAAACTTGAGAACTCCGGTAGGGTCACACAAAGTCAATTTTTATTGGATGTTCTCAAAATTATTACACAAGGTGGAAATATGTAAGGTAGGAACACCCATAAGCGTCAAACTAAGGGTTTTGAACATGATGACTATTGGTAAACATCTATCAAATTACAAGATCTTGTTAGCAACAGAAAAATAAGGAGTTTGCACTTTTGAATGTATTATTTGGATATTGTGAGAAAAAGTTGTGAATTTTTAAAGAGCAAACTGCCATTGTACCCATAACCAACATTAAGGTTTTATGTTCACATGTTGTACATCCTTGTAATTACATCTATTTACTTCTACAGATTTCCAAGATTTTAGAGGTGATGATTGTGGGGACGCTAACGCTTATGGGTGTTCCTACCATATCCTCCAAGTAGAAATGTATTTTTTTACCCAATTAGATGTTTGGTTCAAAAGTTATGTTGCCTAAAAGAATTTGGGTAGCTTGGGTAGTTTGAGCATCTTTGGAGATTCTTAAGCTAAAACTCTCCTCAATGTTTTAAATTTGGCATGTATGTATCTAATAAAACATGATATATGATTATCAAAAAAAAAATGTGAGCTTGTACATCACATCTTAAGAGGAGTCAAACTTTGTTAACTATATCCAATTAGTTTCAAGAAAAAATTATTTCTTCTAAATTCATGCCATATTATATTTCAATTTATAAATCCAAAGCCTCTAATTTTTTTCTTTTGCATACCCCAAATGTTTGTCTCTAATTTTTTACCATTTGGATTTCAAATAAAAAATTTCCTCAATGCAAAAGCAATCACAAAAGAATGACTAATGTATTGCCAATTCTCTTCACCTCCTTGCATTGCAGGGTGATTTAGAATAATCTAGATTGTGTATTTGCTTTTAAATTTTTTCATGAGTGAGCCTAACATCATACACTTACAAATGGTCAAAAGGCTCATTTTGTCTAGAGGAAAAAATTTACTCTAGGAGGGCTCAAAGTCTATTGACCTTGTTTTGCAAGAATGAAAAAATGTTGTTTTATTCACTTCAAACATTATAATCTTACAATCCACTCCATCAAATGGGCTGAAATTTTTACCACACATTGTTTATTTGTTTAGCACACTTTTTTCAGTTGAAATTCAGAATTTTAAAATTGGGGCAATGCACTAAAAGTTGGCAGTTTTGAGATTTTTTCTCAAAAAACACCCTTGGTTCTTTAGGGGTTAAACAATGATACAAACATCTTTTGTCCAATGGATAACAAAATGACAACCTACTAGATGTAAGACTTTTTTTTTCTTCTGTTTAAAAGAAAAGCAATTACAAAAACTTGGTCCATTAGGGAAGGCAAAAAAATAACCTTATTGAATGCACTCATATTTTTAAGTACCTCAAATTGTGGAAAGATTCACAAAAATGACGTTACGCCCCATGTTGTCCTTCTTGCAATTTCCATGAGGGCATCATTGCATGCTAGCTTATGCAACTTTTGGAAGTAGTATCAAATCTTGTGTGTATTTTGCCACACTAGCCACACAACTATAGCAAGTAGCACAATGATCAACCCATTGTTTAAGGGTTAACCACGCTCCACAAGTGGAGTATTATTCCAACTAGTATGCATTGCCTGCTCTTAGGCCAAATTCTATTGGTATTTGGAACCGGAGGCCCAATTAGGTTGACCACGAGCACAAAAAAGAAAAAATTCTAAAATCTCAAAGAGACATACATTTTTGAAAGCAAGCTTTGATCTAGGGTTTGGAAGGTCCAAAAATGTTATTCAACTTTTGTAGAGCTGGAGGTCCAATCTTGAACCCCTCCAGCCCCCAATGAAAACTAGTCCTTAGTGCTACTTTGCTCTTAATTTCTTGCTACTTTTCACCCTCCTTTTTCTTCCCTTTCCCTGTCCCTCCCTATTTTCAATTTTCGAATTTAGGTGAGGAACACACAACACCCAATGCTTTATGAAAAAGAATTTGAATTTTTGATATTGATAGAAAATTTTAAATACTTTGTGATAGAAAAATACCAAGTTATAACTTGGAGAATACCACATTAGAATCTACGTTTTCATGTAATGTATTTTTTGTTAAGTTCCTTGTTTCTAATGCAGATTCTATGTTGGAAACAAGGAACTCAACAAAAACTACATTACATGAAAATGTAGATTCTAACGCAATTTTCTACTAAATTACTTTATTATAAACATCACATGCATGATATGTTGTTTGGAAGCTTTTGACAACACCTTTCCCATAATATATTAAATGCCTCAATTGAAATTGAATTACTCTTTTTTAGTGTGGGTAGTTTCAATTTGTAAAGTGGTGTTTTAATCTTGGGAAGATTTGATGGATACCCTTAAAATTTACAATATTTGTATATGTGTAATTAATTTTTCAGAAATTGCACAAACACCCTTGCTTTACTTTCATAATTGTAGAAATATTCTTCTCCACAATTACCAAAAGGTGCGTGTCACTTGTTCTTGGGCAAGACTTGTGTTGTGATTAATATTTTAGCACAATTCTTGCACAAAAGCAAGTGACATGCACCTTTGGTAATTGTGGAGAAGAATATTTCTACAAAGGAATTGATATGCGTACCACACCTTCTTGACTATTCCACTACATCCCGGGGTAAATTTTAGATTTTTGCCATCAAAAAGCTGAATTCAAGAATTTGGAATTTGGATTTGGATTCCGAGACCTAGATTCTGTCTAGAACCATAAAAAAATGTTGTAATTGAGCAATACCCAATGAAAAAGCTTAGCTAGGGGTAAAGGTACAACTTTTACTTTTGTTTATAAAAAGATAAGCTTTTTCATTGGGTGTTGTTCAATCATAACTTTTATATGATTCTAGACAAAATCACAATCTCTGAATCCAAATCTGAATTCCAAATTCTCAAATTCAGCTTTTTGATGGTAGAAATCTAAAATTTACTCCGGGGTGTGGTGGGACAGTCAAGAAGGTGTGGTACACATATCAATTCCCTTTCTACAATTATGAAAGTATATTAAGGGTATTTGTGCAGTTTCTGAAAAATTAATTACATATTTACAAATATTGCAAATTTCAGGGGTATCCATCAAATTTTCCTTTAATCTTCCAAGTTACTGCACGTTTTTATTTTCCTAAACCCTAGAGGTTTAACCCTGAGCGCCCAAGGGGCCAAAACATGGCCTCTCGGTTTTGAAAAACTTCCTTGTTTGACCTTTATAATCTTTTCAATTGTATAATGAAAGGACATGTCCTTTTCTTTGGAGCTCCAAGCCTATGTTCACTACCAATCAATATGGTCAATTTTTGTGGATCTTTTTTAAATGATAATTTGATTGGAATGAATTCCAAAGGGTTTGGATTTGAGTGAACTTGTGCTGGGCGCTCAAGGGTTAAGTAATAAGTTACATTCTCTCCCATTTCTTTCAGGTTTTTACTGGAGAGTGCCAGTAGCAACGTGGGTCCACAAGAGATCCCCTCATGGAAGCCCGGTTGGGGTTAGATGGCATGCCGTTTTGGCTGGGGCCGCGCCTAACCCCTTGCCCAGCCCCTGCCCAAACCATTCTCTCTCTCTTCCTCTCCTCTTGAACTCCAACCTTCAGTTTTTGAAACTTGTGTTTGAGCCCCCTTCACTTGCTATTGTGCTCTGTGAAACTTAGCTTGTAACTAGTTCATGAGCACATCATTGAAAGAATTAGCTACTAACCAAGTTTCAAGGAACACAATAACAAGTGAAGGGGCTCAAACACAAGTTTTGAAAAGTAAAAATTAAAATTTAGAAGAAAAAGAGAAGAGAGAGAATAATTCGAGCAGAGGTTGAGCGAGGTGTCAGATATGGGTCCCAGCCAAAACGGCATGCCATCTAGCCCAGCCATGGAAGCCCCGGTGCCGTGCACGATTGACAACGTCCCACTCAGCTGGGTACTTCTGATTGTCCCTATTTTTCAGATCATTAGAAAATCCCCAGATTCAAGGACCAAGACGACCTAAGTTAGTCTTCCACGTTTTGGGTCAGTAGTGTCTCCACCGGCACCTAGGACATCAATCGGGTCATTGCACTAAAAATGTGCAGTAAAAAGGTGTGCTCCATGTGATGCGGTGTTAACCCTTAAACCACAAAAGTTTGTTCAACACTTGGTTGAAAGTTTGGGTAGGTTCCTATGAAGTCAAATTTTGGCAGATATTTTTGAAATTTTCATAAAAGGTGCATATAATGAATATTTTTGTGTGCAAAAAAAAAGAAAACCCCCAATCAGATGCTAGAGTAAGAAGTTATGTTGTCCAAAAGAATTTGGGTACCTTAGGCAATTTGGACATCTTTAGAGAATCTTATGCTAAAACTCTCATCAACTTCTAAAACTTGGCATGTATGTAATTATAAAACATGGTATACAATTGTCAAAAAAAATATGAGCTCACAAATCACAATCTAAGAGGAGTCAAACTTTGTTAACTGTGTCCAGGTAGTTTCAAGAAAAAATAGTTTCTTCTAACTTTAGGCTCTATTATCTTGCAAATTCAAAGTTCTTGATTTTTTTTTTCAAATATTTCAAATGTTTCCCTCTAACTTCTCACCGTTCAGATTTCAAATAGAAAACTTCTTCATTGCACAAGAAATCATGAAAGAATGACTAGCAGTTTGCCAATTCACTAAGCCTCCTTGCATTACAAGGTAATTTAGAATAAGCCTAATTCTATATTTGCTTTTGAGATTTTTCATGAGTTGACCTAACATCCTATACTTGTGAATGGTCAAAAACCTTGTTTTTGTATAGAGCATAAAATTTACTTTAGGAGGGCTCAAAGTCTGCTAACTTTGTTTTGGAAGAATGAAAAAAAGTTGTTTTTCTCACTTCAAACATTATATCCTTACAATCCCCATTGTCAAATGGGCTGAATTTTTTTCACACATTGCCTTACTTGTATGTTAAACTTTTGTACCATTGAAACTCAAAAAATAAGTTTTTATTTTAAATTTTAAATAAACCATCAAAAAATGGCATTTTTGGTCTTATTTTTCTCTGCAACACCCTTTGAGCTTTAGGGGTTAATGACAGTTTAACCCCTAAAGGACCAAGCCCTTTTTCCTGTGAAAGTTACTAAAAATTGTCACTTTCAGGAGAATGAGTAGAAAGGTAGAAAAGTTGTTTAAAGAAATCCAACCATAGGATCTTGTCCTAGACTGTAGGAGGTACTTGTGGGAAAGAAACCAACTCATTCTAGATGTAGAGGAGTGAGACATTGACATATAAGTGAAAAAAAAAATTCCTATAGCCCAAAAATTTCAAAAGACTTTGACTGCTCCTAAATCAAAAGAATTGCTGTATGAAATGGTGAGGTTTATTGTTTCCTTGTAGAGGACCAAGTTAGGTATGTGTGGAAGAATTTCCAAATGAATTGGAGGTGTGAATCATACTTTCTAAAATTTGGCAATGCTATAAGGCCATGAAATTTGCATATACACTAGGCAAAATTGGAGAATTTATGTAAAATTCAAAAATCTGAGTTAATTTGATCCAAATGGCGAAAACCAAGGAATCTTAGTCTACTACAATTTGGGAAAAAAAGTAAAAAAAAAAAAAACACAAAGAGCTCAAATAAGTAAAGTACCAAATTTACAAGGGGCAAAAGGAATGGAGGTTTGGGAGTCCCATACCTACTTGCAAACTAAAACTTCTCACAACTTTCATCTCATAACTTTTGGGCTGCCCGCCCTCCCTTGTTTTCCAAAAACTCATACATAACTTCTTCAATAAATGTCATAATGAAGAAAAATTAGATGCCCATGCAAAATTTTGAATTCCACATCTTCCATAAAAAAATTTATAAAATCGTATAGAGTAATTTAGTTGTAAGTACATGCCCAAAATCCCATTTGTCCCCAAGAGGACAGTTGGGCTTTAGGGGTTAACCAAGCACCATTGCATTGGGGGCCTCTTTCTAATGCGAGGCTTGATAAAGCAGTGGCCGGTGCTGGTGAAAGGCGGAAATACAAATAACAAAGCACTGCTGCTGTGCCCGGAGGCCATTCCAGGTGGAATCCTTGGGAAAATCCCGATTCCCAACCCCTGAGCCTTTGGAATCCGGGTTATAAACACCAGCTATTGCTGAGCACTTCAACTGTAAGGTAAGAGGCTCGTAAACCGACCATCTAAGAGCTGAAACTGAATTTTGGGAGGTGGAACTTCTTGATATATTTTTCAGTAAATTTTCCTTGAAAGACAAGAGGAATTGGCATCTCGTTCAAGTTATTTTGTATTTTTCAGAGCAATGTGAAATTAGTTATGAAATTTTGAAGTGGAAAGGTCATAGGGCTCTAAAATAGATCACTTCCTCAAATGTATGTCAGCTGTACATTTCTGAAAGACAATGAATAAGGCATGTACCTGTGAAGTTCATTTGGGGAGGTGAGCGATATTACTGCTCTAATGGAGTTCATTTGGAGAGGTGAGCGGTATTACTGCCCTAATGGAGTTCAAGTCTCTTACCTTACGTCCTGCAGAGATGGCTGGTGCGAGGTCCATCACCAGATGAAAACATGCGTGAACTGTCAAACACCGAAAGGCATAATAAAATGAAGGGTGGAGTCCAGTCCACAGTCCACAGTGGCACAGTCCACACAAAGCCTTGAGGTTGAGGGAGGAGACTGGGAATGTGGGACGCAATCATGGGGGACGACCGGAGGGGGTCCATGGTATCAGAAAGCCACTCTGGCAGTCTGGTGGGTTCGGAACCATTTTGCTGCGTAGTTTGGTAAGCTTACTTAGGTTTCGTTGCTCTTGAAAAAAATGAGAAAAAAACCGCGGCCACCGACATGGCTGGGGCGGGTCATGTGCTACCGACATGGATTTCCGAGGTAATAGGCCGGTAATAGGTCACGTTCCCAAATAATGCACACCTACCTAGAATCCTAGATGGGAAAACTGGATGTCTCTATTCCACCCACAGTAACTATTTGGAGCACCAAGGAATTACAAGAGAGGACCGACTACGGCTTGCTAGAAGAGGCACCAAGGTTACCAAACAAACGAACATTTGTAGAAAGCACCGGTCGTGGCATTTACTTCTTTGTAAAAGTCAAAACTTTGATTACTTATACTTGACTCTTTGGTTTGTTTCAAATCGCCCCGGTGGTTTTTGGTTTTTACAAGCCTTTGTTTCCAACCTCTTGCTCTTGAATGGTGAAGAGGTTACCTTGAGAAGAAGAACGTACGGAATCTTGAGCAAAGTGGTTGTCTCCCAATTTTCCAAAAACACAATTTACTTCTTCATCCAAATAAAAATTGTTAAGTTGGCTTGTGTGGCCTAAGCATCAATCATAATCAAGCACTTCTTCACCCCTATATGTTCAAGGGTGTTTTCCTTGTTTTTGGAAGGTAGTTTTGAAGTTTTTGAATTGTCCTTGTATGATCATTATTAAACATCAAAACAAATTTGTCACCGTAGGATCTTGAACTTCAAGGTTTGTAAATGGTGCTACCAAAAAAACCTCCAAAAAGGCCATGTAGATTTTAAGATTTTTGTGATTGAAAGTGGATGAGTGTGGAATATTTTGGTAATTTTTTAGCCGTCTAAAATTTCTAATGCAAAATGGCAACTTTTGTGTACAAAAATGGGAAACAACCACTTATGATGATTTGGTATTTGTTGGTGTTCCTTGAAAACTCATGACCCCCCTTCCAAATCCATGACAAGAATTTCATAAATGAGCTTGCAATGCAATTGTCAAAGAGCTACCACCTAGGGTAAATATATTTTTTACTCCAAAAATCATTATGAACAAAAGAGAATGCAACTATGAATGAATTCTAATTTGTATGACAAAAACATTCCAAGTGAAGTTAGCTCAAAAACACATTTAGATTTTGTTAGATGACCATTTAATGACAATGGCAAACACACCTCTTTTAGGATTATGTATACTAAAAGGTATGGAAGTCAAGCCAAGTAAACAAAAGAAGAGTGGATAAAGTTATGGGACAAAAAGTTACACATCCAAGCACAAATTTTTTTAGCAAGCTAATTTTGAACATATATAATCTTGGAATAACTATATATGTGGTCATCATTAAATGGTCATCTAATAAGTATGAAAGTTGCCTTTCTTTTTTCATGTTCCATGGAACTCTTAAACATGATGCAATGTGGTGGATTTAGCAAAAAGATATGGTGGATTCAGCAATTCCCAATTTAATAGTGATAAATATGCCCAGATTTGGACGTGTTGCGGACTTATGGTGAACACACGGTACACACCTCACTAGGGTTTTTTTAGGCTATAAAAAGCCAGAAAGCTACAAAAATTAATTTAGGCTTCAAGCCTATACAAAAAATGAAGAAAAAATAGCATCTTGGTGCAAGATGTTGTTCAAAGTTCCAAATCTAGATGCCTGCTACGCATTAGAAAAAAGAATATGTTATTGTTTGTAGCTAGTCAATTGGGAACTTAGCGAGGAACTTAGGTAGAAAACAAAGTGATATTCACACTATGTGGAGTTGTATCATTTGAAAATCAAGCCACCCTTAAGTTTCTTTGAGATAATGTCTCTTTTGTTATAAATTTTTGGGTTTTGTAACCAATGTTTAAAAAAAATTCATGCTTGCAACACCAATTTTTGATTTTGGAATTTTTTGTCACTTTCAACAAGCTCAATGTGTAAACACTTGCAGCTTAATTTTGCACTTAAAAAATCTTGCGTGGCCATATCTGTACCACTAAAATTTGCCATAACTTATGGCCTGAGAAGCTGCCGGGCCAAAACAAAAAAGAAACCCTGCACCTCACTGCAGAAGCTACAATGGCGCAGCCGACCAAATGGCACCGTTGCAGAGCATTTTCCAAGGTCGACAGAATTAGCATCTAACTTACTGACTGCTAGCCTAGTAGCAAATGAGAGTTCTCATCTCATCGACCAATGTGCAGTTGTACACGTGCCAAGTGAGATGGGGATACTGGCATCAAATTCGTTCTCCGGCAGACCGGCACCTTGTGTGTCCGTGAGGACGGCCACCACGTTGCTCCCCAACACCTATATTTCCCTTTCCGAGCCCACCGCTCCCTAGCCTTCGTGACGGCAGGCACTAATGACTAACTTCCATGTTAGCCCCGGAATCATAAAATTCAGAAACGACAAACGAGTTTGCAGTGCTAATTGATTTGTCGCTTCTGAATTTTACGATTCCTGGAGAGCAAGGAAGTTACAGCGAGCTAGTTTCATAAAATTGCCTACGCACCTAGACAAGCCGATTCCATCCTCTCCCTAATCAGATGCTTAGCTGGAAAGCTGCATCAGAAGAGACAATCGGTCCTTTACAGGCTCTATATAAAGTCCTGGAGTCTCTCTTTTGCCTCATTCGTGCTGCATTGATTCAACCGCCCAAACATTCCCTCTGCCAGGGGCATCAGCTTGCAACCTCCTTCGCAGCTCTAGCTCTCTCGTGCTCTGTTGCAAAATCTCCTAGAACTGGATTGGACGTCCTCCCTGCACATGATCGTTATAAGTAGTTTGAATAGTTTGTTCACTTGAGTTTTGGTGTACTAGAGAGTGGAATTATACTTACTAGCTGCTGGTATTGGTTTCGTCGTAGAGCAGTCACTTCTTACGTTGCTTCATTAGGAGGTTTTGAATATGATCAGCTGAGACCAACTTGAACGGAAATTCGGGATTCGGTGCTGGATCCAAGCATGAATTTCGACGCTGTGCTTATTCCGTCTCTGAAGCTTTCGAATGTTTGCGCCATACATTTCAAAGCTGTCAACTTCAAGTGTTGAACTGTGCACACCTTGGAGCTTCGGATCGTTCTCGCCCTCCCGTCGTGTAGTTTCATTGTGAAGGTGAGACGCCCAACAGTTCGATTATTCAAATTCGATAAAACATCGGAAACACAAGTATACTGTTAGAATTGAAAGTATTTACGATCAGTCTAGAAATATGTTTAATCTTGTGGTACTTTTCTGGAGCTATCAATCTATCGATCGGCCTAAAGATTGGATTCATTTCTAAAATCCAATTGACCCATCATATTTCGACCCTGCCTGGCCACATTGGAATATTGCCTTGTGACTACAGGTACCGAGTTCAGTTCGTTTGTGCATTCTTGTTGCACTGCAGCAGTTATCACTGTGTTGAATTCAAATTCAGAGCGTCCGCACTCCGCACTCCTTGGTTTGTCCGTAGGGTCATTCTTCTCGTGTCCCAAAGCGATTTCCTTAATTAGCCATTTGCTTTACCGCTAATAGTGGGACAAGTGCTGCTTGGGGACCCACCTCAGAAATGTACAACGCTAGTACATTTTTCCCCTAGGACCTGAGCAGCTCAAATCCAGCTCTTCAGCCTCAGTATAGCTTCACCGCCGATTCGCTTGACAATCAGTGGGACTCGAATCACCGCCAATAGCTTCTACTGTATCCACTGAAGGCCTTCTTGACGCAAAAATCTGCATGCAGGGGAATCTGAATTTTACCTATCTCGATGTTCATGAATCAGGCTGTGCATTTGATGTGTAGGTTTCTTTTACAAAAGTGTAGAATAAAGATGGAGCTCTCCTTTCTGTGGACACTCCTAGGATGTTTGGCCTTCGTGCGAGGTCTCCTTCCAGCTGAAATCTCCGAGGCACTCAATAGAGCGCTTCAAACACTGAGCACGTACTTAGTGCCTTACGTGGTGTTCGAAATTCCCGAGTTCGAAGGCGCCAACATCAATGAACTATACAAGAATGTGCAACTACACTTGACTGCCAGAGATTTGTGCCGGAGTGCTCGGAGAACGGTTCTCTGTAGAGTTAAAAACTCTAGTAATACCACCTCCACCCTCGCAGGTTGTCTATTCTCTCTCTCCACGCAATGATGAATTCCGCGATTACTCTGGATGTGTTGTCGAAATTTAGGATCCTAATCACGGTTCAGCATTTTGCAACACTGCAGGAGGCGAAGGAGTGATGGAAACGTTCCAGGGCGCCAAAATCTGGTGGATGCACACAGTACACGGGCTTAAAGTAACCGACGGTACTTTCCAAGACCACCGATCATATTCAATGAAGATACACAAACGAGACCGTGATAAAATTATTCCTGCTTACCTTGACGCGATTCGTGAAAATGCCTTCAATTTCCAACACAGAAACAGGTAGTCGATGCAGTTCTTGGAATCCGCCATGTCTTCCTTGCTTTCTTGATCGGACTATGAAATTAATCTATTTATTTCCTTGCTGCAGAGAAATGTTCCTCTACTCGAACAATAGGTCGACATTCTCTTCGGGTAGGCACCTATGGCAAGCGGTGCACTTCAAGCATCCAGCAACCTTTGACACATTGGCTGTGGAGCCTTCGCAGTTGCAGTCCATAAAGACCGACCTCGACGCTTTCACGGCCGGTAAGGAATTTTTTCAGAGAGTCGGACGCCCGTGGAAGCGCGGGTACTTGCTGTATGGACCTGCAGGATCGGGAAAATCCAGCATGATTGCTGCCATAGCCAATTACCTCAAGTGGGACGTCTACGACCTGGAACTCACTCAGGTACGCACCTCGGTCCACAGCATGAGCTCTGCCCTTTCTTCATCGCCACGACAGAATCCTAAGGTTCTCTCTTCTCGGAGACCGATAAAACGGAGTTTTCCCGCTCTTTCGTTCCTAAGTCTGCAACAATCCGAGCATTTTCTTGATCCTTTTCCTTGTTTGTCCATGAAAGTAAAGCTTTATAACTGAGAATTGTCACCAAAGGAGAAAACAGGTTGGATATTCCATATTCAAGATTTTATGGACTGCGTTCTTGCAAAATAGTTTCACAAGTTTTTCGAATCTTTTTCAACTTCTCATGTTCTTGATCTTTAACTTCTCAGTCGGAATTTTAAGACTTTAGGATGAACACAAAACTTGACGCTACCGTAAATAGCAAAAAATGTGCTCAAACGTCGTTCTCCTTCATTGAATGAAATCTTTAATTAAAAGATAGGATTCAAAAACGCAGTGAAAGGAAATAAAAAATGCAATGAAAACGGGAACATACCGTGTAACCAAGACTCTCTCAATAAGCAATGGAATGAATTGATCACCACAGGTCCGCAGCAATTCCGAGCTCAAGCAGCTGCTCATCCAGACGACGAACAAGTCCGTAATTGTCATTGAAGACATCGACTGCTCAGTCTGCCTCGCACATCCGCGCTCAATATCATCACCAAGACGCACAGCTATGTCATCTGAAAGCGACGCAGAACAGGGGAGTGACGGCGGGCGCATCACGCTCTCGGGCCTACTCAACTTCACCGATGGTCTGTGGTCGTGCTGCGGCAACGAGCGCATCCTGATCTTCACCACGAACCACATCGAGAAGCTGGACGCGGCGCTGCTGCGACCAGGGCGCATGGACCTGCACATCCACATGTCGTACTGCACCTACGCGGCATTCCAGACGCTGGCTTTTAACTACTTGATGATTGACAGCCATTTCCTGTTTCCGAAGGTGGAGAAGCTCCTGCGCTACAACGGCGTGAAGGTCAGTCCGGCGCAAGTGAGTGAGATCTTGATCCAGAGCAGAGAGAACGTCAATGGCGCCATGGCTTCCTTGGTTGCGTTTCTGGAGGGCCGGGTCACCTCCTCCTCCAAAATCCATCCCGAAATCCTGGCTCACTAATATCCTCGTTCACACTGCCGAGTCCTCCCCCATGTGTAGACAAGCTGTTTAACCCTTAAAGGTCTGACCCTGGACCCGTGGCTCAGACCCAGGAGAGTGTGCACTGTTCATAGGCAGCAAACAACTTGTGGCATGTGTAAAAGAGAGATAATATTCTTCTCAAAAGAAGGAAAAGTTAATAATGTATTTTGCCCTCACAAAAAGGGCAGCAAGGACCTTGTACATCTTTTTACAAATTGGTGTTTAAAAAAATATGGAGGCATTGAAAGCAGCTACTTTTGGCATTCAGTGGTGTGGCACATCTCTCTTACCACTTTCAAGAAAAAAAAATCTTTTTCCACCCTTGGGGTGTGTTTTCGACATTGAAAGGACGATTTTTGTCCTCTTGGACGGTTAGGGGTTAACCCTTAAAGGTCGGCAAAGACAAAAATTGTCCTCTGGCCTCCAAAAAACACCCTATACTACAGAGAAAAGTACTTTCTCACCTGATTTTTTTGTAGAAGTGACCATAGATACATGGTGCACCATGGGAAGCAAAAATTACCTCAACTAAAGCATTCATATTTTTTGATAACCCAAATTGTGAGAAGATTCAAAGCCATGGTGTTAGGTCCCATGTTGCCCTTTTCACAATTTTCATAAGGGCACCAATCACACCAAGCACTATTGACTTTTGCAACTTTAAGAACAGTATTTTATTGGTGGGCACATGCCACAATACTATAGATGCCATTGTAGAGGGCAGGCACGGCCACCCAGCAGACGTTCAAGGGTTAAGTCTCTCCTTGTGTAGATAGCTCCATAGTCCATACTAGTACATTGTTTACCTAGTCTGGATTTTGCAATGAGCCTTTTGTATAATAATCAATTTTTGTTCAAAAGTTTATTATATGTAGACTAACAGAATTTTTTGAACCCTCCACAAAGCCTTTAAGATTTGACACTCTTAACATTTATTGGGCTTAGACTAGGTACATTAGAAGTATGTGTGAAGTGTCTCTACCTTGTATGATTTTCTGATTGTAGAGCTGCCTCCAACAAAGATTGTCGGGCTAGCTTCTGGCCATTGTGAGGTCATGTCATTTTGACATGAAAATGAGGTCAATTGGTCTTTCTTTTTCTTGTATTTTTTAAATTTCATTCTTACCCCAATCCCAACCAAGAATACCAAATTTCAATCCCAAAAAATCAAAGTCCAAATTTTGATAAATTGTTTTGTGTCATAAATCATTTTTTTACATGGTTTTACAAGAAAATTGATCAACAAACATTGATGATGAATTTTGGAGATTTGATTGCATGGGTATATAGGTAACATCTATACGCATATCCATATGCAAATCTCCCATGCTAAAAAAAATCCCTTAAGTAAAACAAAATTGATCTTTGAAGGCTTTAGTGTGACTTGTGATATGTCCAAATTTTGTAAAATAGATATTTTCTTATGATAATCAAATTTTGCTATTTGACTCAGACAGTGACTGAGTTTGTACCTTTGAACATGCTATTGTGTTTCTTTGGTGAAAAGCTAATTAAAAATTAAAAGTATCTATTTTACAAAATTTGGACATATCACCGGTCACACTAAACCCTTCAAAGATCAATTTTGTTTTACTTAAGGGGTTTTTTTTAGCATGGGAGATTTGCATATGGATGTGCATATGGATGTTACCTATACACCCATGCAATCAAATCTCCAAAATTCATCATCAATGTTTGTCGTTCAATTTTCTTGTAAAACCATGTAAAACCATGATTTGTGACACAAAACAATTTATCAAAATTTGGACTTTGATTTTTTGGGATTGAAATTTGGTTTTCTTGGTTGGGATCGGGGTAAGAATGAAATTTGAAAAATACAGGAAGAAAAAAAGACCAATTGACCTCATTTTCATGTCATTTTGACATGACCTCACAATGGCCAGAAGCTGACCAGACAATCTTTGTTGGAGGCCGCTGTACATCACAAACTATGAATAGAAAATGGCAATCTAGCACTATGTCACAATTTCTTAATTATTCTCCTAATATTGTACACAATCATAACTAAATGTTACCCTCACAAGTACTAGGTTGAAAATTTTAATATAGAGAAAAAGACCATGGTAATATGTACATGTAATTGTGATGCCCAATGAAAATTGGACATGCCAATGTGAGCCATGATTGTGCGCAAAGGCAGAGTAGGGTGTAAGGAATTTTTGTTATCCCAAAGTACAAATTAAAACAACTAAGGAGACCCCTTGAAAGGGGTTCTTAGGGACCTTGTGAAGGGCTCATGTTTTTTCTACTAGTGAAGATTAGGTAGGAGATACTACTTGAGCTAGTTGAAGCCTATGCTATGGTTACTACATATTATACTAGTCCTCAGAATTCATGTCCAACTCAAAAAGGTTGTACAAAAAGACAATGAAGTTCATTAGTTCTTGATACCAACCATCAAAATAATATGCCTTAAGTTTTAGGGACAAATGTATATTTTCTTTTAGACAACTATAGCCCATAATTATTTATGGTGTCATTATACTTTGTTCCAAAATTCCATCCTTATAATACTATAAATTGCTTCTTAAGACTATGCAAAGTTTTTTAGTAGTTGCCAAAATTTGGCACCCTCAATTGAAATTGGCAACTAAAAGAAAATTCATAAGTCTAACATTGATTATAAGGAGCATGCATGGCACTTCACTTAGAGTTATCTTGAAAGTCATCCCTTTTGCTTCCTTATTGCAATTTTGTTTCTTGTCCCAAAAGTGTGTATATTTTGAAACTTCAATGAAAAATAACCACCCTTGCACAATACTTGCACCTATGAAAACTCAAATCTTCAATGAGTTCTACTATTGAAGTTACAAAACAAGAAATAGAGGATATAAATATGAAAATGCCCTATAACATCTTATGTTTATTGTTTCCTTTTTAAAATGAAAGCATCATTGATAACATGTATCTAACTAATTTTGTACTACTCTAAATGTAGAAATAATAACCCATATGCACAACACCAAGAGATCTCCTAATGTTTTGTATTTGTTACATGCAATATATTGAGAAATCTATGCAAAACATCAAGACATTGGTGAAGAAAATAGAGAAACCTATGTCCTTCAACATTGAAAGAACTTCCTATATTATGTACACAAATAGTCCAAATTTAGTCAAAAATGGCATTAACTCAATGAACATATATTTTTCTCAAATCGTCAATAGCATCTTCAAAAACTCAAAATGTAAATAAACTCTTGCATTGTGGTTTTTCATGTAAGGAGATATGGAAGTTGAAGAATATAAACAAGTGAAAATTCAAAGTCGACTCAGCTGTAATTTGAGTTATATGTGCAAGGGGTTAATGGGGATAATGAGGGCATCTCCTACAGCACGCTTTTCAAGCCCTGGAAAAATGAGGTTTCATGGAGAGAATGTCGCAAACCTTCACGGCGAGGCTTGAAGTTCTCTTGCAACTTTGGAGGTGCAAGTTAGAGGTTTTGGGACTTGCACCTGTAATACAACAAATTGCATGAGTATATCTGGCTTTGGAGTGGGGTCATGCGTGAACAATTGACAGGGACAGTGAAGGAGGCCTGGAGAAAGCTTGAATTTGACGAGAACGAGGCTCAATTTGAAAGCCCCGCGACCTGCTTAGGGACTCATCTAGTGCTGTTGGGGACTTGAAACGCAAAATCCGTTACGGCTAGGAGCGCGAGGCTATTTTGACGTGTTGCATGAGATGCTATGAGTCCATTAGGTTTAACCCGTTTGCTGTAAGGTAGCACCATCCATAAGCGTTGTGTCTCCATGCTCGTCACCTGATAGTGGCAAGGGCTAATTAATAAAAAAACAAATGGATGTGGGTGACTAAGTGATGGTTATGGGTGATGAAGTGATGGTTATGGGTGATGAAGTGATGGTTGTGGGTAACTAGCATGAGGTTTTGAGTACCTATCTCACTATTTAAGAACCAACAAGCCTTGTTTTTAGCATCTCTTACACATGGTTCTTACAATTTCAGTGATTTTGGACTTTGAAAAATCTTTATGAACAAATGATTGCAGTTAGAACCTTGAAATTGATACCAATTAACTTACAGTATTTTTTAAAAGTTCGTCAATTTTTTTACCTACTCCGAAACCCTTATTTCCACGCTTATGGGTGCGCCTACCTTACCAGCCTCAACGCAGGGAATATGGGCTGCCGGGCAATAGGCACACTGAACGAATACTGCTGACCGTTCTCTCGCGTGGATGAAAAGAATCATCCATCCAAATTCTACCGCACCGCGCTTCAGTCGAATCCACAGGGGCCTCTACGCTCAGGATCCGAAATTCCAGTCATCGATGCCTGATCTGCTCGACTAGATTACTGTTCTGCTTTGCTCGTGAAGGATTTCTGTAACTTATGTGCTCCCTCCGCTCGCCCTTTAGATAACGGAACGGCAGCAAGTAGCTGCGACCCTTCTCACGGAACTGGAGCATTGGTTTGTATTCTCCAGCTGCAAGTCTGCCGAGATCATTTTGATCGTTAAATCGTCTGTCTGTGCGGCGGAGTAGGTGATTTTGCCACTTGGATGTTAGAATTTGCATGGAGGCCGTAATCGAGATTTCAGTACGAGCGCACAGGTATCTATCTCCTTTTTACCCTTCGTCTAGTCGATGTCAGTTTCTCTTTCTACGATCATTTACATGTGAAGCGTTACCGTTTTCTCGGTTGACTGGCGGATCAGTTCACCCGACAGAGGATTATTTTTCTTCTGAAACGCGGGGCAAGTAGGGTTTTGAGTGCCTGTGGGGTTGGCGCGGTAGAGTACTTTGGCATCTTGTGCACGCAGGGTTTTGGAAATGGGCTTCGATTTTTCTCTTTCACAAACCCTAGTTGCCTTGAAGTGGGCGTGTTGTTGTTGTTGTTGGTGAGGTCCTACTCTTTTTTTTGCCGCTCAGTGGAGCAGGGTTTGTTGCTGGAGAGCCTGGCTCCAACACCTCGTGGAGGTGTGCTCCTACTTTGGATGTGTCGCTGGAGAATCACCAGGGGTTTAAGCGAGAGGCTTATTGGTTTTATAAATCTCAAGCACGGTGGGTCTGTCAAGTGCGATGCGTAATATGCTAGTGAATCCTCTGTTGGAAAGCTCATTTCGGGCTCCGAATGATCATGGTTAACACTTGAGAGAATTTATCAAGGGCTTGGCACCAAGAAATTTATGGTTTCTGGGGTCTAGCTCGTGCAACGTGTTAAATTAGGGTGGTGGTTGGAATTCTGCAGTGTGGGGGAGTGATCTCGCGGGGAGGCATCGCTCGTGGGTAAGCGGAGATCTTGGACATGGGTAACACAACTGGAAGGCATAGGAAGAGAGGACATCATCGCAACGACGCGAGTGGGCCGGCGAGGACTGGCCCTACAGGCGTGCAGGGTAGCAGCCATAGTGCGCAAGCGAGTAGCCAAGGCGGAGCTTATCACACGCATTCGGCTCCGGCGCCGAGGCCTACGGCCGCGTTGCGGCAGTCTCCGTCCGGAATTTTAGGCAAGCCTCTCCGGGAAATCAAACATACTTATACCTTGGGCCGCGAGCTTGGCCGCGGTCAATTCGGGGTGACCTACTTGTGTACAGCGAAGGATACCGGCGCGGCATTCGCGTGTAAGACGATCGCCAAGCGGAAGCTGACCTGCAAGGAAGACATCGAGGATGTGAAGCGCGAGGTCGCGATCATGCACCACCTGTGTGGGACGCCCAACATCGTGGAGTTGAAGGACGTCTTTGAGGACAAGCACAACGTGCATCTTGTGATGGAGCTTTGTGCGGGTGGGGAGCTTTTCGACCGCATCCTTGCGAAGGGGCATTACAGTGAGCGCGCCGCGGCCGACATGTGCCGGGTCATCGTGAACGTGGTGCACCGGTGCCACTCGTTGGGCGTTTTCCATCGCGATCTCAAACCAGAGAATTTTCTCCTCGCCAGCAAGGCTGAGAAATCGCCGCTGAAAGCCACGGACTTCGGTCTGTCGACGTTCTTCAAGTCTGGAGATGTCTTCCACGACATTGTAGGGAGTGCGTACTACGTGGCGCCGGAGGTGCTCAAGCGAAGCTATGGCCCTCAAGCGGACGTATGGAGCGCGGGGGTGATTGTGTACATCCTGTTGTGTGGAGTGCCGCCTTTCTGGGCTGAAACCGAAAAGGGGATCTTCGACGCGGTCCTTCGTGGCCACATCGACTTCGTGAATGACCCGTGGCCGAAAATCTCGAGCGGGGCGAAGGACCTCGTGAAGAGGATGCTGAACCCGCATGTGAGGGAGCGTCTGACGGCGCAGCAGGTGCTGGACCATCCTTGGATGAAGGTGAACGGCGCTTCCGACGCGCCCCTCGACAACGCCGTGCTAACCCGACTCAAGAATTTCTCTGCGGCGAACAAGATGAAGAAGCTGGCGCTGAAGGTGATCGCGGAGAGTCTCTCTGAGGAAGAGATCGTGGGACTGCGGGAGCTTTTCAAGGCCATTGATACTGATAACAGCGGGACCGTCACGATCCAGGAGCTCAAGGTCGGGTTGCTCAAACAGGGCTCCAAGCTCACCGAAGCTGATATCAGGAAGCTGATGGACGCCGCGGATGTTGACGGGAACGGCAAGATCGACTTCCACGAGTTCATATCCGCCACCATGCACATGAACAAGACGGAAAAGGAGGACCATCTGTTCGCGGCCTTTCAGCATTTCGACACGGATAACAGCGGCTTCATTACCATTTACGAGCTGCAGGAAGCGATGGAGAAAAACGGCATGGGCGATCCGGGGTCCATCCAAGAGATCATCAGCGAGGTGGACACGGATAACGACGGGAGGATCGATTACGACGAGTTCGTCGCCATGATGCGGAAAGGCAACCCCGGAACCGAAGACGGCGATAAGCTGAACATGCCCCGACGCAGGTAGCCAGTTCTCCATGTCCATATAGCTTGACGATGAGCCTTGCGTGCATACCCGTCCTTGTCATGGACACGGCTCATGGATTGTAAATGGATTCTTTCACCGGGACGCAAGCGACCTAAATTTGGTCATATGCCGAATCCTTTGGATCCATGCAAGCAGCCATTCGTGCTCTTTGCTGGTCAGGATTGATTGTGGATCCTTTGGAGTGATGAGGTGACCCAGCAGCTCCTTCCAAGATTTGTGTAGCTTATGAAACTCGCTTGGTCCCTTAGACGTTTGAAATCTTTACTGTTTTACTTAGCTTGTGAATTGTAGGTAGGCTAAGCTCTGGGTTCATGTGTAGAAACTAGTTTCCTGCGGTACACGAGAGCTGGCTTTGGTGTGGATGCACTGAGATGTAAGTAGGTGTTTTTAGGAGGAATGCGCTGCATCCCCGGATGCCTGAGTTTGGGCTAGGTTTTCGTGGAGGTGGGATTGAATGCGCCAGCTTTGAATTGCGAGGCGTCGACTAGATTGGTCCCCTTTTCGTTCCTATTTGTATGTATGAATAAAACGTCCATCTTTGACAGCTTGTTGCTCTGAAGTTCCATTGAACTTTCTTTTGAGGAACATCCTCGTCACCAGAATTGTTTAGAGCTAAAAGTTGGAGCTTTACGATTCACGTTATGTCCACTTAAGTACCACCAATATTCGTGTAAAAATATCTGTGGTATTCTTTAGTATTCCTTTTTATCCTTGATAACCCAACCAAGTTGGGATCATGTGTTGAGGTGGGACTTGCAGAGATGTGATGTGGGATGTAGTGTGTACCACCCGTTAACCTCATCTCAAGTGGAAGTTATCAAGATACTCATTGCTTACTTTCTTCTTCCAATTTCTATAATAAGGTACGAGGCTTGAAAACCGTCCAGGCTCTAAAACCGCTCACTTTCTTAAATGTGCTCACTCTGTACATGCTTTTTTTTTTTTATAGATTTCTAAAGTGTACAAGAGGTATACATTTGAGGAGGTGAGCAATTTTAGAGCCCTATGCTACTTCAGCTTCAAAATTTCATAACTAATTCTACAAAACTCCAAAAAATATGAAACAATTTGGACTAAGGTAGGAACATCCATAAGCGTGAGTTTAAGCATTATAGGGTATATACCTTGATCAAACAAGCTTGAAAATAATATTGCTAGATTAGCAAAAAGGAATGAAAAATATTGGGATCAATTTCAAAGTCCCAATTACAAGCATTTGTTCACAAAGATTTTTTAAAGTCCAAAATCACTGAAAATCCATGGCCGTGACTAAGAGATGCTAAAAACAAGAGGATGGGGTTCTCTAAACCGTCATGCAAGTCACTTACAACCATCACCCTTGTCACCCATAACCATCATTTTGTCACCCAAAACCATCACTTAAGTTCCCATAACCACGAGTTTATTAATTTCAAATGATTAACAGCTTGTGTTAGACGTAGGTCACGGCTAGGGGTAAACTCACGATTATGAGTGTTCCTACCTTAGATGTTAGTTCTTGTCTTTCAAGAAATTTTTCTAAAATATATTTCAAGAAGTTCTACCTCCCCAAAATTTAGTTTCATTCCTTAGATGGTTGGTTTATGAGCCTCCTACCTTATTACAATAGTCAATGTCAAAATGAGGTTTGTGGCTAAAGTTTGCCAAAAACAATTAGTTAATCACAACATGAATTTGGTATTTGGAAGATAGGCTGTAACTTACTATCAAACTTGCTGTTTGCTTAATGTGATACAAAGAGCTAATAGGTACCTCATGAAAGTTGTTATTTCTTTTTGCTTAGCTTCATCCATCAGATTCTTGAAACTAGCTACTAAATACTTTGGGCCCATTTTGTAATACAAGGGAGAATTTCATCATGTTTGAGTTTTGTGGCGTTGTTTTCTTTCACATTTTTTTTCATCTTTAATCCAAGAATCTCGAAGAAAGAAGTCTTTGACATCAATTGCTCAATAATTCCTCTTCAACAATTTTGAATTGACATTCAGAAAGTTGCATGATTTTGCATTCTCAAGTTTGTTAATCAAATCCAAATCAAATCTTATATTTACATATATTTTGAAGTAGTGTTAAGATATGTTTACTTGTGAAACGACTTGTGTATGCTATATCGTGTGTAAATACCATTGTGTAAATTACATTGAATATTGTGCTTTTGATGATAGAGTATTGTCTATGTTGTGTTAATTGTTATATTTGAGACATTTTCCATGAACTTAATCCATGTCTATACAATCATAGTTGGTGTAAATTATGACAATTTGATGCTCTACATAATTGAAATGATCATGCTCATAAGATAGGAGATAATTGCGCCAAAAAAATGATGATTAAAACATTATGCATTTTTTTGGTTTTAAGCACAAAGCTACTAGTAGTCATGATATATTATGTTTTCAACTATAACCAATATAAAGTTAAAATTAGAACTCTTGTTTTTTTTTAAAAATAATACAAAACTAAATAAAGAGTGTAACTCATTGCTTTAGAGTTTGCAAGATTGCAAAACATTACAACTATAATCAATTCACCATTTAGCAAGCAAATCAACCTTTTCAATGTCAACACAAAACTTTGGGTATCATTTAATTGAGTTATTAAAGAAGATATTCTAAGGTTGTAGTTATTTAGAAGTGGAAGCATTCATTTTTGTAATTATGAGCATTTGAATGTTGATGAAGGAGAAGATTGTTGAAAATACTATTTTTCTCATTAAAGGAATTGATGATGAGAGGATTTATAATAAAATACATGTTCTTCCATTAGAATGTGTTGTTTTGGATGAACCTTCAAAATTTAGTTTCTTGTAGGAATAGATAACTCTTTGGTGCCCAAATTGCTAATTTAAAATTTTTAATTTGTTTTGCATATATCTTTTTTATAATACATTGTCTACGTCAATTTCATCACACTCATCATACTTCAAAAGATGGGATATAATTTAGAGACTCAAGCACCACTTTGGATGAATGAGCAATATGGAAAAAAAAAATCTCCTTCAAACACTTTGTTCAGTGTCTAGTCTATATACTTTGCTTCAACTTAGAGGTTATATTTCTCATTGTTAAAATAAAGTTATCTCAATAATTGATTAAGCTCTTTATGCCACTTCACAAAGGGTCCTATTAAGAAAGACTCTTTACAAGTTATAAATACATGCTTTTGAATCAATTCCCTTTTTTCATTTTTCATTTTTTTCATTTTTTTGGTTTGTGACATGTATTTAATAAGATTGTAACAAAATTGGATAGAATCATTCATGTCTTCTTAAGCCATCTACAAACAAGCTACAATTAGTATGTCTTGCATGCGCTTTGCACCATCTGTCTTTTAAGTTCTTACTAGCTTGCCTTCCACAAGTTTTGCATTGCATCTCTCTTAATTTCTTATGACTTTTTAGGTGAATTTTCACCAACCCTTTTTGTGCATTCATTTCTTGAATTTCAGATTTTAGATGACAAATAGACACTCAATGCTTTAGAATAATAAAAACTAAACTTTTGGTGTTAACCTTTTAACAACTAGTTGACCACTTTGTAGTTGATCCGGCCCTTTTTCCGTGTGTAGGAAGAGAATGGCAATGAATCTGGTGATTAGCCAAAGGGGGCGTGTTTAGGGAATTGGGAAGCAATGACAATAATCTGGCCAATCTAAGGTGGCATGTGGCTAGAGGGTTGAAAAAACTAAAAGAGTACTAGCTAAAAATACACCAATGAATGCAAAAAAATGGCCATAACAACTAAAGAGTGAGCATAATTCATGATGCATAATACTAAACCCTGCAAGATACTTCCATTTGTATGGTCAAATCTCTGGTAGACATCTAAATTCAATTGTTTTAAAATTTCCCCCAAATGGCCATACAAAGAATTGCCCACCCCCTAAATTGACCCAGTTGTTAAAGGGTTAATAATTTTTTTTGAATATTGCATGACAAATGGGTAGTTGCAAGAAACACTTGTCTTGCTTTCTGTCCCCTTGTTGCACAACGTGTGGTTTTAGGGGTGTATCTTTTGCTTACTAACTTCTTTTCATGTGAAAATTTAGAGGAAGGTTCACACCAAAGTTACAGACCTATTGTATTTTTTTGGGTTTTTTTAAAAAGCATTCACTAATTTCAAATGAACCCCAATGGCATGTCTACCTTGGTTGTTTTGTGGGTTTTTGGTATTGCATTGAGGCAAAAAAAAAGAATTTAGGGCCACAATTTTGGGAAGTAGTTCATCATTCATCAATACATGGATGTGCCGAGGGGTTTTAAGAAAATGTAAATTATATGCCCTCCACTTTCCCTCAAAGTGGGCATCCATTGGACAAATTTTAGGGTTTGGAAACAAAAATTTTTGAAAAATTATTTGCATCAATCAATGCCCCTCATAGTGGACCAAAACGGCTATTTTTTGTTTTAATATTTTGAAATTTTTACTATTTTCTGAAAAGCAAAAAGAAAATTGTCTTTTTGTTGGTAATTTTTGTGCCTCTATTTTTGTGCATAACTTTTGAAATAAAAAATTTCTAAGTTTGAATTTTCACAAGTATGGAATTTTAAGTGCTTTACAAATTTTTCATATTTTATTTTAATTAAAAATAATAATTCAAAAGCTCATAATACTACCTAATACTACCTAATACTACCAATTTTAAGGTGTTTGACACAAAACTGTGAAGTGAGGCTCTATAAACAGATCCGCAGCCCTTTCACTAGATATTGGCCAACCTAATGTTAAGTTATGGACTTCATCCATTTTTCATTTAAGTGAGCGACATGCCAAATTAGGTGAGATTCTCACGAAAATGTTTGGAATGAAATTAGCCGTAGCAAAATTTGAACGAAAGTAAAGGAAAACTTGGTTCCCGCGAGTTTGAGAGTCTTCTTCGCCACGTTCGTTTGTTGCTGTGTCTCCCTCTCTTCTCGCCCATGCCCTGTTTTGTTGTGGCTCTTCGTCTTCCATGCGAGTTTGGTAATTTCTGTCCTCCTTGCCCTTGGTGATGCCTCGCGAAGGAATTAGGGTTTCGTGAACACTAAACCTTTTCTGAGATCGAACGCTCGAGTGTGCTCGAACTCACCGTCATTCTCCACTCGTTTCGTAATTTTTCCATGCCCGCCATGGACATGGACACGGATCCCTCCACCATTCCTCGCCTCCATGCCCCTTATCTCTCGCAGGTGATGCCAATCAATCTCTCTCTCTCTCTCTCTCTCTCTCTCTCTCTCTCTCTCTCTCTCTCTCATGTTTTAAAATCCATGTATGCATCAATTCGCCTGACTCTCTCGTTCTCTGTCTTCCTTCGACAGGATCAAAAGTACGGGCTCAGTATGCAACGCTACAAAGGCCAGCAGTATAGTCAGTTGTACTTCATACGCATTGTTACCATTCGTCAATTTCTCACTCCCTGCGTACAGCAACGTTGGCCTTCTCTTCCAGGTTTGGTTAATTACTTCTTTCTTTCTCGTTTTTCTTTTTGCCAATCAAACTCAACTTGCATCTGCTAGGCGAAGTTACTCACAGCTTGAATATGTGCGTTTTCTGTAGTTTGCAATATCTTAGCATTGGAGGAGGGTAAAACATGCGTGGTCATAGGAACACTTTACAAGCAGATGCAGCTGAAACCTTCTGTTCTTGATGAGTATTCCAAAGAGGTAAGAAAGAGTAGATCATCAGTTTTGTCTGCTTTTCTCGTATTTTGCCGTCTGCTCCCTCCTAAAAAAATTATGTATTTAGGTCTATTTGTTGTTGCCAGTGGTTTGTTGAAGTGCATGATACTCGTCCCAAAAGACTGGCTAAGTTTATAATTTTAAGGTAAAAGTATTAGAATCATATTGTCTTCATGTTGAGTTATTGTTCGGGTAACACAATTGGTGGTAACTTGATGTTTCTATGTCCTTGGCATTAAATCGTCATACTAATAAGTAATAAAGTACCACAAAGTCAGCATCAACTTGATATTACTGTAACGTTATCTTATTTTGGTGAGATTGATGTCGTACAGAGAAATCTTAAAATCACGTCGTTGCTTGAAATGCATCAATATGTTAACTTTGGTCTGTTTTGATGCAGAGATCTGTGGTGCCTTTAGCAGCTCCAAGCAAATTCACTCACAACGAGGACTATTTGATTCTCGAAGATGAAAGTGGGCGGGTGAAGTTGACAGGAAGGGCTATTTCGGCTTCATCGTACGTTACTGGTACGCGCAGCAAATCTTCATTTGTTCTCATGAATCTGTCATTTGAATGGGACCATAATTAATTGGAAGCACTTGTCATAATCGCCTCGAGACCCCTTGTGAACTAATTATTTTTCCCCATTTTGTCAACAGGGGTCGTGCTGGCTGTTGTTGGTCAAGAGGAGAAAGATGGTGAGTTTTGCGTGAAAGATGTAATGGTAGCGGGACTGCCGCCGCAGAAGCCCCTGCCGAACTCAGGTTAGCCGCTTAACACATCATTCTGAAGTCCAACTCTGTCGTTGTTGTCAGGTGACTGTTGCTAATGGAGACACAATCCTTGTGGCTTCCATTGTATCGTAGATCACAATGATACCTATCACATGGTTGATTCTCTAAGCTAGAGTTTGTTCTATTTCCAGCCGCAGGTTAGAAGTTACATCTGCTTTTCTGAGGAAGGTTTAGTTTGACCCGTGGTTTCATTTACATTTGGACATCAAGCGTGAGCTATGTGACAGACCTTAGACAACCTTGATGTGCATCTTCGTGACTATGTTGTCAGACGAAGACAAGTTCGTGGTGTTCGTATCGGGGCTGAAAATTGGCGGTCATGGTACAAATCCTCTTGACCTGCAGCTTCTTCTGGACCACCTCACTGGCCACCTCGGTGAAGCGCAGGTTTTCCCTTGCTTCCCTGCTGAAAATCCCTCACCAGCAAATTGCAGTGACAATTGCTACAGTTGTCGTATAATGCTCTGTACAGTTGGTGAAATGTGTGATTATCTTTTTCAGTTTTGCCATGAACTATAGAATCGAACAAATGTAGGTTATCACCCTAGCTTGTGAGATCATAAAAATCAGTAACTGTGGTAAGCTCCCTTTTTTAGACATTGAAAGTCTCCATCTGGAGATGATAAGTACGTGATGGCTGTTTTGTAGGAACAAAATTTGAGTTCACAGATAGTACGCGTGGTCATCGCTGGAGGTTCTCTTGATTTGCAGACCAGTATTTCTAATGGACAGGTGCACTTATGTCTTCCCTATGCGCCTTCTACTATTTGAATTCACGATTTGGGCCTTCATCATGTTGCTAATTCCCAAGAGAGTGTGAGCTTTGATTGCTCTACCTTTATGTATTTGGATCTGAGAAACTGAATTCATATTTAAGATTTGTGTTGAGATCTAAGGGAAACTGTCATATTTTCCTATGTGTTCCACAGCTTTTTTCTCTTACCACCATATTCGTTATAATGAGAGCTTTCCAGTGAAATGAGAGGTAATATACCCAAAATTTTAAAAAAAATAAGGTCAATTCGACGAAAGGTTTTAGGTCAATTCAGCTCGGTGAATTCAGCTCGATTTGAGCTGAATTGACCTAAATCCTTTCAGATTTGACCTAAAATCGAAAGGTTTTATGTCAATTCAGCTCAAATCGAGCTGAAAACTCTCATTTTAATGGAAATTGATGATTTTGGATGGAAATTGGTGATTTTGGTCAAAATCTAGCGTGTTTATTTTGAGAGGTCCCCATTCTCTCATTATAACGAATACGCCTAATAGGCGTTTCTGCTGTAAAAGTTTACATCATGATCCATGCTGAATCTTTTTGAGAAGCAACATGAAATTCTGTGCAGGGGTCAATGTCAGCGAAGAACCAAAGCAAGCTTGTGGAACCAGTCAAGGAACTTGATTTAGCTCTGACTCAGGTACGATATCTCTTACGAAGTTTGGTGCAGAATCCCGACTGTGCAATAACAATTGTGCTGAACATCCATTTAATGCCAGGAGTTTTCATGTGTCTTTATGTGTGACGAACCCCAAGCATCCTCCAGCGTTTTTGGGTGAAGAACATGTGTGTTGTATACTAAGCTGGGAATTACATTTTAGAAAGTCCAGAACTGGTAGCGGTATAGAATATATACTGAACGAAGCTCGTTAATTCTCAATACCAATGCTCAAACTAGTGGACCTTAGCAACTCGTATACCGTAGACATGAACGGAATAATGTTCATTTTCAATCATGAGTTTCACTAAACCAGGATTTCTCGTCGTTTTCTGACTGGTCGCAGGATGGGTTGCTCTAACAATACATTATCGTCGTGTGTGCATAATTAGGTACTAGAGTCATTCTTAATAAATGATGCCCAAGCTTTGGGCTTCAGGGTTGTCGTAATGTTTGATTTAGAACTAGTTCCATCAATTTCTCTTTGGGCAGATATCTCACAGTTATCATCGACAATGTATCATTAGATCGCAGCAGCTGTGCCAGTTGACATTATGCCTGGAGTAAATGATCCAGCCAATTTTTCTCTTCCTCAACAGGTACAGTTATTCCTTCCACTTTCTGTAATCCAGAATAGTTGATCGACAGTAGGGTCGACAGTCCAGAATTAATCTAACTTTATGGTATTCTAGGTTTTTAAGTCACCGAATCTTGCTCCAATCTTGACTTATTAACATACTTTTGTTTAATGTGTTCATGAAACACATACCCTTATTGATGTGTTCTTTGCAAAATATAAACCTGCTTCAGACGTGCTCTATGTTGCAAACATTCTTACACTCACATTCTCTTTCTGTGCTCCAGCCACTTCATAAGTGTCTGTTTCCAGGCGCGATCATGTACAATACCTTCATTTCGGCAACAAACCCGCATCAATTTGAGCTTGATGGTGCTGTGTGAGTTTCTACCAGCATGCGTTCTCCTTCTATTTTGAAGGTCTCGCCTTATTTGTGTATTGATCAAATAGAGGATTCTAGTATGGAATGTCTTAGGGGCTTGCTTGGAGAATCAGATTTTGAATCAATTCACCATATCTTCCTTCTCACGTGATCAAGAAATTCCTCAATTACATGTACCGTATCCTATTTTTCATTTGCAGCCTAAACAAATTCTGTTATGTTACAATTTATGCTACGAAAGTCATGCGACTAGATTTTCTATGTTTATGTCAATTTTGCAGGTTGATTGTAGCTGTTTTCATTTGTTGAAATAGCGAGCTGGATAGTGTTGAAGGAGATCTGAATGGTTTGTATGCTTATTGACATTGAGAAACGTTGGAGACCAGGTTTCTAGGTACGTCAGGTCAGAACATTGATGATTTGGACAAGTACTCCGAGGCTGAAGACCGACTGGATTTTATGGAACGCACTCTAATGTGGCGTCATCTAGCACCTACGGCTCCTGATACTCTTGGTTTGTCTGCAACCTCCTATTCTGGCCCTGTGAAACTTAGCTGCAATGTAACTTATTGCAATGTTAGTGTTTCTTTCCGGTTTTCTTCCTGGTACTAAATTCGAGGGTTGTGTTCGTATTGTATGCATGAGCAGGATGTTATCCTTTCATAGATAGAGATCCGTTTATTCTGGACACCTGTCCGCATGTGTACTTTTGCGGTAATCAACCACAGTATGCATCTCGGCTAATAACCGGTACTATCTCTCGTCTTTCTTATTATATTCGCTCGTATCGCTGGTAGCTCCTTTGATGGTCTCTCGCTTGATCGTTCATAGAAACCCTCTAGAAACCCACCAAAGATAGAGCTGTGGAATACTGATTCATCGTTCAGGTTACTTGTCATTTCGTAATAGAAACCGGAAGCAGATATACAGAAGGGCTATATTTCCAGGATTACGTAAAGGTCATGCTAATGCTGATGAAGTTTCATAACCTTGGGTTTCTATATTTCAGGTTCTTCTGGACAAAAAGTACTGCTGGTTTGCATCCCCAAATTTCACAATACGAGCACGGCCGTATTTGTAAGTCCTTGAAGCTTGTAGTACACAGTCAGACATCAGAGGTCTCAGTGCACAGGAACATCTTAGTTATTAACATGTGCTTGTGCTCGATGCAGGTGAATTTGAAGAACCTTGACTGCCACATTTTGAAACTCTCTACAGAATCTCTCATACTGTGATCATTCCAAGCTATCACTCCAGGTTTTCTTGTAGAGTTTACCACGCAATGAATACTAGAATCTCTTCATGATTGTGCCAACACAAGTACCTGTGCATGCCTCTGCATAGTCGATTTGACAAAAATCAATGATAAGGGAGAGTACTTGTGAATGGTTTGAACTCAAAGATTACCATATAGACATCTTAACTATAATTAGAGCATTCAGGCTCCATGCCGTTCGATAATTGAAGAAACGAACTTATCCTAGTATAATACTTGATTACGCCATGGCTGTTATGCGGCAGGCATAAACATGTTGTGTTGCATTTCATTTCTGATTTGGAGCACTTTTCCTCTTTAAATTTTAAGTCGTAGTACTTGGAACATGAAATGAATACCAACAAAAAGAATTTTTGTTATCTTTGAGCAAGGCAATTCATATTCCTCTGCGACGGAGAATTTGAGGGGTTCCAAGGGTTGTATTCAATAACAAGAACTTTAGTATTGCATTAGAAACGGTATAGCATTGTAGTCCCTTTTTATGGAGAATCCAGAGATTTTAGTTTACTTATTGCCTTTCTAAATCTGTGTTTATATGAAATTTCAAGGTTTAGCTATTTGTTGCTTGATGATTGGTATTTGAACATCCATTTGTTGCAACACCTCTAATGCAAGATTACATTGTCTCGAAGCTAACAGATCAACAGTATTAGTGCCATCTATTGTGTGCATTATGTTGTATACTTTCTTTACAATATCAACTTGAACTTTGGCTTAGAGGTTTGGGCTCTTTCAAGGTTATTGTAGAAGCATAATGATGTACAATACAAGACAATTTTCAGGCCTTGTAAACCTGTCTAAGCTCCTTTTGAATTGTGGTGTTCTTGCATTTAGAACCTTGTGTGTGCACATTGTTCTTAATGATTGTGAAACTCACCCTTGATGCAGGATTACCTCAACAATAAAGAGAGCAATGAAATTTTCAAAGCCCACGTGGTGCTTAACCCCTAAGCGTCTTGCTAACTGAAAATTCAGCATAACTCCAACATGAAACCTTCAACACATTCCCCTAGTTTTTTGAAAGTTGAACAAGTAATCACATAATCCAAACTAGTCATTCTATACCCCTCTATAAATCAAATGTTTCAAATCGATTTGATTTCAAATCCAAGTAAATATGCAAAATCCCCACCATTGAGAATCTCATGTTTTCCAATTTGAGCAACAACTCAAAATATGGATTTTGGAATTTCTTGTAATATTTTCTCAAATAAAAGATTTACCTAATGGCTAATCCCATGAGATTGTGTCTTGCTATACTAGATGGAAAAAAAACTCCACAAATGACAAAAAAACTCCAAAAGATATGGTCACTCAAAGTAGCTAGATTTCACTAGCTCCGTACTTTAGAGCTATAAAAACCTTGCTCAAATCAAGAAAAAAAAAAGTGACATATCACCAAACTTCTCCCTTGTACAATACGAGACATGAGAGCACCCATCCCATCAGCTCTCTAAGCTGCTCCCTTTGTTTGCCCAAAGACATTCTTCTCCTCATTGTTGAAAAATAAAATATTTTCCATATTCCATGTAGAATCTAGAGCAAAGGAGGCGCATCAAGAAACAACAAGCTGATCAGAAATTTTTATTGAACTAGCAACTTCATTTGGACTTGAGTGGTAGACCAAAATTTGAGCTAAAAATACCTCTTTTATATACTTTCACACCTCTAAGCACCCCCTTTGGCCATATTGGGCTCTTTGGTCCTTTAGGGGTTAACACAAGCTTTCACACAACTTTTTCAATACCTTACTTAAAGTGAACTAAAAATTGTGCTTAAACAAATTTAAATTTTTTTTTGAACCTAGAATTTTTTCCAAAGGATTTGGGGTGGTTTCTTAGGTGTGTTGTGTTTTTTATCTTAGAAATTGTACCAAGGTTTCAATAATCAAATGAGATCCTACAAATAGCCCCTTAATCCTAACCTAGTATAAACAGGACTATCCATTGTGGGCCCACAAAATGCAATTTTGTTAGTTTTCCAGCAAGCCCATGTCCTCAATAAACATACAATCATGTCAGAAGTCACGTCCAAACAATCAACTATGTTACAAGAGGTTTTGTTCTTGTAACATTATGGCTCACTTTTTGAGTAAAGTAAATACTCAAATTGCCTCAAGATAGTAGCACTAAGGTAGGTATACCCACTCTTGATCATTGAATCCAATGTTGTCACTATGTACACAAGGTGTTCATTTATGATCTCAAATCTAGGTTTGTTATAGATAACTTGTCTTCTATGCCTAGAAGATAAGCTATCTATGACATACTTAGATTTGGGATCATAAATGAATACCTTGTGTACATAGTGACGGCATTGGATTCAATGATCAAGAGTGGGTATACCTACCCTAGCTCCTTTTTGAGTATCAAATGTAAAGTTGTGAACATTAGTACTTGTAATTAATACATTCTTATTTTTGTAGTGAATCTCAAACATTACAATGTAGTGACTCAACTTGTTCATTTATAGTCTTAGAGAATGTGCTACCAACACTTGCACTATATCATTGCAACTTTGTAAGTGCAATCTCAAGAATGGTATCAATTGTGTGGAACTAGGTTTGTGGGACATTACGATTTTCCGACCAAACTATGCTTTAGTGCGATATTCAAATCTATGATGCCCACTCAACTTTAGCCTGAATCTTATCTTGGGAAAGTGAGGATCAAAGAAGACTACATGGATAATGTAAGCTTGAATAATTACGATGAGAGAACAATTTTAATTTTTGTTAGTTTGACACGTTCTTCTAAGAAATAAAGATCAACGGTTTAAAAAATACAAAAAGGTAGATCTCTTAAACTTCATGATTGAGTTTGATCAAGTTATATTTAGTTTTTAGATGCTAGTTCTAGATTACAGTGGAACAAAGGAAATGAATTTCAACAAATTTAATTTTTGCTCCAGATTAAAAAACTAAAAAATTCAAAAATGTAACGGACTTATGGCGTTGCAATCTTTGTACTCTCAGTAAGCTTAGTGGTAATGAATCAAATGATGAAATTGCCATCAAAACTAAGGCTATATAATTAGCCCCCAACTTGCATACATATCCTCTTTTGCATAGTGCCACTTGTGTAAGGAATACTCTTGCCATAGCCACTAAATTTCTATGTAAAAGGGTTTTAAGCACATGATTGTAGACCAAAAATCAGATGGATGTTAACTATTACTCAAAACAACCGCATTTGGATATTTTCAATGTTTTGAAATGGGTTTAAACTCCAAAAACAGGACCATGCATTCAAGTCTGGTCTAAATAAGAGATACAACAAGTCAAACACCGCTGATCTAATTACGCCGCTTCGATTTTACCACCCATTTTTCACTTCCTAAGCACTTTGTTCCATCACAAAGTATTTGCCCCTAGAGGGTAGAGCTAGAAATTCAACAATGAAAAACTGAAGAAAACAAGCCCGAATTTTAAGCAATTCCTCTTAAAAGAAATTGAGTTTACTAAGAACGAGCTCTTTTCATATACACCACCGCTTCATGCACTGAGATTTTCCAGAAATCAGGTCAACACTTAATGCTACCAAAATGCCAAAATAATAGCTTTCACAAAAGCAGCCACAACATGCTGTAAAGACCTAGAGACACTCCCACAGTTCATCTGCTTTTCAGAATGTCTCTCAAACCACAATAAAAATGTTCACCAACTCAACAAATTCATATCGAATACACGAAGAATGTACATAATTCTTCAAGGAAACTACTACTACGGCGATAGGGTTCCCATTCACAGAAAGTAGATCAGCAAAATACCACCCTATTTTCTGTCTATCAACATTCTCAAATAGAGCGCAACATTCCATAGACAGCTCAAACTGCACGACAAAACAGAACTGCAAGAGAATCGAGTACTAGACAAACTGTATAACCTTAGGAATTTTTTTCATTTGATAGAGGCTTGGGTTGCTTGTGAGCTAAGTGATGCAAGCGTAGAAGGATAATACAAGTGCAGTATGTCGAGATTATAATATAAAACAGAGCACCAATACTTGTACAGGCTGTTGCTGCGCAAACGTATAAATACCTGCAAAGATCCCCAAGAGTTAGTTAATTCCCCAGCAAAATTACGTATCACTGCATAAAAAAGGGATTAAGTTTAAGGAGAGATGTTGCAAGCGGAGAGGTTCTTACTTGGGAGAAAATACGCTCCACACAAATAAGTGGTTCTGCATGAGTGTAAGGACGACTGTAAATGCCACCAGTATGACCCCGTTCAAAGCCATAGGGAGGATGCATGGTACTGCCAGCGTCTCCAGTAGCCAAACCTTTGAAAGGCCAATTCCTTTGAAAACTTGAAGCGGATCGGTGCTTGGAGGTGGACTTGATAGCAATAACATTCCTATCAGGAAGAGGAATGGCGATGCGTAGGTGATGGCGAACGCTATAAGCCCAGATAGCACCGTAGAATGAGATGACAATCCCTGCTTTCCACATTCAAATTGAACCATGACTAAAAAAGCATCCTTGAAAACAAACAACGCATAACTAGCTTACTATGTTAATAATAATTAGTTAGTAAACTTGCATTAAAGTGGTACTCCCTCTGTCCCAATATAAAGCTCCAAATTAGGCATAGTTCTTGTCCCACTAAAAAGCTTCCTTTTGCTAATTTCAATTGTTGAGAAAGCATTTGTCATGTCCAATGATCTCATGGGGGCAAGTTAAGCAATTAAAGAGCATTCCTCTCCTAACAAGCTTGGCCTTGCCCATATGAGGTACCATTGTTGCTACTAATCTTTAAATCATCTATAATGAGGAGCTAGCAACATGTACAAATATGGTACTTTTTGCATGCAATTTGGGTGCCCAAACGGCAACATCAAAGCTGGAGATTTTGCACACGTTTGGTAGATGGTATATTGATTCTAGAACGCATGTGTCATGAGTACAAAAACTAAAAAAAAGAGGAGCCGGCAGCCTCCACAAACTATGCACATAAATGGTACTTTTTGCATGAAATTTAGGTGTCTAAACGGCAACATAAAAATTTGAACTTTTACAGATATTTGGTAGGAGGTATATTCATTCTAGAATACATTTATCACTAGTATAATGACTAAAAATACAGTTAATCCCTCATGGAGAAGTTTTTTGGAGGTTTATAATGGGACAGAGGGAGTATCAATTAGCTAACCATACCTTGTAGTATATTAGGTTTCAAAAAAAAGAGTGAGCTTCACTTGCCATTGTCGTTGAAGCCATTAGATTCAACTAATTATTTGCAAGTTGATTGGCGCAGTAAAAAATTTGCTCAAAAGGAAGTGGCTCATGTAAAGAGACTAAAAAGTGTAGTGCCTTACTAACTGTTAGCGTGATGGAAGTTGACTATTTTCTATGTGCCCGCACTCACAAAGATAACTAGCACGTAACAAGAGACAAAACCGAGGAGAAGAAATTGTAAAAAAACTATATGAATTGGAGGCAAGGGTAAAGAAATGAGAAAGGAAAGAAACGAACAATGTAAGCACCAGCTACGTCGACAGTAGCGAGTGTGTTGCTGTTGCCAAGCCCGAAGTGGCCGGACCCTCCCATCCATTGAAGCGCCAATACCTATTGAAATGACGATAAATGTTTCAATACTGATAAAACAACTGTATAGCATGGCAACTAGCTCTCAAAATTATTTACAACTTGACAAATACGAGATCAACAGAATGATGTACCTGAAACCACAGTCCATGATCATTGCTCCTTTGCCTGAAGAAAACGATTGCAGCTAGAAGTTGAATTAGGAGCAATGCTATAGGTCCAGCGTTTACTGACTGCTGTAGAAGCAATTGCAATAAACACCAGCAGGATATCAATACACGTCCTGTTGACTGCAGAGCTGAACTTATGCCAGTCTCCACAGGAAAATCCTCCATTTTTGTTTTGCCTTCAAGTGGTTCAATCCAAGGCAGTAGCGTCACTGCCAGAGCAGCTGTGGTGCCGAGGATTCCGAACACCAAACGAGCCAATACAGTGGGTACTTGATCTGGGTATGAGGTTGAACCGAATAAAGTTGGCACTTGACCAGAGTCTGAATCCACGTACACGAATATCAATGTAGCAGAAAGGCATAAGCAGCAGGCGAGAAGTTTTCGTAGCAAATGCTGGCGAGTCAAAATCAGGAGACAGCTGCTCGCAGTAACAACCATGAGTGCTGCATAGCGCAGCGCAGTAAGAATCTGCACGTCAACCGTGTCTAGCCATTTTGCAACATCAGATAGGTGTGTCCAATTCACCCCACCCCGATGCCATGCTCGCAGTAGCCTTCCACACAAGAGAATCACAACTACAGCGAAAACTCTCACTGCATTATCTCCAGCAACTTTCTCAGCTGTATCCTTCTTTGATGACTTCCCACCTTGAACTCGCCGCTCGTGCAAAAGCTCACGAGGATGTTGCAGTGCATGGCGAAGGCAAACCACTGACAAAGTGGACACCAAAAAGTGGTACGTGTGCTGTTCCTCCTCAACAAACGAGGATGATGCTAGGCTCCCAGCATGAATACAAACGCCCCCAAACGCAATCAGCTTTTCAAATGAAAAATCGCCAAGACTGGACGAGTCGGCTTTGGGCTGTGTTCTCCTCAAATTGGCCTTGTTGAATCTGAGGAGTGTCCAGAAAAACACTATAGATGACAGTAGCATCAGGGCTCCACCAGAAAACAGGAGTGCCGTGTTCTTCTGTACGACCAAAAAAAAGAAAGCATGTCAGATCACATTAATATAGCCGGTCAAGGTTCGGTCTTCATTCCAGGAGAGATATGAACTAACCTTTGTCGTGCCCCTAGCAAGCCACTCTGCAGTATACTTCAGCAACTTCAGATATGCATCTCTTGCAACTTCAAATTCGTTCCATTTCCTGGTTTAGCCACAGGTATTCAAAAGATTTAGTGCCAAAAAGATTATGCCTCGGGGTCATTCTACATACAATCCTTTGGAGAATGACCCGTCAATCTACCATTTTGCTATTCGTTTGCACGCCACACTATTTGAAAAGTGCAAAAAAGGTAAAAAAATTTGCCCACAAGGAATGGCTTATGAAGTAACCAAAAAGTCGTAGAATGAATCTCAAGTTTTACAAATACAACAGATGAATGGCAATACATTAAACTAGTATGTGATAATGGCCACGATACGATGGAATGAACCTAGTAATTCATCATGACTTCCATGGTAAAACTATACATACCCGGTGGAGTTGTTGTTCTCCATGTGCGTCCAAGAGGATTGTAGCTCAATTGCTTGCTTGAAAAGCTCGCAAAAAACCTCCAACTCCTTGTCTTTCTCTGCAGTCCAGCGGTTGGATCCAGTATCCGAATCCCGAGATGCGTTTGAACAAAAGCGCCTGACACATAAGCATCCCGAAGATCGCACAAGTACTTGATGAAACAGCTGCCAAGCATTCAATTCTAACGCTCGCAGCTGCTCCTCGGCTGTAGCAAAACAAATCTGTAAACAAGATGTCCAGAACTTGTAGTACCAAAGTTTGTGCAACCTAGCAAGCTAGTGACGATGCTTGAATGACTGGGTGCCAAACTAGCAAGTGTAAAACGACCACGACACTTAAGGTTTCACCTACCTTGAAAGTAAATCAAACTCAAAGTATGTAGAATTTTATGAGAATTGTCAAGACAGTACTAAGAGCTTGGTTTCTACCAACTTAACCCGTAAGTGCCATGTTATAAAAAGGGGAAGCCCCAAAGCATGTTCCTATTGTTCTAAATTGTAGGGTGTGATTTCTTTTTAATATCGGCACATTATGTTACCTTCCTTGAAGCCTCCTATATGGTTTATTGAACTCCTATAGATGTGAAAACGATTACTTTTGGCTATTCTGGTAGGGTTTAAAGCAACTAGCATGAACCTCGCCAGCAGTTGTGATGTCATGCATCTCTCTAGCAACAATGCAGAACCATAAATAAAGGAGATGCTAGATAAACTTCAACGTGGTTCATTTAGGTGGAACGAGGGTCCTCAACCCAGGTATTTGAAGGTAGTCGTACCAAAGGGTAGAATATAGGAAAACAAGAACATTTGAAAAAAAATCACTTATCCCAGTAGTAACTTACGTGACAGTGAGGTGAAAAGGTGAGGAAGTAGAGCTCCGACACTACTTTTAGGTATTGGAACACCCAGCAGCAGTGCCAACGTTGGCACGACATCTACTTGAAACGATGGCCAAGTCGAGGAAATAGAAATATCAGTCCTTTGAATCTTGTTACCGGAGGTGCTAAATGGATATCTTTCTGATATAAACAACGCCAGAGCATCTGCCTCCTGATATGACGCACCACCATGGTTTCCACCCTCTGTCATACCATGATCACTGGCTACCATCTACACGAAATATACAGCTGGTAAGAAAGTGTCACAGCGTCTCATCATTGTAGACAACCATAGAGAGCTCGTCATTGAAAGATGAAGGCTAAAATGAATGGACAGGGCTCAAGAAGCAATATTCATATATCAAAGCAATCCTGTGCAAACACGAAACCCCTGAAAGCAAATCCACACCGATGCCAAAAAACCGACTACCTCCATACACATTTCACTCCATTCACTGTGCAAAAATTTAAGATGGGAACAAGGTCGAGGTAAATTTTGATTTGACAAAAGAAAAAAAACCACTTGTCCACAAATTGTCAACCTGTTTATTATAGACATAAATGTGTCATAAAAGTCGCCGCAACGAAAATTGGAGCAACCAAAGGAACATTGTCATCTATAACGAAGAGGTAGAATTACATACCAGTAGGGTACGACGATCACTCGAGTTTCTGACTAACTTATCGTAGATCCCTCGTATTACATCATCCATTTCTTTCAACTTTGGCGCCATCAATGAGCTAGAGTCAAACATCACGAACATCAGTATCAACATATGGTAAGAGCTTAGAACATAAGCTACCGATAGAATCTGGAATTGAGTTCATGCACACGTAACTCCATTCTAAGTCACCAACAATACAACAAAAGGACACAAGGAGTTGTGTTCAGTGTACAAGCCAGTATCCTGAGAGCTTACCTGCTACGACCTCCAAGATGACCCACATGATCAAGTCCAAGATAGTGAAGCACCTAAGTCCAATACACATCATCACTTCTTTAGATGAGTCTGCACCAGCACCCACGCGAAATACATGAACTGAACACAAGCCTAAACTGCATCGATTTCACCACCCATTCCCACTCATTTGGAACTTGCAGAAAGGGACCCATACCAAGAGATCCCAATCAGTTGCTGCAAGCTCCCTTCTCAGATGGCGGGTGACATTACGGTCGACTTCGATAGTATCCTTCACCTGGATATGCTAATTGTGAATCAGGATTTTGAAGTGTTCAATGCAGAGCGTCGAATGCAAATGCAAACTCACCGGATGCTACTTGATATATACTTATACCAGTATTGGTAAAAACTTCAGAAAAGTGAATGCACCAGACATAAGAAAATTAAACAGTTGTAGGTGATAAAGAATGTAGGTGGAAGTAAATAGGAGCATGCTCTTGAAACTCACGTAGAAGCTGTGGACACCATCACGACGCATGAAACTGTCTGGGAAGAGCTTCAGCCATGTGTCATCCCCCAACATGACCATTTTCCATCCCGCTACTGCCAGTTGGTCTAGTCCATTGTCCACAGCAATCGGTCTCTCAGATATGTAATCATGTCTGAACATGAATCCGCTACAACGTCGATCTTTTGATGAATAGAGGGAGAAGTAGCGAACTTCCATTATTTGGAGAAGCAGGCCTCATAGAAATTGGATTACAAAAAGGTCGACCCTTACCAATAAGGTTATCATCAAGTAAGGCCTGTGTGTTGAAGTTGAATGCCACATCCAGAAACCCAGCTATTGCGCCAGATGTCATCGCCTACATTGCCAAATACAAGATCCGCAGAAAGCGTCAGAATTCACGTTTATGTAAATTGCTGGTACGGAATAATTACAAAACTCATATTTCATACACCAAACATGATCAAGGATCTCACACTGATGCTAGATTTTTCTGAGCATTGCTCTTGTTAGTGGGTTTTCCTGTTTACTGAAGTTAATCAACATGAAAAACGGCTTTTACTAGCAGAAACAAAGTCGTATGGTACACGTCACAATATCATGCTTACCTTGAGACGGGGCATGGTTACGGTTGGAGGCGCAGCTTTTGCAAGGTATCCGATGCCTTTCCCAGTCGCTAGCAAACTATGCGTAAAAGGCATGGCTGCAACAAACTCTGCAGGTGGTGGACGATCCCCTCTACCAAGTAAAAACTCTGCAGGCAAGCCATCCACAACCTATTCCCAAGCATTTAGTACACGCTTAAAACACATGTAGCTCAAGGTTGAACTGGAAAACTAGCTTGATTAGAGAACGAGGACACACCATCACAACAAGACGGTCGAACTGTCGTCCAACACCACTTGCTTCCTGATAAATGACAACAGAGGAATTAGGCCTGAGATACCCAATACTGAACAAATGGACTGCTTTCATATCCTGCATATTAGAATAGTGAACAGGCTTATGTGATGTTTAAACTACAAGATGGAAACTGATATCTCACAACTCCACAGATGAGAGGGCAGATTTTCCTGTTTGAGTACATACACTACCGTCGTTGACCTTCACATAAATAAGTATTTATCATATGAAAATCCATTAAAACAGGGTTATCAGTGATTTTGAACATCCATTGTTGAGAGATAAGCAACGGAGAAATAGCTATTCAGCAGATCCATCACAAGGATACATCCGCATCCACTTCATTGCAAAACTTAAATGATTGTAAACTGAGTGTTATAAATTGTGCCGTATAGAACTTCCAGGTCGGTACCAGCAGGTGATCATAGGGAGGACTCCTAGTGAACCAAGGGGAAATTTCCATTCAAATTGCATCATATTTATCTTGTTCGCCTCCACATGATCTATCTCCCTGTAATGCTAACAAAAACGTCTCGAAACGATCTGGTTGTACTGATTAAAGAAATGCTTAGAAGTAGGTAAGCAAAAGTTAAAGTTCAGAACAAAAGAACAGTAAGCAGTATTGAAAGGTTATACCTGGTAAGAAAGCTGCGACATCCGAGACCATTCTTCATCACTGAGATCAGCGCTCGTTTGGCAGCTTGGCATGGCGCTTGCAATATCACTGTACAAAAACGCAGAGATCAATCAGGACATAGACAATCCCTACAACATAAAGTTGTCGTTGCACTAAAACAAGAACACTTAAGCTAACGACATGAACAGAACCAGAGCGCCCTTATTTACCAGAGAGTGACCTCAATTACTTGTCAGTTCCCGAGTTTTTGAAGAGCACGGCCAGCATCAACAAATACGGCTGTTAACTCCGAAAGACCAAGGATTCATGGCTTTAAAATTACCACTTCAATTGATCCTATTGTGAAAAATGTAATTCACATGGAGCCGCATTTCATATCATCAGAATCAGTGAAGAATGTTGCATATATTGGTATAAAAAAAACTAAGAATGGAGAAAAGGAAGTCCCCATACTACCTACTTAAAAATGCAAAAAACCATGGGATTGAGATACTTGCCTTCTGCCCATAAGTGCCGGTTTGACTGGGAAAAACCCCAGAACAAAGAGAACAAGGCCTGAGAGCTGCAAGGCCACCCCGAGGCAAGACAACAGCACAGTTCGACCGCATGCTCCCGCCATTGATGGATCGTCACATGACACAACAAGCCTGTACAGCGGCATTCAATTTAGCATACGAACTGTATCCACTTTAAAATGCGGCATTACTCATCCTAAACCCTAAACCCTAAACCCGATCTCCGCCAAAGCTGACACTACACTGAAATCCAAACCGCGATATAGTGCTCGAACAGAAAACAACAAGGCAAGGGAATATTTTGATTTAGAGGCCACGAATCTAGCGACAGCTCCAACATTTAGTAATGAAGGGGCTGTTCAAGCGCAACATTGCGACTCCGAGCAAATGCCAAAACACAAATGGACAGCAAGAACTCTGTAGACCGAAGTTAGATTGCATCAAATTCCAATCGTGGATCCTTGCGCACCTTCAATCGTGACCGATTTAGAAGCTCGAGAGAAGAGGAGCCACACTCTCAGCTCTGTGACGACGACACCATCGCCGGGATTGCCACCAGTGAAAAATTCGGGTCGTCTGAATACCGCAATCTTCGAAGCAATTATATGGCATGCAGGGATTCAGTAGCTAAGTTGAGAGCTTGTGGCATTGATGAGTGGGGAGCTGTAGGAAGCAAACCCGGACAAATGTTGTGTGTGGAATTTTCACGGAGCCGGGCATCGCCAGAGTGACCATGGCAGAGTCCAGTTCGTCATTTTTGCTGACAAGTGTGCGCGATGCTCCGAATGCTCCGCAGCAACTCCATTGACCTGAGCGAAGAAGCTTTGTCGTGGTTTTCTCGGGGATGATCCTCGGTTGGGACGTCGGTCTATATGTCACGTGGGCCTTCATTTTTGTGACATTGGCCTTACTAAAACTGAATTTTATAATATGAAGATTATTTTTGAATAAAGAGGGGGCTCATTCAATTGCTGACCCAATTTTTTAAGCCTGAAGTTTGCCATATTTGCATAGATATCCCTGGTTTTTCAGAAATTCAATTGTGAGGTATTTATTTTGTTATGCATGCTACTTCTTTCATGACCTATGTTAAAACAAGGAGTGCAATAGAATAGAAAATAAGCCTCCTGCACACAAGGAAGAAAGAGGTGGCATGCACAATATAACAAACGCCTGAAAAATATGGATCAAGGATATTTGTGTAATTTCTGAAAAACTAGGGGTATCTATGTAAGTATGACAAACTTTAGGGGTATCCATGAAATTTTCCCTTTTTTAACCACCAAAATGAATTGAGGCATTGCTCAAATTTTTGAATTAGTCCATCATTTGGGCCCTAAGGCTTTATGTTGAAGATGGTTCAATTGGTTGTGGTCCAATGTGGCAAAAACAAATTGGCCTCAAATTAGACCAATAATGCATCATTGTAATTTAAGAACATTTGCCCAATTTGTCATTTGATATTGGGCCATCATTTGAGCCTAGGGATTTTACATGAGGAGTGAGGACTTGATTATACTTTGGCTTAATTGACAACCCACTAGATTGTGAAATGAGGCCAACTTGGAATTGGACCTAGGATCTAATATAAAATGACCCTAATTGTTTTTTTAAATCTTCAATGCATCACAATTTAGTTAGTAACTCTTTAAAAGATCAAAATAAAAGATGAAAATTAACTAGATGCAAAAATTGCACTACTAGATTAATGGTAATGAAACATAAACCAAGAAATCATAGTTGTTGCTATATTAAATTGGACATATATAACATCCTTGAAGGAGCTCCTTTTACTTCTAGAATAGTCTTTAATATGCATGAAGATATTTTACCTTTACCATAATTTTTTAATATTCTTATAGCCTTTTAGTCACTTCTTCCTTGTCAATTGGTTACTTTTATATTATCATCTTTTCTACTCTCCAATTAAGGCTATGACTCCAAGTAAATTCACACATAATTTTTCCAAGAAAAATGGTCTTTCAATTCATTAGAAATATTACATGTAGAAGTTGCTACATACAATATCATTACAAAAATATAAAGTAGCATTAAAAGCCTAAGCCATTCTTGCGTTATTTTCAAATTGCAAAACTTGCAACAAGAATCGATTTTGCAGTAGGGACCACTTACCTTATGAGAAAATAAGCCCTTTTCATTTTTAATGCTAGCATGCAAAAAGCAGCATATTTTGTGCCACAAGGCTAAAAGTTTTGCAATAGCAAGCTTAACTTGGAATTACTTGCATGACAAAACACACGACTCTTTGCAAACTCTATAGGACAAAATATGCAACCATAGTTACAAAAAGTATTATTACATTGCAAAGGATGGTGTGGTCTAGTCCTAAGAGCATCTCATGCATCACATTAGAACAACCCTTTGCTTTCAACTTGTAACGATTTCTGCAATTCAAGTCCCCAACAGCACTTGATATGTCCTTGTGCAGGTCATAGGTTCTTCAAATTGAGCTGCATACCCGTCAAATTTCAGCTTTGTCCAAGCCCCCTTCACGATCCATAGTGAGCACTATTCACGCACTATTCACTCACGACCCACTCCATAACCAAGTGTACTAGTGTGATTTGTTGTAAAGCAAGTGCAAGTTCAGAAAATTTCAAAACTGCAGAAGAACTTCAAGCCTCACCGTGAAAGTTTGCATCACTCTCCTTGTGAAATCTTGTTTATACAGCTATTACAAAGCGTGCTGCATTTATCCAGGTATTACAAAGTGTGCTGCAGGAGATGCCCTAAAAGCCTCAGAAATGACTACGTCACATACGGACGACGATTGTAGTCGACCTGGACGCGTCCGTCCGTCTGTCGGCAAACGTCCGTCGACCTGGACGCATCCGTCCGTCTGTTGGCAAACGTCCGTCGACCTGGACGAAGACGCCATTTTTCCGTCGCCGATGAAACCCCTCCTTGCCTCTCCTAAGCTGAGAAAGCACACCAAACCCTACAATAGCGTGCTTCCGCGCTGTCCCCCCCTTGTTGTTGTTGCTGCTCCTGTGTTGTTGATCATAGGGCATGCCTCGTTGCCCTGGCGCTTCTTCGGTTCCCGTGGCTCTCTAGTACTCACTCACGAGCACGTCGGCTTCCTCCCCCCGGCGTCTACCATGTCGGGCGGCGGTTTCTTCCGAGTACGTTTCTCTCTCTCACCAAAATCCGTCCCTCCCTGGGGACTTTGTGCTTTCGAATCCCTCCTTTTCTGTGTCTGTGGCGGTCTTCTGGTCGCTGCTGTTAATGTTCATCTTTGTGAATGTACATCTGTCATCCTAGACTAAGCTATCACTGAATTAAGTCTCTTTAGGGCTAAATTGTGATGACCTGCATTTACATCAAATTCGAGTCATGTGCAGAAGAGCATATGAAGGATATTTAAGACTAGAGTTTTCCTCTTCCGCCATTCTCGCCTCGGGGATTCCATTGCTGCGATGCGATGCCATGCGATGTGCTGCGTTGCTTGTCGTATAGTTAAAGCTGTCGACTTCTTGCTGCGGCAGATATTATGAAACCTCATCGTCTCTGTGATGTGGATTGGCTTTTGTTTGCATTGGTATAGGTTTGTACATTGAACACCTTAATGATGGCTTGATTGTCTTTTCCCTTGAAATCTGATGCGATAAGTGACTTAAATTTGTATTGCGTCTATTGCTGTATATGTAATTGTATGTCTTTCACATAGACTGATGCCATCGCTAAATGTGGTCATTTTAGGGCTAAATGTTGATGACCTGATTTCATCGCGATCGATTCAAATTCGGGTCAAGTGCATATGGATATATTATAAAAGAGTTTCGGATTCTCTATACAGCCTTGGACAGCTCATTTTGAGCAGAAAGTCAAGTATTGAGTGGATTTATTTAGCTACAGGCGTTTCGTGGATTATAGCGACAGAGCTTTGTTGCTTGTTTTTTTCTTCTTAAGCGTTCGTTTAAATTCTCTCGCGATGCTACAGCCTTCGGAGCAAACCTTTATTTTACGGAAGGATCGTTTCATTGCTGTCTTCTCACTTGGAAAATGACGAATCACCAGTGTATGAACGAACTTTTTTTGGAAATAAGGGATACTTGCTGTCTAACTTGGCCCAAACTCATCTAATTTCGACCTGCTTTGACTATTTATCATTTATCATTTGTAAGTACATGAATTCCTTCGTGTATTCTGCAGTATTTGCTTACTATCTCTGTTGAGTTACTAACTGCACCTTATATCTCGCAGTTGAGGGTTATCACTCCGCTTTGTTGTCTTCTTTAAGCAGGGAACGTCTGCTGATCAGGATACACGATTTTCAAACAAAATGAAGAAGTTACTTAAGTCTCAGAAATTTGCACCAGAGCTTGATATAGCGGTGAGTTTGCATAACATTCGCGCTTGGTTCATCCATATCTTGAGTGCGACATAGAGTGCTTGCCTGTTTTGGAGTGTGTACCTTAAGCTGCTGCTCAATGTGGTGATGGTTTTTTATATGCTTGATCTGAAAGTGAAATACAGTATGAAATTTGATCAGATATTGACCACGTAGTGCAACGTGCGTTTGATCATCTTGTATCACTATTTGATTTTTTACTTGGATTAATATCTACAGATTGACACTTCGAAGGTTCAAATGGATGTTATGAAACCTTGGGTAGCTACTCGAGCTACGGAGCTGCTTGGCTTCGAAGATGAGGTTCTAATCAATTTCATATATGGTATGCTTGAAGAGAAGGTGGGTGCTCAATGCGAATCTCCTGGACACCACATTCAATGCAAGTTAGCTCTACTTCATTGCTGTCGTGAAAGACCGCATTTGTAGTCTGGGGATGCCTTTCATTTGGCATAAGTTGTTCACAGTAGTGAGCTAATGTATCTTGTTGCTTACATCGTGTGCCACAGATTGTAGATGGAAAACACGTTCAGATTCAACTTACGGGTTTCATGGAGAAAAATACCGGGAAGTTTATGAAAGAGCTTTGGAGCTTATTAATAAGTGCGCAGTCCAATGTGAGTGGTATCCCACAGCAATTCTTAGACCAGAAGGCTGAAGAAACCAGGCTGAAAAAGGTAATGTATTTTTGACTTCAACTTCCTCATTTGCGATTATTGCTTACTATTTATATTGGGTGAAATTTTTGGTCACCTTTCTAAATGCCGTTTGTTACTTTTCTGCAGTTATGATTATGAAATGAATTACAGTGTTCATCTAGTTCATTATGGTAATCCTTATCTCTTCCTAGTAATTATCTGCTAAGGTCTTCTTTAATTGCTTACATGACCCACCGTATGCCAACAGATCGAGTCCGAGCGCATTGCAGCTGAACTCCAGCGCAAGAGAGAACTTGATAAGGTAGCCGAGGAAGAGCGGCAACGTGAGAAAGTAAGTAATTGTCATATTCCTTGTAACCCACTTGGCCAATGAATTTAATTGGAAGAATTCATTATTCTTGAATGAAGTTTCATTTGTAATAAGGGATTGTTTATATTCACAGGATGCAGCAGCAGCAGCTGCAAGAGTTGCTAGGGGAGGTAAAGGGTCTGCAGAAAACGATCGGGACTCGAAACTTTCTGACGACAGAAGAACAGGACGAGGGAACGGGTATGTGGCCTTCTTTTCTTCAGTCCTAATGTGGTCTATCAATGTTTATGTGAACGTTCTTTTTTGATCCGGAATTTATTTTGGAAGACCAACTCAATTCAAAATTTTGATGAAGTTTTTTGAGATTTGAATCCTAACCTCTGTTACAATTTTCTGTTTTTAAACAATTGGTCCTTTTGATTCCTGTGAAGGTATAACTGTCTGTATTGTTTTTGTGAGTTTGATGAACATTCCGTTGAAATTGCAGCAAGGTCAGAAGGTCGATTAGCTGATTTTCATCTGTCCCGTACAGCTCATCTCCTTGAAATTTACCAAATTTTAAATTTTTTTGTGGGGTTATTTTCGTGCTGCTTTTATACTGATGATAATGGCATTCTCTTGTATTGACTTTAAGGCTTTATTTGTGTGCAGAAGTTACAGGCGGGGTCAACGGTCTCGGCATTCTTCAGATTCTAGCTTGTCTAGGTATTTACCATCTAAAGATCAATGATCTGGGCCTGATTTAGACAGGCTGGTCTGTTTTCAGCTTTTGTGTTTGTTGGTATCTTGATACTAGTTCGTCAATTCTTGTAGAGCTAAAGTTGTACTTTTCATTGCTTCAAGGCTAGCTGCCACCTCGTCGTGTGGCTTGATTTACAGCGCTTCGTGTTTTTGATGTAGATCACCAATTAGAACGCCTCCTAGGAGACGTGTATATTCCCGTAGCCCTTCCCGATCACCTCGACGACGTAGGAGGTCTTTTTCACCAGATCGACCCTCTCGTGTCCCAAGGATCGTTCATTCCACTGTGAGGCGAAGTTACTCCCGATCACCTATTTGGAGAAGAAAATCTCCACCTACTTACAGGTCTCCTGTGCGGCGTCGTTACCCATCACGGTCCCCACCTACACGAAGGTCCCCAAGTTACTCTCTTTCTCCAGTGCCACGAAGCCGGGCCAGGTTACTTCTTGGAATGCCTGTATATGAGAACAGCAGATAAGAATAACTGCCGTTTAGGAAATATATATTGAGTTGCAGTGCAGCATAGACTGTGAATAAATTGTAAGTGGGACAATACAGATGTTGGATCCTGAATTTTAGACGTGTGATTGGCAGGAGTCCTTATCGTCGAAATGGGGCGGATATGAGGAGGGATTATCGGAGCCCTGACAGGTTCGACTCTTGACATTGATTTCTGCATTATACGTTCAATGTAATTGAGTAGTTTTTTGATTGTATATGTTTGAGCTCTATTGTAGTAAGTTTGGTTTCATGATCTTAATCTCCGTCCGGTGCACCGTTCGACCCTGTCAATATATAACCAATTCCTTGGATGTCACTGTAGGGTGGATCGGCCTGGAGTTAGGGATAGACGTATTACTGCCTCTCCGGGTATTCGAGGATCGGAGTCCCCTCAGAAGCCACCAGTCGCTAGCCGACGGCCTACTGGTTTCGGGGATAGGGAAATACCGCGAGATACTGAAGATCGGAGAGTTGGGGCGATCCGAGATGGGAAGGGCAGCATGGGAGGTAACCGCGGATTTGGTGAGAAAGATGAGAGAAAGTCCACGGCTCCTTTTCGGGCAAAAGATGCTGGAGAAAAGAGATTATATAGTGACTTGGAAGACAGAAAGATAGGATCTGACAGAGCTGTTAGAGACAAGAAAGATAAATGGACTCACAGTGACTTGAATGACGAGGAGGAAGATACTCAGAGAGGTGGCAGGGACGTTGTTGGAGAGAAACGACTCTACAATGATTTGCAAGCCAGGAAGCCTGGGTTTGATAGGTCCTTGAGGGATTCGAGGGAGAAGTGGGATCATAGTGATTCAAACGAAGGTCAGAAGGAGACCACTAGAGCTGTGACAGGAGCACCCAGTGAGAGACGTCCGCAGAGTGAAATCGAAAGAAACACTGCTGTTGAACGAGACAATCTTGGCGAGGACAGGAATTATAATGTCAATGGGAGGAGGGTTGAAGATAGGATTGTAAAGGACGGTGGCAGTGGGAAACGTGAAACGGACATGAGGAAGTCGATTGTTGAGAAAGAGGATCGCTACTTGAATGATCGGAGGGACAGATACTCGGGCAGACAAAGAAGCCCCACCTTGGAGGGGCAACAGGCCGTTAAGGATACACGAGGGGTAAGGAAAACTGGTGAGCTTTCACAGAGCCCAGTCAGAGAAAGGAGGAGAGAAGATTATGGACGGCGACCTATGGAGCTTAATAATGACGACTCTGATACTGTTAGAGAGAATCTTTCGAAGATATCCAGGCTACAAGAGGCTGAGGATGGTGGGGCTGTCAGGGAGGATGATGAAGATAGTTTATCACCGAGAGGGAGCGAGGAGAAACGGAAGGAAGAGAAGCAGCGTAGAAAAGAAGAGAAAAGGCTCCGCAGAGAGGAAAGGCATAAAAGGAAGAGGGAGGATAAGCAGAGGCGAAAAGAGGAAAGGCGTGCAATGAAGGCCCGTACCATGAACGGGGAGGGCAAGAGAGATAGCCCCGAAGGAATGGAACACAGTGATGAAGAACACTCGGAATACGATCAGAAGCAGCTAGAGGATGCACTGCGTCACAAAGCCCTAGAGTCACTGTTGGCCAAGAAGGCCGTATCTCACTAATGCTCTTGTTGTTGGAAGATGTGTTTTACAGAGGTGTATCATGTGTGGTTGGCAGAGACTGTGTCTGAGCTGTGAGATTCAGATATAGAGGAACTGTGACTTGTGGTGGCTCATCGTGTTTGTAGGTAGTAGTACTAGTTGGTTATCAAGGCAAAAAGCGCCTTTCCTCTTGTTGATTTGTCTTCTTACTGAATGTCCATGCTGGGCGGCAGGACCTTGACCACATTCGGAACCTGATAAATCTGGAGAAGGGCCTTAAATGTCGAAGATTTAAAAGTCGCACCGTTGCTGGTAATACTTGCTGGCTCTTGCATGCAGTTTGTGTTTTTGTGCACAGGACAATCATCACACTTTGGTTTCCTTCATTGTGAAATGTGTAGCCTACTCACTGAGGAAATTATTCATGTTTTTTAAGTGCAGCTTGGATTGGATACACTGCAAGAACCTACCCTTTGATTGCCAGGCGGCCTTCCGCAGGACATCTACAGTTGTTTCTTCACCTTTTTTTGTTGGTTGCTAGGACTTGCTCGATTCAAAATCTTTTTGAGACTTCTGAGACTCAGGTGAGGTTATGGTTAGTCTGCGTGGTTTTAGGCATCTAACTGTCGGCATGGCTATTGTTGTAATGGATTCACGTCCTATTTTCACTGAGAATAATTAGTTTCATTGAATCTCAACATAATTTCTCTTGTTCAATTATATATTTCCTCGGATGGAACGATTTGCGTCTTTAATGTGTACCTGTCGGTTCCTTCTCTTTTTACCTTTGTAGTTTCGTCTGTATTTATTTTCATCTCTATTTTTATTGGTTATGGTTGCCAAGATATAGTATTGATGTTCTAGCTTACTTTATTTCTCAACATCATAAATCCTGGAAGGCTTTTGATTTTTGTGATATGCAGTTATCGTTTGCTTACCTATCGATATGGGAGATACGTACTCTTTCTAGAAGCGGCCGTTATTGCAAAGCTGTAGGGAGCCAGCAGGGCATGAACATGTTCGATACGCATTAATAATATATTCGTGTGACATGGCAGCTCCTGAGTTTCGCAGGTGTACAATCTTCCGTTTCGAATTGATTTCAGTATGTTTCAAATCTGTGTTATTTTTCATGCAGCAGGAGATAGGATTCACTGTACAATTTGTTGAAACTGTTTTCTTTTCTGTTTGGGGCTTATCTGCGTTGGCCATGTAGCAGTTTGCAACGGATAGATAACTTCTGCATCGCTTGATTGCCAGTATTTCATAAGCATCAGAGCTTTGGACTCTTACTTCTTACCAGAGTACATTCTCAGTTCTTTCCTTGGATACAGTTTTCTTGTTGCAGCTGTATTCACAAATTCCTACCTTCATGTTTTCATCATCTGCAGACACATATGAGTTGTTTAACCCTTAAACGAAGTGCTCTGACAGTGGAATAACACTGTTTTTCATCCAAGATTCCATTGGGATGTGAAGAATGCAATTTAGAGCATGTAGATAGATAGCTTTTGCATGCACAATGTTCACAAAAGGGTCCCACTTGTGGATTGAGTAGTAAAGATGCACCACCATGTAGTGTATTTTGAATTTTGAGGACCTTTTTACCAAAACTCAATACAAGCTATTAAAATTATGTGTTTTTAGTTTGAGCATAACTAGCTATAGAAAGTTTACCAAATCTAGTTTCTCCTTGTACTTTAAGATTTTAAAAATTTTAAGTTTTGAAATGTTTATTGTTGTCACAAGTTGAGTACCTATTACAATGGAATGGTTACTTTTTCTAATGGGAAGAAAAATCCCATCATGATGATCTTCATCATGATTCACATCCATGATAAAAAAAATTGGCATAATTGAGTACATTTTATTATTTATATGAATTTCTTTAGCATTTGCTTCAAAAATTTACAGTAATTCAAAAATTTCCCAACATTTACAAATAGTTTTTATACATATAGTATGCGCATACCTTCTTCTACTAAATTTATAATATTGAATTTTGATGTTGATTACATTGCCAAAATATCTCCTAGAAGATGATTGCAACTCCATAGAAAATCCATAGTTGTAGGCATGTTCTTTAAGAGTTAACCCTTAAAGGACGGGCTGGTCATCGCAGTTTGGTCGTGTGGTGAGTATTTTTTGAGGATGTTTTTTGTCCTCCTTGTTAAAGTATAACATGGTAATGACTCTAATTTTGAGTTAACCTCGAGTGGGATTTTTCCTAAAATCTTCTTGGTACATTCCTAGTTTAGCAAGCCGATGTCGCTTTGCTATTGCGTTGCAAATGCACCTATCGTTATAATTCTACAATGGAAATAGCAGCTTTGTAGGTCAATTCCAACTGTTGAAGGGAAATGTAGGCTAGCAATGTGGCAAAAATTAGAAATACACCATGTGAATTTTGGAAAAATGCACTTTTTTTTAGGGTACCCAGTATGTACACAATAGCCTTCTTCCGTAGTCCCACAATATGATAAGTTCCATAATATGGAGCCTTGGCTGGAATGAAGTGATGTAAGGTAGGAACACCCATAAGCGTTAGTGTCCCCATAACCGTCACCTCTAAAATTTTGGAAAATTTGTGGAAGTAAATAGATGTAATTACAAGGATGTACAACATGTGCACATGAAACCTTAGTGCTGGTTATGGGTACAATGGTGGTTTGCTCTTTAAACATTCACAACTTATTCTCACAGTATCCAGATAATACATTCAAAAGTGCAAACTTATTATTTTTCTATTGCTAATAGGATTTTATAATTTGCTAGATGCCTATTAATAGTCATCATGTTCAAAACCCTTAAACTAACGCTTATGGGTGTTCCTACCTTTATGTAGATCACATCTTTGCTTGCAATGGTAAAGGACAACAATAAGGTAGGAGGCTTATAACCCGACCATCTAAGGGCTAAAACTAAATTTTGGGGAGGTGAAACTTCTTGAACTATTTTTCAGTAAATTTTCCTTGAAAGACAAGAAGAATTGACATTTAACCCAAATTGTTTCATATTTTTTAGAGCTTTGTGGAATTAGTTATAAAAATTTAAAGTGAATAGGCCATAAAGTTCTAAAATAATTCACCTCCTCAAATGTACTCTGCTTGTACATTTTTGAAATTTATGAAAAATAGCATATACACATAAAATACATTTAAGAAGGTGGATGATTTTATAGCCTGAGCGAAATATGAGCCTCCGGAGTCCAGATTTGGATCTCTGGACAATTCAGTAGCCAAATCCTTCAAAACCGTGTATTTGCATACGTATAAGAAATGGAGAATTGCTAAATAGAATTTCAACGAGTTGAAAGTTCCTACCCCTTTCGGAAGATTCTTGAATTCTTGAAAACACGAATGAGTTTTGTCTGGTTACAGTTCTGAGTCTTCTGCCCAAAAATTACTTGTAAGGTGAAAAAAACCAATCTTTTTTTATTAGTGGTCATAGGGACGTGCTCCATCACGGAATACCAAAAATAGCCTCATTGAATGTTCCCACGTTTTAAAAAAACTCCAATTTATGAGAGGATTCACAAGACTTGTGCAAAGGTAAGGGGCTCTAAGTCGGAGCTAGCATTTTGAATGGACCATGTAGGGGTCACAAAAATAGTGCACAAAGGTTCTTAAATGGGTCACATTTTCTATATTCATAAATTGTGCTAGTGTATGCACTATTTTAGGAATTTAAGAGAGTGACATGAGCCATTGTTGAGTGTGTTTATTGGTCATGATTGTGTTTAGATTTGTTTTTCAATAAAATATAGATATATGTCATACTAAAATAAATGAAAACTTGTTCTCAATCATGATTTGAGTAGTAGAATATGGAATGGGTACTTGCACGCTTTAAGAGCCTTATTGGAGCATTCTTGGCTTTGTAGTGGTTGCTTTTAGGACTCATGTGCTTTGTTCACAAGCCACCTTTGCATCATGAATGCTACCACCTATGATCAAGAATAGCTACCTATACACCTTTTGCTTTGATAAATTGTAATTAATTTGTACTAACTCAAAAAAATTCAAATTAAATGGCCACGTAATTGTCTCTTCTTTGGCTTTCTACCAAAAATATTTCCATTTTACCAAGTTTGCCCTAATTTTTCCACAAAAGTGCATGCTTAGATGGTCCATTTGCGAGCCTCCTACCTTATATTGAAGTATACATCGTCAAGTAGTTAGTTGATTAGTTAGTAGAACAGTTAAGTTGTGTGCAGTAAACTAGTTGAGTAGATAGAAGAATACTAAATGGATGACATTCATCCTTATTCCAACTCTCTTCATCTTCTTCCCAAGATGTACAAACGTGTCTGCGGTTGATTGTGACATAGTTGTTCCTTGCTTTGTTTTCACGCATCTTTAATGTCATATTGAGCAACCGCTCTTGGCTGTGTTGAGTTTGTGAGTCTAGTATTCAATCGTGTATATGGTTATAGTTTCAATAGGTTATAGGCCTGACCAACGCTTGGTAGTTGCGCGTTTCTCTTTCCCTACTTGCTGCAAATCGTTAGGACATAACAAGTCCAGTTCTTGTTTTTGTTTTAGAAAAAGGATTGTAGTTCTTGTTTTTGGTTGAGCTTTAGGGTCTGTTCTTAGAACATGAGGAAACTTCTACATGATCTTCAAATTGCTATTCATGTTCACACATTTTTTGATAATCTAGTATATTTGTAGTCTTGATGGCCAATCCAAGAGACATGATAAAGGAGGCAACCAATACAATGGCACTAATTTCCAACTATGGAAAATGCACATGTCATTTATACTTCAGTCAAGAGATCTGTATGACATTGCCACGGGCATTTCAAAGTAGAGTGATTACACTACTCCAGAGGACATTGCGCAATGGAATCAAAGAGACAAATCTGCGGCAGTCGCAATTCTTTATGTAGTGGACCAACAACACAAACAGGAGGTCATAAATTGCACAACCTCTTTTGAGATGTGGACTCAGCTAATTGCTTATCACCAACAACATTATGAAGAGTGTATCATATCACTATAGGAGAAATATTACTATTGTAAACTCTTTGCTAATGACACCATAGCTGTTTTCATTAGCAATGTTCAAAAGCTGGCAAGGCAACTTAATGATCTAGGACAATTCATTCCTTCAGCACATCAGACTTTTAAGGATTTCTAGTCCCGTTTAGTGAAGCATGAGAGTGCCATGAAGGACAAAAGAGGCCAATCAGAAATTGAAGCAGAAAAGGCATTTTCACACATTGTGTTCCTAGTAGCTCTTCTTATTCTAAATCTAAGAGTCAACCCCGTCTTGCTCTTAATATTGACCAAAAAAATTGAAGGCCACTAGATTAGCTAATCTGAAGAAACTTGCTTGTTGCAATAATTGTGGTGAGCGAGAGCACTTTGCAGGAGAATGATCTTATTCCTCAAACACCTCCTCATTTGAATCATTGAAGTCAAAACCTTGTGCTAAAAAATCAAGTCACGGTCGTTCATGTTTTAAGAAACAAAGCCAAGCTCATGTTTCATCAAGTCATGTTCAAGAAGATGGTAATTCTGACTCAGAGGGTACTGCTTTAGGCACTAGTAGAAAACTCCTTCCAAAACAATAGAAAACCAATAGTTTCTTGTTGATTTGGGCACTTGCCCACGCTAATTGACTAATTTAACAGAATTCTGTAAAAAACTAAATACATTCTGTTGATTTGAACACCATTATCTAAATCAACAGAAATTTTGGAATCTTTTAAAGATCTTTTGGGAATTTTCTATGAATTTTTAAGAATCTTCAAAAATCTTTTGGAAATCATTGAGAATCTTTTCAATCTTTTTGAGATTTTAGAATTTTTGAGAATATTTTGGGAATCATTGAGAATCTTTTCAAGATTTTTAAGAATATTTAAGAATCTTTTTGAAATTTTTGAATCTTTGAGAATCTTTGGAATCTTTGGGAATCTTTTCAAGTTTTTTGGAATCTTTGAGAATGTTTGAGAACAATTGAGAATGTTTGAGAACAATTGAAAATGTTTGAGAACAATTGAGAATGTTTGAGAATCTTTATGGAATCTTTGAGAATCTTTTGGAATCTTTGGAAATCTTTTCAAGTTTTTTTGGAATCTTTGAAAATGTTTGAGAACAATTGAGAATCTTTGAGAATCTTTTTGGAATCTTCAAGTATCTTTGGAAATCTTTTAGGAAGATTTGAGAATTCTTGAGAATCTTTGAGAATAGTTTGGAATATTTGAGAATCTTTGGGAATGTTTTAGGAATTTGAATTTTTTTGAGAATTTTTGAAAATCTTTATGAATAATCTTGGAATCTTCCTAGAAGCTTTGAGAAGCTTTGAGAATCTTTAAGAATCTTTGGGAATCTTTGGGAATCTTTGGGAATCTTTTGAAAATCTTTTTTGAAATTCAAAAAATCTTTGAAAATCTCTGAGAATTTTCAAGAACCTTTTTGGAATCTTTGAGAATCTTTTTAAAATCTTTATGAAATTTGTTAAAGTACTTCAAAATACTTATAGAAATAGAATCTCTTAGACTAAATTAAAGTCCTTTAGGAATCTTTTTGTAAATCATCAAAATACTTTCAAAAAAACTATCACAATAGTTTAGGTTTGTTTTTGAAATCTTTCTAAAACCTTTTTGGACCTCATTAAATTTTTTTGAAGTTTTAAATAATAAAAGAAGTTTTCAAAAAAAAAGAATCTTTTAGAAGTTTGAGTGTATATTGGCTGGTTTTATTTTCTTTACTTTTCACAATTTGGTAAGATTTAAAATTAGCAACCTTTAAAGTCAAGTAAAAACATGACCATAATAACAAAAAACTCAACAGTTTTTTGTTGATCTGGACATTTTTGAACACAACTTCACTAATTCAACAAAATTTTATATAAAAAGTACAACATTTTGTTGTTTTAAATACCAAAATTTCTTTACAAACATATACAAAAGATGCTCCTCAATTCTTTGAAAAAATTATATACGTCCCTTAAGAATTAAAAGTACCAAAAATATCTTTGTGTTACATGATAACCAAGTGTATAGTTTAATGCAAATTCTTACAAGAAACCAAAGGTGATTTTTACATTTCAAATAACACAAGGATATATTTAACATGTCAAAATAGAAGAGTTATTTTATTAATTTTCCAAAATAATAGGAGTATAATTGATACTCCTACAAAAAATAAGGACTATTTTTTATGTTTCACATATTTTCGGCGTAAACTTGATATTTTGAAAGACTTAAAGGGTATTTTTAGTAATTTTCCTTCTATTCCTAACCAAATGAATTAAAAAAAAAAAAAATCTTATAAAATACTTTTATAAGTTTTAAAAGATGGGAATTGATGTGTACCACACCCTTCCAATTACTATACCACACCACGAGGTAAATTTTAGATTTCTACCATCAAAAAGCTAAATTTGAAAATTTTGAATTCAGATTTGGACTAAGAGACCATGGTATTGTCTAAAACCATAAAAAAAGTTGCAATTCAACAACACCCAATGAAAAAGTTTAGTTAGGGAGAAAATTGTTAATTTTACTTTTGTTTGTAAAAAAAAAATTTTTTTGGATGTTATTGAATTGCAACATTTTTTATGGTCCTAGACAATATCATGGTCTCTAAGTCCAAATTTGAATTCAAAATTTTCACACTCAAATTTTTGATGGTAGAAATCTAAAATTTACCTCGAGGGTGTGGTACAGTAGTTCAAAGGGTGTGGTTCACATATTAATGCCCTTAAAAAATATCCAAAACTATTCAAAAGTCTATAGAATTTTGATTTTATAATTGCAAGGTTTTAGTTCCATAACTTTTCACAACTTCATGTTATTTGAAGCTATCAAACTATGGAGAATATTTTAACAAAATAAGGTTCTTTTTACAAAAAAACTAACACTAAATAATAATTATTAATGAAGCCAACCTTTGCTTGCAACAATTCTTATGAGATTTGTGAATTCCAAAAAAAATTTATAAACAAAATCAAAAGAATGGAAATAAACAATTTATTTAAAATTTCTAAACACCTTCTTTGATTTTAGCTCATAACTTTTGATAAAAAGATTGAAATCCAAAAAAAATTGATGGAGGTGAAAGTAAAATAAATTTACCGATTTTTCTTAATTCTAAGTTTTTTGAAAAAAAGTTCTTTAATAGGCGGAAATAGCCTCCAAAGTCTACTAGATTACTAAAGACATGAACATTTAATATACAAATAGAATCAAGATACCAATGTGTGCATGTGCATTTGTACATTCTCTAGTGGTTTTGAGAATGTGATAAAGTTGTGGAGTGTGAGGATAGAGGTGGAGGGTTCAAACTCCACTATAGGCAACTGCCCGGGGGCTCGGGCAGTTGCCTGGGAATTCGGGCAGCTGCCCGCCCCCTAAAAAACTCACATTTTTGTAAAATAAAAACAAATTCTATGAAAAAAAAATTTAAAAATTGAAAAGAAATAGAATTGAACAACATAAAATACGTAATAGAAACCAACAACAAATTAACAGAAAACTGTAAATAATCAACAGAAAATCAACAGAATAGTACCCAAATCAACTTGACCAAATTCACAGAGAAAATCAATAGTTTTTTGTTGAAATTCTGTTGATTTTGTGCTGAATTTTCTACTAGTGAGGCTTGAAAAAAACTTTTGTTATTTCTCAACATCTATTAGACAATTATGATAATCTATCATGGATGGCTGATTTTGGTGCTATTAAACACATGACAAACAAGAGATATTGATTTTCAACGTTTGAAGAAATTCCTAAATTTTGCTGGGAAGTGATCATTACTGACAATCATTGCCTATGGGTTAGGGGAATCAGTGATGTTATGATTAGAGCTATTTGAATAGTGAGACCTTAGTTTTTTGTTTAAAAGATGTGCTGTATGGCCCAACTCCCAAGCCTTTGCCAAAATCTTATGTTGGTTTCTCAAGTCACAACAAGCAAAGTAGCTATCATCCATGTCAAAGACTAGTGCAAAATGATCACGGATTATGGCCATGGTCAACTATTTATGATTGGCCACAAAGCCAACAATCTCTAAAGATTGGACATTGCTACTGAACCTCCTTAGAGCTTGACTTATATGGTGGCAATTGAGTGCACCGTTCCTAACAAGGTTACTTTGCAACTTCATCGTTGGCATGCCAGACTAGGCCAAGTTAATATTAGCACTTTGAAGCTCATGGCAAGTGATGAGGATACGTTTAATGGTCTAGACATTTTGTCAAAGGTAGGAGTGTACAATGGTTGCTCTCATGAAAAGCAGCATTGTGTCCCTTTTCGTGTTAACACCGTGCAAAAGCTTGTCAAGACGCTTGGATCATTTTCCACAACAATATGTCTAGTCCATTCCAAGTGATTTCTATTGGAGGCCATTGTTGTTTTCTGACCTTTAAGGATGACTTTAGCTATTTTAGGTTTGTCTTCTTTTGAAGCCCCGTGAAGAAGTTTTTGACCATTACAAGCGATTGTACAAACATTCTAGGAATATTACAAGAAATTGCATTGTATGTCTGTATATTGATCATGGGAAGGAATATACTAGTAAGAGAATGGAAGAGTATCTGCTGCACGTGATCTGCTAGCCAAAGAAATCCATCATGACCTCACAATCCCATATTCTTTGGAGCAAAATGCTGATGCTGAAAGAGACAATCAAACAATTGTGGAATGCACTACAAACTTGATCCACCAAAGAAAGGCACCATTGCACTTTTGGGCAGAGGTAGTGAACACTGCCGTGTACACACTTAACCGTGTGGCTTCACGGGTTATACACAATGCGACACCCTTACAAAAATGGAACAGTGAGAAACCTGATGTATCTCACTTTCAAATTTTTGGCAGCCTCGCCTATGCTCAAGTTCCATATGCTATTTATAAGAAGTTTAACATCAAGACTCAAGAGTGCATGTTCTTAGGATAAAGTTTGTCCAACAAAAAATACAGCCTTTGGCATTTTGATACAAAAAGGTTGATCACAAGCTGCAACGTCATCTTTGATGAAGACAATACCCTTTGGCATGATCATATTTTTGTATCAAATATGGATTTTTTGGATGGATTTAGTCCAATGTTTCCTATCATTACAAATCATAATTTTGTTGTTTTGGCCTTCAGTGATTCTCAAAGTCTAGCAGGTCCTCTTATTACACCACTTACCTCTTTTCAAAGTAGTCCTTCTACTTGTTTAAGTGGAAGTTCAGTTACCAATGCAAGTCTAGGTGACAGTGAGGTCACACGTGAAAGGGAAAACTTCGTTGACATTGTGCGATTTGACAATGGGAGCTTAGATGGAACTCAAAACTCAAATGTCAATGGGAATTTAGGAGGCACTAGGCATTTTGGTGCCAGTGAGAGCTCAAATGATTTTTGTCATCCTCAGAATCGTGCAAGTGATACTTCATCTCCGCATGGTCCCTCAGAAACTGGTTGTTTAGTGGAAGTTATGACCCCTCTAGATTCTTGTTCCAGGAGCGTTGACTCCAATTCTACCACATCAATTAATCCTTTATCTGAGTCTCCAGATATACTTAATCTGGTTCTCAAAACAAGGAGTCTCAAAGAACTTTATGACAGGACTACATCTGTTGAAAATCCTATTTCCTTGTCTTTCCTCGCCACTATGGTACCTCTAAAATTTGGCTCTGCTTACTATGTTTTACCTTTAGAACCTCTTATGGTGAAGGATGCTCTTTAGTCTGCGTTTGCTAAAGAATGGCAGATCTCTATGGATGATGAGATACGTTTGTTCATTAAGATTGGAATGTGGGAGCTAGTTACTCTTCCCCTAGGAGAAAAGCAATTCAAAACAAGTGGGTTTTTAAAATCATGATTAAATCATATGGCTCATTTGATCGCTTCAAGTCTCGTCTTGTGGCTAAAGGCTTCTCTCAAGTTTTTGGGCTTGATTATGATGAGACCTTTGCTCTTATTGCCACAGCTAATAGTATTCAAACACTACTATCTCTTGTTGTGGTGAACGATTACGAGCTAATTCAATTTGATATAAAAACTGCCTTTTTACACAGTGACTTGGAGGAGAAAATCTTTGTGGAGCTTCCAACAAAATATACCCTCCCAAATAACTATGGCAAGGTATATAAGCTTCAAAAAAGTTTATACGGATTGAAGGAAGTAAACTGTTAGTGGGATAAAAGGCTTTCCACTTTCTTGACTCATTACTATTTACATCAAAGTATTGTTGATCCCTGTGTGTTCTTTTTACACTCAAAACCTCTTTTCGCCACAACTATTTTTGTTGACGACGGTTTAAGGCTCTGTCAATCTACCTCAAAACTTTACAGCATGATGGAGTATCTTAAAGAATTTTTTGAGGTTACTAAAGGACCAGCGGACATGTATATTAGACTTCATATTACAAGAGACCATTTTCACCAAACATTATATGTGGACCAATCTCGCTTCATCGAGACCATGCTGGCAAAGTATGGATACAACTCCATTACCTGCTAATATCTACTCTAGCATACTCAAACGTTCATCTCCATTGTCCTTTACCTGATGACAACCAATCTCATCCGGATTTTCCTTATCAAAACATGGTTGGCTCTCTTCTCTATGTCGCGGTTTTCACTAGGCCTGATATCTCACAAGCCACAACTATTGTCTCGCAATTCTCAAGCAACTTTTAGGAGATTCACTTTATAGCAGTCCGACAAATCATGAACTATCTTTGTGGTACTAGTGAATATGCCTTATGTTACTCTCCTACCAAGCAATCTACTCCATCAATGGCATATGCAAATTTTGCTAGCAAACTAGACAATTGCAAGAGTAGAAGTGGATGAGTTGTTTTATTCAACAATGCACCAATTCTTTGACTTAGCTACAAGCAACCATGTAGTACAACGTCAACAATGGAATCTGAATACGTTGCTTCCTGTATTGCTAGAAAAGAGATCTTATGGCTACGTCGCTTACTTTAGTGATCTTGGAGCTTTACCCCTAGGTCCTACTCCACTCGAGAGCAACAATCAATCTGCGATCCGTTTGGTTCTTAATCCGGAATTCCACAAGCAAACTAAACACATCTATGTTATTTACCACAAGATTCAAGAGATGCAAACATCTAGAACCATTGATATTTATTATATCCCTACAGATTAGCAATTGGCTAACATTTTTACTAAACCCATCACTCTTGATCGTTTTCTTTGCCTGCGCTATCTATTCAAAATTGTCAAGCATTGATTATCAAATGGGAGAATTTTTGACTCTGATCAAGTTTAGTTTTTTGTGATCTTTCAACTCTCAACAATGAGTGGAAGTATTGAAGTATACATCATCAAGTAGTTAGTTGATTAGTTAGTTGATTAATTAAGTTGTGCGCGTTAGACTAGTTGAGTAGGTAGACAAATACTAGATGGATGACATTCATCCTTATTCCGACTCTCTTCATCTTCTTCCCAAGATGTACAAACGTGTTTGTAGTCGATCATGACGTTGTTGTTCCTTACTTTGTTTTCACGCATCTTTAATGTCATATTCAGCATCTGCTCTTGGCTATGTCAAGTTTGTGAGTTTGGTATTTAGTTGTGTGTATGGTTATAGTTTCAATACCTTATATTGTCCTTCTTCCAATTTTTTGTGGAGGCACCATGTATTATTGACTTTTGCAACTTTTGGCGGCAATATGACACATGATACACCAATGTAGAGCATTGTAGAACAATTGTAGCGGGGTAGTTACAAGAATTAGCCAAGTGTTCAAGGATCAATTAGCAACCCACTTGTCCAAGTTTTGTGAGTTTGGTCTCATAAACCAATGCTTTTTGCATTGTAGTACCCTGACCTCTGCAATAAGCTCTTCAATATGTGAGCTAGCAAGAAATTCAAAGTAACAATGTATTTTGAACTTGTGGATTTGACATAACTCTTGAAGAACAAAGCCCATTTTTTCATCAAAAAACACTCAACATTATAACTTCTACTCATTTGATCATGAGAATTTTTTTCCTATTCTATAAAATCTAATTGTAGGATCATGTAGTAGATTTATGCAAGAAGATATAGTAAAATATTTGTGAGGTTTGACTTATAGATTGAGAGATATGATCATTTAAAACTAATAAAAGAAAAGTTGACCATGGTCCAAAAATCTAAAGTCCCTCTAACCACATGTTAGATATGAACACTTTTTGCACTTTAGGTGCTAAAGTGGTTTATTCAACATGCTTTAAATCACGTTAGGCATACTTCCACAAGTTGTCTTGGCTAATGAGCACATAGAACACACCTTATATGGCTTTACATTGCAAACATGTGCTTGAAATTCACATTGCGTTTAGATTTTTTGCAAACCAAAATTTCAAAAAATATTTTGAAAAATATAAATTCAAATAGCAAATTGGAAGACTTTACCCTTATTACCACCTTCACAAATAAGGTTAAAAAAATCCAAATTTTTAGTAGTTATTGCAATTCAAAAATTTATGTATTTATCCAATATACTAATATTTTGGACAAATACAAATGAAAAGTCCCAGTCTAATTCTTGTGTTTCTAGCATACTCCCAAGTTTGTTTTCAAACTTGAGGACATGCACTCCATTTTCTTACATCATTCAATGCTCTCTATGAATGAAATCACTTGTGATTAATAAAGGCATATTCAAATCTCTTCCTATGATATCAAATTCTCTCCATTACATTTGTTGCTTCATTTTGAATAATGTGGTCATTATTTGTTCTTCAAATTCCTTCAACCTATCACTAAAGCATCATTAAAAAATAGTAGAAATATACAAGGCAAAATTGCACTTGACATCAATAAAAAAACATGATGTTTGAATAGTTTACTCTCAGATTTTACTGCATATTATCCCCCTTTCTATGCTTTATATTATGTAATTGGTTTTAGATTTGGTGAAGAACTGATTACATGGGAAGGGTTTGAGTAAGGAATGGATCTTTTTATTGACAACTCTACATGCACATGCACACTTACATAATGACTTTATATATATCTTATTTTTATAATAGGCTTAGTTCTATTAGTTGGATAGTTGGGTGTTTATAATAGAATAAAATCTTTATTAGTTGGGTAGTTGGGTGTTCCTCCAAGAAGATTAAATGACGGTTATGTGGCGGTTATGATTGTCCTTGGGGATGGGGTATACACAGGAATTGGGGGTGACCGCCTGGAGAAGAGGCGAAGCGTGTAGATAGGCATAGTTCATGTAAGCTCATTGTAACAGAAAGGAGAAGAAGCTTGAAGAAGGTGATTATGAGGAAGGTCATGTTTTTTTTTTTTGCAAGTACCCCTCCCGTGATGGCCCTCCACTGGAACGGCAGGTATAAGGGTCCATTAGTATATATATATATATATATATATATCCTTATAAAAGAATACCCACTTTTCCTTTGTATTTTTGTGTTTGTGTGTTTAGTTTGATAATTAGTGATTGGCCAAGGACCAAGGAGAAGGTGAAATGACAATGACATGGATATTGGGTGTGAAGGGACACCTCTTGATGAAACCCATTGAATCTTTTTCCAACTTGGATCTAAAATTCAACTACAAAGGGGTGGAGATTGAGAGATGAAGAGGCAAATTGATTTGAATTTAAGGAATGGATTGAACCACATTGGAGATTTTATTAATTTTGAAATTCAAATTCAATATTCTTCAAATCAATTTAGCTATGCTAAATGGAGAGAATCCCCTCCCCCCTCCTCTATGTTAGATTTTCTCCCTCTCCCTCTCTAATATTGGAGATTTTATTAATTATATTTATTTTATTTTATTTTATTTTCAAATTTCCCCAACGTGAATCCCACCACCACCATGATAGATGAGTTTTGAGACCATTTTGCAGTAGCAAAATGGTATTAGGACTTGTATCCTTATACAAAAATGCCCACTTTTCCTTTGTATTTTTTGTGTGTGTGTTTGTGTGTTTGTGTGTTTGTGTGTCCGGTTTGATAATTAGTGATTGGCCAAGGGCCAAGGGGCAATGTGAAAGGACAAAGGGGTGGGGAAGGAGAGATGAAGAGGCAAATTGATTTGAGTTTAAGAAATGGATTGAATCACATTGGAGATTTTATTAATTTTGAAATTGAAATTCAATATGTTTGAAGGGGTAAGTTGCATTTTTCTATTTCAAATAGTTTTAATTTAAATTTAAAAGTGCTTCATAAAGAAAAATGAACTTCTTTGTGCTCTTTTTATAAATGACATATATTTCTTTTTACTAAGTTAAATTCAAATGATCATCATGATTTGCTTGATTTATTAGAAAATATACTTTACAATTATTTGAGTTTAGCTATTTAAATTGATTTAATAACAATTTTTTTTTTAAATAGAATTTCTACTAGAAATTTCAAGTTGAATTTCTACAAAAAAAAAATGCTAAATGGGGTTACCTATGCTAAATGGAAACATCACATTTACCTCTGCTATGCTAAATAGGGCTACCTCCTTCTTGAGTAAATTTTCCTCCTTTTGTTTTTCAAAACCCCCAACTTGAATCCCACACCACCATGATAGACAAGTCTTGAGACCATTTTGCAGTAGCAAAATGGGATCATGACTCATCTAACATCTATAAAAAAAATGCCCCCTCTTACCTATGTGTCTGTTGGGTAATTACAACCAATCAACTTGCAACATAAACAAAAAACAAAAATTGTTTGGTATATTGTGACTGGTGTTTTACATGATATTTAGAAGGTGAAAGGACATTTTCAATGAACCTTATTAGTTAACTCTTACTTTGTATTTTAAATTGAATACAAAGGGGTGGGGAGGGAGACAAAAAGACAATTGAAATGAACTCCTTTGAAAATTTTTAAATTTACATTTGAAATGTAAAACTAGAAGAGGTATAGATTGACATGAAAAGACATATGCGTTGAGTCCCTGCTTAAAATCTCACCACTATTCATTTACCTTCGTAAATGGGTTTACAAGACTTGTATATAATAGAAAAAAATGTGTGAGACTTAGGACTTAGAGTTGAAACTTCGGCCTTCAGACTATATGCCTCCCTCCAAGTCCCACAAATACTACTCCCTATCCCATTATAAAGCTCCAAAAAATTTCTCCATAAGGGATTAACCTTATTTTTAATCATTATGCTAGCAACACATGCATTCTAGAATTAATATACCATCTACCAAATGTATATAAAATCTCCACCTTTGATGTTGTTATTTGGGCACCCAAATTCCATACAAAAAATACCATATTTGTGCATGTTGTTAGTTCCTCATTATTGATGATTTAAAGATTAGTAGCAACAAAAATACCTCATGGGCAAGATCAAGCTTGTTATGAGGGAAATTCTTCCTAATCTCTTAACTTGCCCCCATGAGATCATTTAAAATGACATATGCTTTCTTAGCACTTGAAAGTCACAAAACAGAGCTTTTTAGTGGGACAAGAACTGAGCTTTATAGTGGGACAGAGGGACTAAGTTTTATTGGATTTTTTCAGGCCCAAAAAGTTGGGATGGGACCTCGCCATATGGGACGTCGGGCATCGCGTAAACCGTTCCGACTTGAAGGCGCACTTGCTGCAGAAGAAGGCTCCTCTCGGACAGTGCACCACTGCACCCTAAAAGTTACATACAGCTCGCCATTTCTTACCGGCAATTTAGTACACGCATCTCCGTCTCTCAGAACCACAACACTCTGTTGAACATGGTTGTCAAGATCCAGCAAAATTCCTCTGAATTCACCAAAACTCTACAACACTCCTCGAAATCCAAGGATAATTATGCTAAAATGTACTGTTAAGAGAAAATCAAGCACCGCAGAACACTCACTACAACTGAAAATTGCTCGGGATTTTCTGCGGTAATAGAATTATATGCAAAAGGCTCGGCTCGGCTCGGCTCGGCTACGCCAGACGAGGGGCGCGTTTTGAAAAGAAGCGCGAGTTGTTGGTATCGCAGCAGTGACAGATGGTGCGACGGCGGGGTGGAACAATCTCATACACTGGATCGCATATTTTTCATTCATCCGGGTACGAAAGGCAGGGCCAGATTCGACGAAGAGGTTGGACGGAGCTCTGTTTTTCGTCGCTTTGTGGGAGGCTGACAGTGGATAGCGTTCTGTATCTTTCTTTGCAGCTTGCGAGCGCTTCTGCTTTAGTTTCCCCGATTGTTGCTATATTTCAATCGCCCGGCGCATTTAACTTAATTCCTTATCTTTTGGAGTTCGGGATTGCTTCGTTGAGTGCTTGAAGAACTGCGCAAGGAAAATGCGCGGGGAGATTTGGACGAGGCGGGGCGTTTCTTTGCTGTTGATGTAGGTTTAGGCCTGATTCGGTGTTCACCGTGCTCGTCGAATTTTGGTTCCTGGGGGAGCTGGAATAGGTGGCCATAAGCTTAATAATGTCAGCCTCTGCAGCGGGAATCAGCTACAGCAGCGCTGCTAGTATGCAATCGGGAATCTTAAGCGGACGAGGCCATGGAACACCTTGTTGTTGTTGTCCGTCTAGGTCTTCTTCTTCTTCTTCTGCCACTTCGCTTGGCTCGGGAAGGAATCTGTGCCTCTCGAGGTTTGGACCGCAGAATGTGAGCGTTAGCAGCGTCAGATGCGGTGCACGCGTTCGGAGTACGCTCACCACGGATGTGTACCAGCAGGACGAGCACAACGTCGCGCAAACTCGGAAAGCGGAGCATGAAAGTGGAATTGACTTGAAGCAATGGATGCACGAACAAGGTTTGCCTGAGTGCAAAGTAGCTCTGGCGGAGCACCGCCCTTGGGAAGGTGACAAGGGAAGGCCTATTCATTACGTTGTTGCCAGCCAAGACTTGCAGGTACTTTAACAGGCATGCACCGATTTGCGATTCGCACTCTGATCAAATTTTATTTGCATTTTCTCTTAGGAATGTGACAAACCGTGTACTCAATTTATCAAAGCAGTTGAGGTTGGAATTTTTCAGGGCAACTTTTGATAGTTCTATTTGTTTGTTTTCTTGGTGTGACTGCTTGCTTGCAGCCTGGTGAAGTGGCATTGACCGTCCCGAAGTCTCTCGTCGTCACATTGGAGAAAGTTCTTGGAGACGAAACAATAGGTATGGACGATTTTTTATTCAGTTTGTCTATACGCTGAAGCCTCGTTTGCCATTTCGTTACTGGCACACATCCTGGTGGCCTAGAAATCCATCTAGAATATCTGTTTTCATTCTTTTGAATTTCTATAGTTCCTAGGTATTGAGCAAGATCTGCTCTTTTTGCGTCGAATTTGTAGCTGTGCAGTGCTTGCTTGGTGTTGGGAACCTAAACTTTTGAGTTGAAGCGGATTAGTGAACAATGAAAACGAAAAATGAAGGTCGATGCTCTGTCGTCGCATTTGTCTATATGTGTTCAGAGTGGAAGCATTTCATTTGCTCTCGGTCACTTGTTTTGGTAGCGCTTGATGGATTTCAATGTCTTATTTTCTCCATCACGAGTTGTTTTAATCTATGCTTTACTGAAAGAGGCTTTTCTTTGGAGCCCTCTGCAGCTGAGTTGCTGACAACGAACAAGCTCTCGGAACTCGCTTGTTTAGCTCTTTACCTAATGTACGAGAAGAAACAAGGAAAGGAATCATACTGGTACCCATACATTCGGGAACTCGACAGGCAAAGAGGACGGGGGCAGCTTGCAGTGGAGTCGCCATTGCTTTGGTCTCGAGACGAACTAAATGACTATTTCGCAGGAAGCTCCATGAAGGTTCTGCCTACCTGTGCATGCTTTGATTTTTCAAAAATCATTATTCTTTTGAAAATAAGTACATGTTATTTTTTTAGTCAAATAGGAGATTAATGCAATTGTCCTGTTAGCGCTTTGATTTAATTCTCGGTATTCAAATTACGTATGAATGGCCTAAATTTTCTTGAATTACTAGTATGCAATGGTGTAGTGAAATTGAAGTACTTGCTGCGGAATTGTGTACTCGGTGTGGCAATAAGAAGATCGTTGTATATCTTCTGTTCATCCTTCTTGTTTTGAGGTTCTATGGCTTCTCTGTCCTCATGAATCGTGTGATAGATTCTTCTTATTGCAGGAGGTTGTACTGGAGAGGTTAGCAGGCATTAAACGGGAATATGAAGAGCTTGACACAGTGTGGTTTATGGCTGGCTCCTTGTTTAAGGTATGCCCATCACCGTCATAACAATGTGACACGAGGCCAAATTGCAAATGCTACCTTCCCAAGCTTTTGTGCATAGAATGTTTGGTAGAGGATTACTTCTGATTTTACTGACAGTGGTTCATTGATTCAACGAACAGCAATACCCTTTCGACTTACCATCTGAGGCTTTCTCATTTGACATATTCAAGCAAGCTTTTGTTGCTGTGCAGTCCTGCGTCGTCCATCTCCAGGTAAATCAAAGAATTCTTAGACTGCATCTATCTCCTTGCAGCAATTTTGTTTCTTGCTTATCGACGAAGTACTCGCGTATTTTGCCAGTTTTGCTAGGTGTTGTAGATATAATAGCCCTTTAATTTCTACTGCACGATGGACAATGCTCGTTGGTTATAATTGTTTTACTTTTGAATCACTAAACGATTTTTGATATCTTAAGCTGAAAATTTATATCAATTTGTATGTTATTATTTGCAGGGAGTGAGTCTTGCAAGACGTTTTGCATTAGTTCCGTTGGGTCCTCCACTCCTGGCTTACAAGAGCAACTGCAAAGCGATGTTGAAGTCGGTTGATGACATCGTACAGCTAGAAGTTGATCGTGCTTACAAGGCGGGTGATCCTATATCTGTGTGGTATGTCGTGAAATATTTGGCCTGTAGAATTTATTTCCATGAACCGTTGTATTGGGCAGCAGCTATTTGTCCCTTCTACACTCGTAGTGAGCAACGTTGCGGAAATCATTGTGAGCAGTAGAGACCTCTTTATTTGACAGGGTTAAGGGTGGTGTGACAGGTGTGGTCCACAGCCAAATTCTAGGCTATTGCTGAACTACGGATTTGTAGACGAAGATAATCCTTATGATCGACTTACAGTTGAGGTATTGACTTTCTGCTCTGCGCTCTTCAATTGTTATTGCTTTCTTGTCTTTTTAGGCAATGGCATGGTTGATTTTATCTGTTATCTTGTTATCATCTGATTAGATACCTCTAAACTGAAATTAAGATTCTAAATTGATGCTCACTGAGTCTACTATCTAGGCATCATTGGACCCGGAGGATCCGCTTTATCAGCAAAAGAGGGCTATTGTGCAGAGGAACAATCGCTTGACTATACAAACTTTTCAGGTTATTCTTTTGTACTCATTTCCTCTATGACATGAAATACTTGGTAGTATATTGTATGTATGTTGTATGATTGTACGAAGTTATGTGTTCGAGTTATTGATTTATTCCCTTGAAATGAGAAGGATTTGGAAGCATACCTGCTCTATCATGTAAATGAAAGCCTACTTTAAGAGCCTATATTTTTTATAAGACACCGCATCTTTGTTAGTCAATTTTGAGAACCGTTCGGGTACTTCAATTGTATTTCTGTCGTGATGGATGTTCAGATGTATAAGGGTAAAGAAATGGAGGCCGTTCTAGACATGTTGCCTTATATGCGACTTGCACATTTGTCCGATCCGGCAGAGATGGAGACCGTCTCATTTGCTCAGGGGCCTGTTTGTCCTGTGAGTTCTTTCGATTTTTTTCTATTTGGCCAAGATTACGATTCCTTTTTAGGAGCTTGAATATCAAAATCCTAGCATATAGCTGAAAAGAGATCATGAGCTAATATGTGATCGAATTGTATGCAGGTAAGTGCTTGCAACGAGAAAGCAGTATTAGACCAATTAGAGCGGCACTGTGAAAAGCGTTTGGCGGGATACAAATCTTCCGTTGCATCAGAGGTATCCTTTGCAGGCTATGTCAATCAACATCCTGATTCAACGTCTTAACATCTGTAGACGGTACTTAATATTTCTACTTATCATGTGCAGGATCGAAGCTGCTTAACCATACTAATGAGCTTTGACGTATTAGCGTTTGTTGATGCTTGTTTGTGAATGTGTGTAGGTTGGTGATGCTAAAAAGAACGCAAAGAAAAGAGTAGCAGAGAAGTTGCTGTCGATTGAAAAGGATATATTGAGAAAAGCATTGGCTGCAGTGCAGGAGCTGATTAACGAGCTACCGAATAGTGCCATTTCACCCTGTGTTGGTTCTTTTCTTCCGAACTTGAAGTGATTACTTTGAGAGTTAGTAGAGCATAGAAATCAAGTCTAATTTGTGCATGACGTGGGTGTTTCCCGGACTATGTTTCGAGTAAGTCTACCGCGCAGTATTAGAAATTTGTAAAGAATTTCCCGAGCCATTACTTGGATTTTTTCCTACAAGGGCCATGTTTACAGCTTTGCAATGCATTGTTCAATTTATCTCTCAAATTCTCTCAAGTTTGCAATAGTTCACATAACCTTTTTATAATGTCCATTTCACTATATCCTCAGTTGTTTTTTTTATGCTAAGCTTTTTGCAAATTCAAGCAACTCGTAACTAAAATTAGTATGCCTGTCAACGCTCTATCATAAGCTTACATTACTTTGATCATACAGCAATTTCAATATCGAATTCACGTGCACATCTGTCATATGAGCCAAAGGTCTTCCACGTAAAGCATAGAACCAAGAGATGTACCAATCTGTAGAGGAAACCTGTAGAATTGAGAGTTGGTGTAAGGGAATCATGAAACCAAACTGCCAGTGCACTTTGTGGAGAGTAAAGGAACTCTATCTCAAACAAATGCACTTCTGGCTCTTGTTTCACGGCTACCACAATCATTGGGAAAAATTTGAGCCCTCAAAGAGCCCCCTTCAAAGTCTCAAAAAGATCCCAAGATATGTACTCATTACAACAAACAAATCACAACTCCCCTATTTTTGCCCACCCTTTGAGTTCAATGCAATCATGGCAGTTACTCCCTCTGTCCTTCTAAAAAGTTCCAAATACATTCCTTGTACTACTAAAAAGCTCCCTTTTGCTAATTTCAAACATTGAAAAAGGGTTTGCCATGTTCAATGATCTCATGGGGGCAAGTAAGCAACTAGAGAGCATTCCTCTCCTAGCAAGCTTGGCCTTGCCCATATGAGGTACCATTTTTGCTACTAACCTTTAAATTATCAATAATGAGGAGCTTGTAGCATGCACAAATATGAAACTTTCTGCATGTAATTTGGGTGCCTCATTGACAACATCAAAGCTAGTGATTTTGCATACATTTGGTAGATGGTATATTGGTTCTAGAATGCATGTGTCACTAGTACAAAGACTAAAAACACAATTAATGCTCACAAGGAAACTTTTGGACATTTTTAGAGGGATAGAGGGAGTATATTATCATACCATCCCAATTGGATAAAGATGTGGGTATAATAGAACCATAAATTCTATTTTACTCTATTTCTACAGATGAGTGAAGTACTTGAATAGTGACTAGTGAGTTCATTTACATATTTTATCATATGCAATTCCTTTTGTACTATTTTAGATTGTGCATGTGGCTAAGATCCTTCATACAAAATAGGAATAAATATGAGTCATTGTTTCCGTACTCACGCTAGCATGTCTAGCCCCCAAATAATAGCTTTCTTTGTCAAATATTGGGGCACTCTTTGAGGGCTCAAAATTTTCCTAATGCTTGCAATGCCATTTTGTACTAGCGAGGGCCTCACTGACGTATTTAACTAATTTTGGACTTTCCATGTCCTAAACATTCAAAGAATTCATGATGTCTTACATTCTCCTCCCAATGCGGTTTGCATACATTTCCAAGGTTTTGCAAACCAACATAGTCATATCTGTTTTTGGATTGTTGTTGACGAACTTCGTATAGTCCAAGCTTAGGGAAATACATTCTCATGTAAAGAGGGTTTATTACTGCAATATCTGATAAATTGGAAAACTTCCCAGTTTAATGTTCAACTCCACTACTAATTAATGTTGTTTTCAAACTTCAACCTTGTTTTTATTTTTCAATTAAATAAAGTGACTCTATAGCTTACAAGTTCTCATACTCAAAAGAAACCATACATGATACTACACTTGAAATTTATCTAATAATTTGCATTGCACCTGAAGTTAATTGCTAATAGTCACAAAATGTGGATATTGTCTCTATTCCATTTTCATAGATATGAAATTAACAGCTTGTCCATTCATTTGAGAAAATCTCCACAAGTAAATAAGTAAGTGACTCTTTTAGAATTTGTACTAGGCTACATAATTTATCAAGTGGGATCGTGTTTAGTCAAATTGTGGCTTGTTTGAATGGTGAAGTCCATATATGCCAAGGCGGTATCAAGGTGTTTAGCTAAATCTTTTGAAACACAATTATAACAAAAGAAAAACCAGCCTCAATTGTTGTGTAGCATGTGACATCATCAATCATTCTCATAATCAAATTCTCTCTTTATTCACAAAATATGGATCATACTTTCTGTGTATCTCTTTTCCTCTTCATTAGCATACTCTCACCCTCCTAATTAGATCCCACCTTCCCTGCTTTACCTCCCAAGCAATTGTGGTTTTTGCCGGGAGTTGAGTTATCTCATACCAATCTAATTTCAAGGCCTAATTAGCACCTATTATTTCACAACTTATAAGCACATGTTTGGTGATGTGGCGTTCAAAATGATCATGGCATGGATCCAGAAAAATTTAGTCCAAGAATCGCCACAAGTAGAAGGTGTAGACAAGAGTAACCTTTGATTTTTGTGACAATAAAAGTGCACCAACTTCATACTTCAGGTCTAACAAATTTTGTATAGGATACTTCCTTACGTAGGCCTAAGTGGACTCTTGTGTCAAGATGCTCACAATCAATACACGTCCTTCATTTTAAAGATTTTCTCAGTTGTTCTACGTAGAAAAAGTGTTAGAAAAACTCTTAGTCCACTTTGCCACCCCGCTTTCAGTTTACAATAGCCAAAAATCACCTCTAAAGGCAAGCCTTTCAAGGATCTGGAGAGGGTTTTCCACACCAACTCAACTTATGCGTAAAGTGCCAAACATGGATGGGTTCAATTTCAACTTGGTTTCAGTTGACACTTTTGAAACCACATACAAATATACAATGAATAGCGCTAGAACATGGTGGTGAGTCAAGGACCATTATCCTGGTCTGCAGGAACAGATCAACTGAAAACTCTCGTTGAGATGTATACATCAGATGTTTCAAACCATGGTGAATTTTCTCAACAACGAGATTTTTTCAAAATTTTGTCCCAACCTTTTTTGTAAGACTAACGCCATATTCATTAAATTGGGAAAACCAGATTCCCAAGTTGTACCGTAATGCTCAGTCTAAGGTGGTCACCTTAATCCCAAACTCAATTTAATGAATATGATCTCCAGGAGAAGATGGTCATTTGTTAAGGTGATTTCAAATATAACAATTCTATTTTGAATATCGCAATCCAAATTGACTATTTGAGCCCAAGTTGACAAAAAAAATGTTTAAACTGACATGTCCAAATTTACCAAAAATGGCCAAATTGATACTGTTCCGTTGTAGACTTCTAGTGATAGTTCGAAAATTGTCTTTTCCATGCGAGGAAATTCTGGGAGTAGAATGATATTGCAGATTTCTACACCTCTAGATTTGCAAAACGGACTTTCCTGATTTCTCATGACAATACGCATACTTGCGTGAGTAACAATTCTGTTGCAAAAGGTCCTTGAGAAAGTTTGGGATTCTTTAAACTTGAACCTCCTGTTAATTATATGCAACTATGCAACCGTACCAGAAGTAACGTCATTCTTAGTTTGCACATCATGACTACACTTTGCAAACATCCACTCACAAATGCAAGTTCTTAGAGGGACGTTCAAATCTGATGATTATAGCCGGTTGAACGAACCCATGAGCCATGGCGAGGGTAAAGATTTCAAATATTCAAGCCATTCCATCAAGGCACCGAGAAAAGGTAACATTGCGTACCAAATCATGCGGAACTTCTGTTCTTCAAATTTGAAAGGAAAGGATTGACATAGGTTCTATATCACTTAATTGAACCATCCGTTGCGTGAGATCGGGCACAACAAACACTGAGTCTTCACTCATATATACTAGAGAGGTTCACACCTTCCTCCTTCGCTGACTCAGTCTTCATTAGCAAAATTATGAACCTTCTAGATGCGTCTTCCATGCCCTTGCCCTTTCAAGGGACCTCAATAAGGTTTTCATTTGTACTTTGGGATATGAAAAATATCTTACAAAATACTTTTCCTCATCCAAAACTTTGAGTGCAATGATGCCTAAGAGTCTTGGGTTCCAATGGAAGCAAGGCGACCATTCAATCATGATGGTGCACAACACCAAAAAATTATAAAGAAATTGTGTCACGATATTTGATTTTGGGTTCCAATGGAAGCAAGGAAATTGTGTCACGATATTTGATTATGTCAAGCTGTCAACTCAGTTTTGGATTTCCTATTGAATTCATGCCTTTGTACTGCTTCATTTCTTTTGCTAATGTTTCAGATCCACTCAGACATCCCATTGTAATAACGAAGAGTACCATTCGATCACAGATTCTCAACGATTTGACCACATTCATTCTCGGCGTGAAAATTGCTTAATTCGTCAGTAATTAAGCCTAGAGTAAGCGAAATACCAGGCCGGACAATGTCCTAGTTACAATTACGGCATGGAAGAAAGCCCTCATGTCCAGCTTTGCAGGTTTATTCGGGGGTGGAAGACCCAAACTGGGGTGCAATTTTTATTTCTAGAAGATACGAGATGTTAATCTTCGAAGAATGCATGTACTTATTTCTTGCTAGTGACATACGGAATTCTGAAGATGTCATTTGTTACTCAACAGTTTCTTAAAAAATCTCCTAGGATTTTGATCGTCGAAATTGCAGACCCCAATCCAGGATACCAAAGCCCAGCGTTTATGCACTGACACTGTCACTATGTGTTTTAACGACCTCGAACAAGACTAGTGCTACGAGATGATCTTAAACGCCGAATGGTCTGCTCTCACTTGATATTAAGAGTGGTAGAAGTTAAGGTAAATTAGGTGCACTTGGACACACTTGTAGACTGCATTCATATGACTAATACCCCTCCTCACACCAACTGTAAACATACTCTAAGGAATGTATGAAATTGGTGTTGAGAGTGGTAGTAGCGAAGGAAAATTCAATATGTTTAGACGAGTTAAAATTACATTGATGTTGCTGATTCCCCTCACATCACCAAGTGTGAACATACCCTTAGCGTCCACATCCAACATAGTTGATATGTTGAAAAGGTTCTACTGTAAAAATTAGAATTTGGATTCAAGCCGGTTACATAGAGTATGCAGCATATACCTTGAACAAGCAATTTAAGATATTTCATTCTCTAAAATACAAGGTTTGCATTTCAAGGCTTTATTGATGAAATAAATGTAATTATATCTTTCCAGCGCCACATATAGAGGCATAGTGCTCCGAAAATATTGCCTCCAGTCTTTCATGTACGGTTATGGCAATGACAGAAATATACCCATGGACAACGGCAGTCTGACTAGAAACTGTATTGCTTCACATGTGCCCACCTATCAAGCGGATGGTGATATATGATAGCTATAACAGTTCGGTCTTCAACTACATCACTCCCAAATGTTTCCTTCAATGGCTACCACTTTTCAAATGCTTCATTCTTATTCACACCTGACGCAATCCAAATCTACTTGGCATTTCCAGAGTCAGTGGATCATCGAAAAATTTCCTAGGAACAGAGTAATTGAATCAATCGTCTACCATGGCCACAAAGACCAGCAAAGAATTAAATTGCCTAGGATTCTACAACCATTGCCGTGCAACAGCGCTATGATCCGTCAGGAACAGATTATTGTCACTGATTCAGCTACACGAACAATCAGCTGCGAACCCAACCCACTCAATGTACAAGAACCCCGCTACAAATACTACCAGTATCCAAGCAGCAACAGCATCATGAAAGCGACTCTCGGAATAACTAGGAACCAGAAATACGGCAGACGAAAGCTCGCTTTCATGATAATCTGCAGGTCAATTACCTGCATAGCTACATAAATTATTTCACAACTTAGCCTAGAAACCTAGAATTGTCTAGCCTCTATGCTAGCGAACAATCGGGATTCGTCAAAAGAGTGCAAATTTAATTGTTTTGCTTCACCCAGACACCCTTCGAAGGAATTCCATTTTGCACAAGGAACAGAATGTAGTAGGCAGGAGGAGCAATGGTGTTGCCAGTCACGGCAGTCACCGTAACGGCGTAGCCCTTTCCCGCTTTCACCGGAACGGTTGTCCTCAACCCCAGTTGTCTCTGCCCCTGAGCGTACGAATGGGTCACGAAGGGAGCGCTGTTTTGGAATACGCCAACGACACCTCTCCTGACGGCAACAGTGAAAGTAATCACGAACTTCTGCTTATACGTCAGGGCTTTAGGTGCGCCAGTGATAACCGGCCGATTTCTGCAAGAACCCAATAGAAGAAAGAATGTAAGCCAATATGATGTCGTCAATCACGGAAAATGACGATTCACTTCTAAGATATAAGAGTACAAAAACGGTCACTTATAAGATCCGAACTAAAAGGAACACCAGACCATTGCATCCTACAATGCAAGTGCGGAGAGCGCACAAACTTTACAAATGAACAGAACCGTTGTTCAAACGTGTAGACACCGACGGCTTCGAAGGACAATTAAACTACAGATCTAAACAATCGAGAATGAAAACGGGATCGGTTCACAGAATGTCGAACATTATAATATTAGAATAAATTACTGAGTGTATCAGTGAAGTGAGCGTACCCTGCTGCTAGATAAGGTGGTGAGAAAGCCTCCACGCGCAACTCAGTCGGGAATGCTCCAGTGTAGGTGTAGAACTGGTGCGAGTTGCTGCCAGCTACCAATATCCGTCCATCGCTCAGCAAGTTGGCAGTAGAATGGTACATCCGAGGAATGCCGGTCTTCGCCATTACCGTGAACTTTCGGGTGCCAGGGGCGTACAACACAGGGTAGAGAGCTGGATTATTGGCCTTGCCCCAGCCCTGGTATCCGTTCTGAGCACCGTTGATAATCAAAATGTCACCAGTAGGGAGATTGATCATGTCACCCATCGTCCTCCGAATCGGCATGGTCGATATCGCCCACTTCGGAGCGGCGGCGGTGGCCACAAGACGCCCGCAAGTCGCAACAGCCGGTGCATTAGCGAGTCCAGCCTTCGCTACACCCGTATTGGCACCTCCACAAACCATGATTTCAGCAACGCCGAAGCCCTGATTCCAGTTCAACGTCAGCATCACAGCGGACCCGGCCGAGGGGTAGTTCCGGGGATTGCCAGCAAGCCTGGGGTAGTTCCGCACAATCTTGCCAGTGTTCCAGTTTAACTGCAAGGAGTCTAGATTCGCGAACACGAACAGATCACCGTTGGGGAGCAAGTAAACGTACGGGTAGAGATTATCTGCCCCGCCGAGCAGGGCCAGCTTGAATATGCCCTCGCCGACTTTCCGCTTCGGGTAGAACTCGTACGTCGCCGTGGCTCGCCCGCCCATGATGATCTGTCGAGTGCCACTCGGCAACAAATGGTTCGTGGCGTACCATCGGCCGATGGCTAGAAGCTCCACGAGCTCCACCCAGTCGCAGGTGCCCGCAGCAGGACACGGAGTGAACATCCGGATCTTCCTGAGTCCCTCGAAGTCCCCGCCAGTCTGAAACAACACGCCGTTGTTAAAGAACTGCCCCGACGAGCACCAGGTGTCCGTGAAGATGAAGAGTGCACGCACGGCGCCGTTGGCCGGGTTCAACATCACCGAGTGCGCATAGCAATCCGTCTTGGAAATGCGCTCCAAGGGCTGCTTCCGGCAGCGCCCATTCGGTAGCTTGATCTGCGACGGCCCAGTGTTGGTCCGATCCAAAATAATCGCCGTGTCGTAATGAGTGATGGCGGCGTGCATGGACGCAACACCCGCATTCTTCTGAATGATCTGCCAGGTCCCTTGCCCTGCTGCTAGCACCACGCATTGCAGCACAATCGCCACCTGCACCGCGAGTCCAGCTTTGATCGATCCCATTGCCATCTCACTCAATGCAATGCTTTTCAAGCTCCAAACGCGGGTTCCCGCTTGGATCTGGCTCCTCTACCGAATCATATGATTCTGGAGGCCGGGTACTACTCGAACCAATCTTGGAGTGAGGAAGTCTACGTAATCGAGTTGCAACAGACACAAATGAATGCTTCCTGCAGAAGTTAGTGCTCCAAATCCAAAGTCCGCGCCTAAGAATCCCAACACGTCTGGCAAGAAACAATATTTGATAAAGCTGGTGCACGATTCCTCCTGCTCTGGGAATCAGGCAGAATGGGGAGCGGCAGTCCCGCACTCAAACGCCGACCCTGAAGCAGGCGATTGTCAAGCACGGAATGATAAACTAGATCACTTGGGTGTATTAGTACTTGCATGCAGACCGCTTTGTTGTAGATTAGCCAAACAGCTCAGTCCCGTTCTCGACAGCAGCAGCGGGAAGGATGACGGCTAAACTTGGCCGAAGTGTTTTAACGCGGGTTTCGACCTGTTGACTCTGGTGAATCCATCCAAACGTTATAATTACTCAGCAAAAGTAGATCGATCAAAGAAACTATAGTAGGTTTTCCTTATCAAAGTAAACGGCTCTTTTGCTTGGCAGAAATTCGTTTTCCCGACTGCCCCGCGCTGAATGTGTCACCGGTAAAGTCTTTTTTTAAGAGTACTTCTTTCCTCTACAGTTGAGTAAGTGCCAATATTGCCGTTTCACCCCCTTCGCTAGCTTCGCGGCTTCGACGCCTTATCAGAAATGACTGGCGTGTGAACCACTTTGACAGTGCAGTTTTAGCTATATGAAGCTATGTGAGCTGTAAGGGTGGTAAATATTGTTTTTTGCACTTGAGAGAATCCATGGACCTGTCAGACTTTCAGAGGTAGCTTGTGAATGATCCCGCTTGTATTATTTAATGTTCGTACATGATCTTGGGAATAATGGGAGCAGATTCATTGCAATATGCATCTTTGGATGGAGCTTTGCCATTGAAAGGTGGGTAGACACGGTAGCTGTGAGTAGCAGCGTCGCACTATCTTCGATTCACAAATCCATGAAAATCCAGGACTATGGAATTCGGATGCAGGCTTTTGAGTAGCCCTGCCTCCAACATACAATCTTTGCCGAGAGCATCCGCAGGGTGGCACCTCGCTGGGCCCCTCCGCAACAGGTTCTTTCCGATTGCAAAACCTGCTATCACCATATTAATTAAACTGGGAATAACAGGGGTCCCATTTCGTACACCACCTTAAACTCAAAAATTTACCTTACACCAGATTCAAACCAGATTCGAAGGTATCAGATTCAATCTAAGCCACTAAGATTTTTTCCCTCCCAAATTCCTCCTCTTAGATGAGAGCACGTGTACCAAAAAAACGCTAAAATTTGGATTAAAGTGATCACCTTAATCTCCAATAGTCCCCAAATGTACTGTTATTCCCAGTTTAATTAATATGGTGTTTGCTCCTCTACACCATGCTTCCAACAACAAACTGGCATAATCTAGGGTCACGGCAACAATGATGCCGTAAGACATAGAACTATCTAGGCACAATAGACCTTATCCATGCCTCCAAATCTCTCTTCCAATCTATGGGTTTCTAATTTGGGCTCAATTTGGATTGAGAATTTGAGATGAATAAAACTCTTCACACAAAAAAAAAGGGAAATTGCACGCAGTATAGAATCTTCCTCACTAGAATTATGGAAATTATTATCTCAAGATGTATTCTAAAGTTCTTGACATAACGTGACTTGGTGGAACAAGCATATCAAAAGGTATGTAGCCCACTCAATCACTCATTCCTAACCCTTTTGGTCTTTTCAAATAATCCAATTATTTGACCACAGCATTAATGCTCTAAAAGCATGCCCACTCTTTCAAACAATATTACACTTGTTCATAAAGGATGAGAAATGTTCACAACTCCTCAAATTATCTTTTAGAAGGACATACCATGTAAATAAAACCCGCCCAACTCTAAATTTTGATGTGATTACCTTACATCATATTTATAATTGTATTGTTAATCAGATGAACATCATATTTGTTAATTTGAGAAAACGGTGGGTACCATTTTGTAACTCATTTTACTCCAAAATAGTCGCCTTTATTCAATTAAGGAGGTCACCTTCAACCTAGTTAATGCACTTTTGTCCAAAATTTCAGAAGTTAATGAACTTACTATCCAAAAAGAGCTTATTTTTAGAAAATATATATCTCATTTCATTAGAAAACAGTCAACGGATTCCCCATCCAATGAATATGGCGTTCTCTAGAAAAAAAAGTCAAAAGTTTCATTTTGTATGTTTTTTCTCACATTAACAAATACGACATTGATGGCAGATACATCTAATGTTGGGAGCAACTAAGTGAACACCCCCATAGCCTAACCTATTGAATTTGAGATTATTATTAAGCTGAAATGTGAAATAAAATCAATGCAATATTTTAGCGTTCATCTACACATACAAGCATTGCAAATATACAACAAATATGTCTCATTTGTGATACAGTCAAGAGTTAAATCAATAGCTCCCTTCATTTCACTAGTTTAACTCTTGACCATGTCACAAATGAGACATATTTGTTGTATATTTAGAGCATCTCCACCAGTTGGGTGTAAACTGTAAACACTCAAACAAGGAGTTGGATTGCTATTTCTCCCGTTTCATATCCCCACTAGTTACTCGTTGGAAGAAAAACTCTCACCAGCCATGCTCAGAAGAGCTCCAAAGACACTCAGCTCCTGTAACTTCAAGTATATTAAGCATGCTAGAATTCAGCTCATTCCGCACCTTCGCTATCTATTTCAAGATTCCATATTACTGGAACAGCTTGATGTTAGGGGTGTGAGTAAAATCAACCAAATTACAAATGTGGCAATCTATAAGGAATACACAAGGCTCCCCGCTCCCTCAAACTTGCTTGCGTGTTGTTATTTATGAGGACCGGTGGACATCAACAGTCAGCATCGTCACCGGACAAAAATCTTAAAATTGTACCCGCTCAATCCATCTTTCTCCGTCCCAATCTCACAGGACTAGTGAAGATGCTCTTACAACGCTTGTAGATGTTGATGTACACTAAAGTATTACATTTACTTTATTTCATGTTTCAGCGTAATAATAATCTCAAGTTTAATAATTTACTATTCTGGGGGTGCATATATAGCAACTGGGGGTGTCCGCCAATTCACTCCCTTAATGTTTATGGGCAAACAATTTAAAAGGCCGCATATTGATTTCATTCAGTGGCAATATTCGGTTACATTGGTGTTGTTCAAGTCACTTGACCTAAATCCAATTCTATGGTGGGTTTTTCTAATTGGACCTTTGTGAAGATACATGTCACAAGTTTTGGGGTTTTGGCTTATGAATACAGTTAATCTAACAAAATTCAAGTCAAGGTGAAGTTCTCCTTGAAGATCCTGAGATGAATTTGAACATATTTAGATTTGGAGATCAAGGATTCAAGGGTAAGTAAGATCTAACATCTTAGTTTTGTATGAGTTGTATTTGGTAATTTAAACTAGTGACTAGTATAGGTTGAGAGCAGATTAGGCATAAAAAAATTCTCCAAAATTTAGTCCAATTATTCTATAAATTATTTTTCAAAAATGCTCGATGTGAAATAAAACAAAAAAATAAATGGCCTAATATTGTAGAAGTAATTAAGTCTAGCTAATTTTGGAAAATCAAGGCTAATTTTAGGAGGGCTCAATCTATTACAAAATCTGTACCAAAACACCATATTCATTAAAGTGAGAGATTTCCACTGAATTGAGAGGTAGTTGAAAGAAAATTTGATGAAAGGTTTTATTGCAATTTAGCTCAAGTCGAGCTAAATTGCAATAAAACCTTTCAAAACTAACTTAAGATTAGAAGGTTTTATGTGAAACCTTTCAAATTTGACTTAAAATTAGAAAGTTTTATGTCAATTCAGCTCTATACTTTTAATAGAAATTGCCGATTTAGTTTGAGATCAACATGGTTATTTTGAGAGGTGCCCAATCTCCCATTTTAATGAATATGGTGTTCCAAGGTCTAATTTTGGAAAATCAAAGATACTTTGAAAAAGATTGAATTTTTCTTTAAAAAATAGTTAATTGCCATTTAATAACAAATTTTTTTTAATATGCTTAATCCTTAGCTAATTAGACTCGATGCCAAATTAGATTTTTCCCAAAAAATAATTAATTCGGCAATCAGTATTAGTCTATTATCAATCACCAATGTTGACATGCTACACAAGTTATTTTAATTGTTGTGTTGCACACTACTAGTCTCATAATGCTAACTTCCACTACTCAAGAAACAAGCAACTTTTTTAGGTAAGGCGGTTTGTAGTGATCTACATGAATTCAATACATTATGTGTTACAGTGCTCAAATTGTATCTCAAATTTCGTGATTCAAGTGACCAAAATCATAAAGCAATTTTGTTACCATGGATCTCAATTAGAAAGTAAATGAGAAATGTCACATCACTCCCTTTATTTTTCACTCCTTTTCCACCAAATTGCTACTAACGCGTTATTCATTAAATTGGGAATAAGAGTACATTTTGGGATTTTTGAAGGATCAAGGTGGTCACCATAATTTGAGCTCTAGCATTTTTTTGGGTACACGTGTCCTCACTTGAGAGGAGGAGTTTGCGAAGGAAAAAATCTTAGTGGTTCAAACTGAATTTGATACCTTTGAATTTGGTTTAAGGTGGCTATTTTGGATTAAGGTGAGGTACAAAATGGTACCCATCGTTTTCCCATTTTAAGGAATAATGCGTTTACTAGGTTTAGTGCACGTATGTGTTTGTGAGGCCAAGGTAAAAATGTTCTGATTTTTCACTTGCAAAATATAAAAAGCATAAGATTATATCTAGGGGAAATTACAAATAGGGGCATGAAGATGAAATATATTACAGATAAGGGCACAGTTTCAAAATAATTACAAACAGGGGTACAATTTCAAAATAATTTGTAAACTTTTGTAAACTTTTTTGGTTTGTACATTGGTTGATTTAGGTACACCACATTAAATGTTAGCTAACTTCCAAAAATTTTAGAAGTCTCTCCAAAAATTGTCATTTCTTTTACTAAATTTTCTTTATTTAGACTTGATATGGAGAAGCCTTTAAAAAAATTGAAATTTAATTAACATTTAATGTGATGTACCTAAATCAACCAATTTCCAAACCAAAAAAGTTCGCAAAAGTCTACAAATTCTTTTAAAAATGTGCTCCTATTTGTAATATTTTTTATTTTCTTGCCCGTATTTGTAATTTCCTATCAAAAAATGGAATTTGGAAATTTTGAATTCACATTTTGATCATCAATTATACAATTTAAACTCATATCATGGAAGAGGACAAATCCAACCAACTCCAACATAAAGGACAAGTTATTATTCTTTTTTTGTTTGTAAAAAAAGTCAAGATTTTCTACCCTAGTTCCACAAAAATGTATGTGCAATACACACCTCAAATTGGATTTCATTTTTTAGGAAATACATCAAAAATAAAAATAAAGTATGCCCCCTTCTCACTTTACATTACAACCAAAAGTTGTTCAAAAAGTTGTTATCTCCAAAAACCGGCCTTTCATAAATATGCCATGGTCAATGAGAGATATTTTTCACATCTTCTCACATTTAGTGTAAGAGCGTCTCCTGCAACCCTCCAAATTTTCAGGACTCACCCAAATCCAAATGAAAAGCAACCAATTCTAGGGGTCTTAGCCTCTACATTTGCCCCTTCAAATAAGCCATATTTGAAGGGGTCTCTAAACCCTCTACAAGCTATATTTTCTTGTCATCATAGCTTACTTTATTGCTTTTGAAAGTTCCTTGACTTGTGATTGGCTGGCACTATACTTAGCAAGTTGCACCGTTGGGGATAAAAATGGCCATCCCCTCTTAAAGTGGCATCGAGGAATTGAAGGGGCCTGGATAATTGCATGGTTGTAGGAGATGCTCCAAAGAGGGCCTAAGCAATGTATGACAAGAGCCAAAAACAATAGAAAGTCAGCGGAATGAAATGTGCAAAAATTGATTGAAAATTTAATCAACCAGCTAAAACCAACTAAATTTTTGAAAAATTTCTAATTATAAAGTAAGTATATAAGGAATAGCTCGTGCATCCACTACAAAACCAGATGAAAATAAGAAATATAGGCTTCTTTTTTTTTGCCGAAGTAGCTCAAAATCTCCCCACACATTGGGCCTAAGTAGACTTAATTAATATGAAATTCACCTCCAATAATTGTGAATGGGGCATCTCCCCTTTAGGGTTTGGGGAGAACCAACGGTTAGTGTAGTGGCAGCTAGTTGAAATTGCAAAAAACCAAGTTGAAACTTGAAACCATTGGTTAAAAAACTAGTCCATTTTCCAAAAAAATCTAAATATAGTAATTTTATATTAGAAATTTAGAAATTTTACAAAAAATAACTAGTCCATGTTAGTGAAAATCCGGTTGAAACTTGACAATGCCGAATTTCAACCGGTGAAGCTAAAATTTCTCCCCGAACCCTGCTCCCCTTTTCTAAGTGGGGCATTAAATGAGATAATCTGGCGTAAAGGAGAAAACATACAAAAGGTTTTAATTTTACCGCGCTGTCGAGCGAGCTATAAAAGCCCGAGTGATACCGTGTGGGTAAAAATAGGGCCTCATGGGGGTCCAAGTCAACGCCTTGGCTCCGAGTAGCTTCGGCATGGGCGGGGGGGTTGCGATAATGCAAGGCAAGGCAAGGCTCCATCCCATCCAGCCTTGCAGCAACTGAATGAGTGATGCAGTGTCGTCCATGGCGCGACATTCACGTCCACCTGACAAACCGGCTCCGCCATCGCAAGCTGTCCTCCCGTGGCTCACGTCACGCATCTGACGCTACTCCCCCGCTCCGCATGCCCTCTCACCTGTGCTTTCTTACCACAGTTTGAGGAGGACCACCGGCATTTACTGTACTGTCAACCGGTTGAAACTGCACAAAAACCGGTTGTTATCTAATCTACCTGTTAATTTTCGTAGACTGTAGTATAAGTACAGGAGATATTTGGTGCTGAGGTAGACACACCCATTCAGTCCCAATTCCATACCCTATTTTGGAGTGTTTCATCACATTTTGTTGAACCTATAGTGGAGCAGTGAACTCTACTTGCCACATGTCACTTGTTAACCCCTAAAGGCCTAGGCCCTTTCTTCCAATGAAAATCATTATTAATCCCTGAGCGCCCAAAGATTTTTTGTGCTTTTGAGGAGAACAACTAGGTCTTTTTAATATAACTCCAGGCACTTATCTAGAAAGTACATCCATAATATTTGTAACCCTCTCAACTACATCACAACCCCACTCCCAAAAGCTCAAGTACACCCTAGTCCTTGGCACAAGTACACATGCACTCAAAAGTGAACTCTTTTTCCACTCCCCATTGATAGTATATTGTTGATGGGGCACTTAGGGTTAACTGCCACTTTTGGGGGAATGAGTAGAAAAGTAGGAAATAAAGTTTGTTTTGAAAATCCAATCATAGGGTCTTGCCTTAGACTAGAAGAGGTACTTGTGGGGAAAAATCAAGTCATTCCAGATAGAGAGGAGGGAGATAGTTACATATGAGGTGAAGGGAAAATATTCTTTTCATTACTGCTAGTAAATTTCAAAAGCCTTTGACCACTCTTACATGAAAATAATTACTCTACACAAAGTTGAGGTTTATTCTTTCCATGTAGAAGACCAAGTTAGGTATGTGTGGGAGAATTTTCAAATCAAGTGGAACTATACAACACATGGAGAAAAATAGTAAATAAAAAGAAGTAGACAATGAGTCAAATCACTGAATTGTTAAGAATTTAATTATAAAAATGAAAAAATGCAAATCTCAACAATCATAGTGTTGTAATAAACAATCTACTTCCTTCGTTTTAGTTTTATTTCCAAAATATTGAAAATTGTGGAAAATAAAAGACTTCAAAGTTTATTTAGAGTAGAGAATCCATATCTACCCACAAACTAAAACATCTCATAACTTTCATCTCATCAATTGAAGTTGAATGATTCAAAGCTTCTCACATATGAAAAAAATCTAAAGAACCAATTTCAGATTTCTATTTTTAGAAAATATGATTTTTAAAGAAATTTTTTGGGCTGCTCAGATTGCCCTCCCTCCCTCGAGCAGCATAAATTCTTGCATAACTTCTTTGTCAAATGTCAAATGACGAAAAAATAAAATGTCTGCTTAGGTCTTGGAATTTTCCACCTTCAATAAAAGTTTAAGAAAATCACAAAAACTAGATTAGCTATAGGTACATGCCCAAAATCTCAATTGTCCCCCAGGGGGGACAGTTGGGCCTTTAGGGATTAAGCTAGTTTGGGAGGGTTGGGATTGGGACTATCAAGTGCCATTGTAGGAACACATCCAAACAATTTCAAGATTAGTTTAGAGTTGCTAATAGGGACCTTATGAGCTGCAAATTTGCCCTTTAATATAAAATAATCTACAATACTTTTTCCCACAAAAACAACATTCCATGATAGCTAGCTTATTGAAAGGCCAACACTAGGAATTTTTACCTGAATTTTCTAAGACCTTGAGGTACCCCAAACCCTTAACCCCTAAAATTCACGAAAGCCCTTTGCAGGCTTATGTATGACCTTACAAACAAACATATTTGAGGTGCTGTGAGGGCTTTCCAAAAAAATGATGCACCCACCATCATACACCTTCAATATGTATGGTTGTAACACTTAATTTCTAGTTGATTCAAACTTCTAAATATTGGTTGCAACCGTATATGGTACCGTAGCTCCAAAGCCCAAGGGCCCTTTAGGGGTTAACCCTAAAAGATTGAGCCATTTTTTTCAGTGAAAATCACTCAAAACTGCCACTTTTGGGGGGTTAGTAAGAAGGTAATTTATTTTGAAAATTTGGGAAATCCAACCATAGGATCTTGCTAGATTGGATTAGGTACTTGTGGAAAAAAAAATCAGGTCATTCCGGATGGACATGAGTGAGATATTTACATCTAAAGTGAAAAGAAAAGTGTTTTTTCATGCTGCCCCAAAATTTTAGAAGCCTTTGACCACTCTTATAACAAAAAAGTTGCTCTATGCAAATTTGCGCTTTATTTTTCCCATGTAGGAGATCAAGTTAGCTATGTGTGGGAGAATTTTCAAATCAATTGGAACTACACAACACATGGGAAAAAATAGAAAGTAAAAAGAAGTAGAGAATAAGTCAAAACACTCAATTGTTAAGAATTTAATTATTAAAATGAAAATTGCAATCCCAACGGTCATAATGTTGTGATAAACAATTTACATCCTTTGGTTTTGTTTTTTTTCCAAAATAATGAAAATTGAGTAAAATAAAGGACTTCAAAGTATATTTTAGAGTAGAGATTCCATAACTGCCCGCAAACAAAAACTCCTCATAACTTTCATGTCATTGATTGAAATTGAATGATTCAAAGCTTCTCACCTATAAAAAAATCTAAAGAACCAATTTCAAATTTTAATTTTTAAAAAAATTAATTTTTAAAGAAGTTTTTGGGCTACCCAAGCGGGCAGTCCTCCCTTGCTTTTCAGATTTTCATGCATAACTTCTTCAATAATTGTTGGAATGAGGAAAAAATTAGATGCCCGCGTAGATCTTTGAATTCCCCACCTTCAATAAAAGTTTCAGAAAATCACACAAAGTAGCTTATCCAAAGGTACATGCCCAAACGCCCACCTGTCCCCCAATAGGACAACAGTCCTTTACGGGTTAAACGGTCGGTCGGGTATGGGTGTCTCTACCTTATCCCGTGGTGAACGGGTTGAGAATGGATTGAAATGCCGATTGATTCGAGTCTAGCCGGTGAAGCAGCTAGAATTTCTCCCCCGAACGCTGCTGCTCTCACCTTTTTCCTCCCTTGAGTCCTCGACTCGACTGGAGCTCCCACGTCCTTGGGTTTCAAATTTTTTTAAGAGCATCTCCACCCATCAAGGGCTTCATATCAACTTTTTCAAGTGATTCACGTCGTAATTCACTTCGATGATTTCATTAGTGAACATTGAGGTGGCATACCTTTGGAATTCACTCCTAACGTGATTCACGTTAAGAGTGAACTCTTAGAAACTCACTTTTGCACGGCTCATCCTCTTTGGTGTCTTATATGCTCAGACCCCGGACTTGTGCACAAAACCCTAATTGCAAACTCACAGGTGTGTCAGACTTTGAGCCTGCAAGTGAACAAAAATAATTCACTAGTAAGCGGGGATCTTGTGAGGTGAGAAACTTGTAGGCCAAATTTCATGTTTGAACCCCCCTATTGACTCAACATTGGCAAATAACGTGGCGAGTGAGTTTTATTCACTCTGCCGATCTCCAACAGTGACTCCACCCGCCCAAATTTCAAAGCGGGCTTGCCACATGAGGGCCCGAGGACAGTGACCTCCCAAGAGGCTTGTATTTTTTAGTGAGCTAAATTTTTGGTCACTAATTCTAGATTCTGTCCTTGATCTCACAAAAGGGGCCCTAGAGCTAACCTGGCTTGAGACCCTAGTGCCTTGTGGCCCAAACAACAATGCTTAACACCGTGAAACCCGCAATGAAGTGGTAGCACGTCTTCACTGGTGGAAATTGCGTCCTCTACCCGTGTAGAAGAGCATGTCAAGACTCACTCAAAATGCTTCACCGAGTTTGGATTTGACAAGACTGGTGGAGATGTCCTAAGGGCATCTCCACCGGTCTAGGCTCGCTCAAAGTTTTCCATCTGGTTTGGCAAGGCTTGAAGGCTCTCAATCCCACCGATGCTCTTTGAAAAAGTGGCCTCACACTCCAATACACCCCATAAATAAGCAATTGACCACTTATCTAGGGAAGTAGAGGATAAAGTTCACCAAACTTAGGGTGAATAATGCATGAGTAGTGGCTAGCTAGACTTGCTAAATAAGAGAGTTTGGGACAATGTTTAATTTGTTGGTAGATTTTTGCCTAAATCTTACCTTGAACTTGAGCTGGCTTTTGTTACTCTACAGAATTTGTGTGAAAAATTGGATGAAATCGCCAAATTCTTCTCAAGCAAAATACTAATACGCCAGATTTTGGATGAAAGTAGCTTATATTAGAAGTTTTTTGGATGAACATTTGTATATCATTCATTTGATCCAATTTTAGCTAAGTTTTCCTTACCTACCTGCATTCTGGGGTGCGGGTTGCTCTACTCTAACAAAAACAAAAATTAAACCCTGGTTTGAGAGGGTTTTGAGAGGGGCCTATACACTTTTCATCCACTTTGAGTGAGCCCAAGCCACCGGTGGAGATGCCCTAAGCGGTGCAAATTGGAATCTTCTTATGACATAGTCAAGCCTCTGACTTCCATGATTATGCATGAAATAAGGTAGACAGTTGTAATCCCGATCCCTAGTCTAATCCCGTCTGAATGTATGTAGTGAGGGTATTTTGTGCCCATAATCTAGGTAGGCCCTAGATGCCCTTTTTTTTGGGACATCTATGGCCTACCTAGATTCTGGGCACAAAATACCCTCACTACATACATTCAGACGGGATTAGACTAGGGGTCAGGATTACAACTGTCTACCTTATGGCAAGCCTCCTTAATTTATGTTTTTTCATAAATTGACAAATTAGCATAATTTATGCACATCATGAAAGTTAATTTGTGTATTGTCATAAATCAACAAACTTGTTTTTTTATACTTGCATACTTGATATCATATTAACTGCAACAAAGCATTAAATTGCTTGCACTGCCACACCCCCTCAAGTGAGAGGTTAGTTAGCAGTTTACAATGCTCATCTTTTGAAAATTTAAGAATAAGGCAGTCGGATGCAACTTTGGCCATGCTAAGGAATATGGTTGTCTAACCGCCACAAAAATTGCACAATGACTGCCATGTTACATATGTCAAATGCAAACCTTTTTTTTATTGGGAACCAATGGGCTTAATTTGTGCACATCTTCAAGTTAATTTGTGCATTTATTTTTAGAAAACATAAATTAAAGAGGCCTGCCTTATGGACAGTGTGAGTGAAGTATCGTTTCCTTCATTCGATAAGGTTGTGTGCCCTTAAAGCGACCTTTTAAGAGCTGATTTCATTTGAGGGGAAGTTAAACTCCTTGAAACAATTTTCAATAAATTTTGGTAGGAAGAAAAATGGAATTGGCATCTAACCCAAGTTGTTTCATGTTTTTTGAACCTTTGTGGAATGAGTTAGGAATTTTCAAAGTTGAAACCGAATGGTCACTTAAAGCGACCCCCTCTTGGAATGCATATTTTGGGTACATTGAGAAAAACAAAATGTACCTTTGGTTTAGAGGACGCTTTTAGAGCTGGGTCGCTTTTAGAGCGCCCTACCTTAGTGTGCCTCAATGCTTGGAGAGAAGCCGGAGAACTGGCTATGCGTATGAAGTCAACGGGTTGACATGGCAAACCAAAAAACCTGGTTGAAGTTGGATAAGCATTGGCTACACTGAATATTGCATTTAGGTTGCCCCACACTAATTTCTTGACATTTCACACTATATAAATATTTATTGCTGCTACAATATCTTTCATCAAAAATCACTGCCAACAATTCATTTTTGAATAGCCTATCAACAAGAATGAAGCAACAAAATCACAAACTAGTGGCTTCCAAATCATAAACCATGTGAAATCTAAATATTTAGTGAGTTGCATGTGCCTCCAAGTGGTCAAGTAATGAGTCATGAGGTAACTTACTGAGGTAAGGCAACCTATTTGCCAAGGCAACCTAAATGCAATATTTAGTGTAGGTTTTCCAAAAGAAGCATAAAATTCAGTCTATTTTAATTTAATTATAGAAAGTATTATGTGTGTGTGCCCGTGTAGAAAGGGTTGGACATGGGAAATGTCAGGTTTTAGCTGGTGAAGTTCTAAAGTCTCTTGAACTCTCCTCAAATGTTGGTGTGTCCATTTTGTCCAAACACAATTTCTAAGAGCATCTCCACTGGTGGCTTTGGCTCGCTCAAAGTGGATGAAAAGTAGCCAAGCCCCTCTCAGGTCCCTCTCAAACTCTCTTATTTGGCGAGACTAGCAAGTCACTCTCCAAACCACTATTCATGCACTATTCACCATAAGTTTAGTGAGCTTTATTCTCTACTTCCCTAGATAAGTGGTCAACTACTTATTTATGGGGTGTGCTTGAGTGTAAGGCCACCTTTTCAAAGAGCATGGGTGGAGATTGAGAGCCTTCGGGCTCGCCAAACCAGATGAAAAACTTTGAGCAAGTCTGGACTGGTGGAGATGCTCTAAAGTAGCAATCTTTGTTCACTTGTATAGGAGGAATTTCGTGCTAAATACTCCTCGCAAAAATGAAAATTATTGCTTGTGGCAAAAATAAATCTCCTGAAAATCATATCGACTTGGTCACTTGGAGTTACTTCTGAGTTCTGACATGTCAACGAAAATAGCAATTCACTCTAAGGTTCGTTGTGTGCTTGTGTTATGAGGGTTGGTAACTTTATACTTCTACGTTAATAATAAATCATACTATTGGCAAGATGCATTACAAATGGAACCACTGGGCACTTGTAAAAACTTGGTTTAGGGTTTGTGAATTGTTTGGCCTATGAAAAGGCTCCAATAATGCACGTCATCTTACTAGGTTACCAATCATTATTATTGTTGTTAGTATGCATCACACTTATACAAGGAGAAATCCACAATTGCTCAATGACATCTTGTACCATCATGAAACAATTAAGGAGAAAACGTTAATTTAAATTAAATTGCAATAATATTGATGGGAATATAATAAAATTGAACCGAACAAATCATTTGAGAATTGGTTTTTTTGTCGAGTGTTAGGTCTTTGTATTTTCATCGAGTTTTGGTTAGGCTTCTGTATGCAATCTGATTTATATTCACAATTCAAAATGTAAAAAATCCGCAATTGTAGATAAAGGTAACATTTTTTTTTTTTTGAGATGGTCAAAGATGCTCCATCATAATGCCTGTAATTAGAGACAACTAAGTGTACCCAAAGTACATTAGAAGAAAACCACTTTCGTACGTTGAAGGTTTGACTTTGTTGAAGCACATTTCATTCAAGCCTGAACAAAATTTGATCCAAATTTGATTACACCCACATTTTAACTAACCCAATAACTTCACCTAACAGAGGACTTAACTTCTATTGAGATGAATAAACATAATGGGAGCTTTTCATCAGCTATCACCTTATAAATGAATGATTGCTAATGTAAACTGCGTCACTGTGTCACTAAAATGTTAAGTGGACTATCTCCTGAAAAAGTCTAACCACCCAACTCATGAGAATAAAACAAAAACAAAACAAAAAAACCAGAGGCCAACCACCCACTAGGGCAAGAAATTTAAAAAATAAACCGAATTCAAATGTCCCTTATTGTTTGTAAGTCAAACTAGTTTCTCGCAAATACAACTATGATATTGGTGGGTCCCAAACACTAATCCCATTTTCCAAACACTAATCCCATTTCCCAAACACTAATCCCATTTTTTGAACCACTAATACAGTGACACGTGTATCCCTTCAGTTTTGGCTGAATGGCATGTGTACCCCCTTTTCCTTCTCTATTGATTTGTTTGATATGGTGGACTAGCAGAGGCTCACCTGAAACTACTACCGTGGGTCACTAGCTGCTTAGGCCCATTACTTGACTAGTCTCGATTTATTTTAAAAGTGAATGCTTTATGTATTTGGAGGTTTCACTCAAACACAAACATAGCATGTGGCACAACCCTCAGGAAGATAATTGCTTTGAGTAAAAGCTGCTGTAATTGCAAAGCAATCACAAATGTTATCCAAATTTTTAGTAAAGCTCCCCAGGTGATAGCCTAGCTATTGGAGTTCATTTGAAATGGAAAAACCAAAGAAAGGAAGAATGAAGAAAAACGAACATGAAAGAACGATTCAATGAAGAAACAAAGAAATGAAAACCGCACAAGTCCAAAACCCATTCCAACTCAAACTACACTAAATATTGTATTTAGGTTGCCTTAACAATTAGGTTGCCTCATCTTGGAAAGTTACTTCATAATTCATGGCTTGGCTACTTGGAGGCATATGCAACTCTCTAGGTACAAGGATTTCACATGGTTTACGACTTGAATGCCACTAGTTTGTTATTCTAGAACTTCAAAGTTACTTCTACATCCTTTAAAAATTATTTGTGACAGTAATTTTTGATGAAAAGTAGTGTAGCAGCAATAAATATTTATATAGCGCAAGGTGTTGAGAAATTAGTATGCAGCAACCTAAATGCATTATTTAGTGTAGAAGTATCCATAAGATTCTGAAAGCTGACCAGGGGGTGTAATTGATATAAACTAGGTGTATTTTTTGTATTTCAAATAATTGAGGGGCATTTTTTGTATTTTCCCTGTAAGAACAACTGCACCGTATCAGCAATTTGGAACGATGGACCGAAAGCAAGCAGCGAGCAAGATCCCAAACACAAAAGAAAGAAAAGCCTGGCAGTCGTTTCCACGGGCTTTCGAAAATGTCTTAATCGGGGAGGCAATGAGCTACATACTCATAGATTATGATTAATCTCGTCCACTTTCAATTTATGGGAGTATGAAAGTTACGCATGGGCGAGAGCAAATGACGGACTTGCTTGCTCGGGGCAGCGTTTTTACCGCTAACTTAAGTTAGCGCGATGCCAGCCCAGGCAGAGCGCGCGCGGGCCCAGAGGCCAGAGGGCGTGGGCCGCAGAGAGCGCCAATCACGAGGACGGACGCGCCGCTCCTGCGGCTTCAAATCTGGCGGGGCGGGGGGGTGCTAATGATAGGCAACGCGGCACATGCGACCCCGCGACGCTGTGCCTCATTTGCCGATCGGCTGCGAACGGCTCTTTCGGAGCTGCACACAAAAACGAAAGCCCGAGGCTGCATTGGCAGAGTGGCAGAGTGGCAGGGCCAACAGTGCGAGCAGCACAGTGATGAGCAGTGAAAATATTTTGGATGAAGTGGCATTAGCTATTTTTCTAACCAAAAAATGGTGGAGTAAGATAGAAATACCATAGACGGTTACTGCCCGATAATGGCAGAGTAGAATGTTCTAAAAACCAACAAGAGGTGGCTTTGAAAAAGATTTCATAAAGATGTTCTTTTCTTGCATTTGATTGGTTTAAATTTGTTTCAGAACAAGGTTCTAGAGGTAGCCGTTTAAGGTGCACCTATGAAACCAAAATCGGTCCAAACTCTAAGTCCACATTTATATTGCATATAATATTCATTCTTGATTTTTTTTTTTTTTTTTTTTTTTGCACTTTTCCTTATCCTTGTTTCTCCACAGATTGTGCTTAATTTGTCAAGAAATTCCCCATATCTTAGAAGCTAAAGTGCCTTATTTTAACCATTTATGGTATTTCTACCTTAGCAAGGATGGTTACTCTTTTTTTTACAAGTGTAAAGGTGGATGTTTTCAACCTTTCATCAAAACTAAATCTCATGATGATTTTGTGAGAAATCATAATATTGCACTAGTAGGGTGAGATGACATCAAATGGAACCTTGAAAATTGGGCTCCTACTCCCAAACCCGTGTGTAAAAGTTGGCTAAATATTTTACATTTTTTCAAAAAGGGAATTGATATGTGTACCACACTCTTTGAACTACTGTACCACACCCTGGGGTAAATTTTAGATTTCTACCATCAAAAAATTGAATTTGAGAATTTGGAATTCAGATTTGGACTTAGAGACCATGATTTAGTCTACAACTAGAAGAAAAGTTGCAATTCAACAACACCCAATAAAAAAGCTTATCTTTGTTTACAAACAAAAGTAAAAGAAACATTTTTCTCCCTAGCTAAACTTTTTCATTGGGTGTTTTTGAATTACAACTTTTTTCATGGTTCCAGACTAAATCATGATCTCTAAGTCCAAATCTGAATTTGAAATTCTCAAATTCAGCTTTTTGATGGTAGAAATCTAAAATTTACCCCCGAGGGTGTGGTACAGTAGTTCAAAGAGTGTGTAGTACACATATCAATCCCCTTTCAAAAAATACTATAGAACAATTAGCAACATGAATTTGGGTGTAGCCAAAAGGAAATAATTAGCACAAAATAATTTCACTGGTGATGAGTGTGTGATTAGGCGAAGCCCCTGGCGCGAGCACTGTTGCTAGCATGCCCTTGCCCTAATTACGATCGCGTGTTTCGGCGCCGTGTGCGGCGTGCTCCGTTGCCAACTGAATCAGCGGCAACGGCCTCCACTGCACTCTGCACTCCGGCCTTCCTGAGTTCCTTCGCTGCCAAGTGCCAAACTGCCAATCCCCTCCCCTCCCCCCGTGCCTCTGTCCCTTGTTTGGGGCTTGCTCAGTCCCACCTGCCTTCAAAGCAGCCAATTTCTTCTTTATTTCTGGAGTTGGTAAAGCACCTCGCCGCCTGAAATGGAGTGCAGATCGTGAAAAAGTGGATAGGACCACCCCGTATTTTCCGTGTTCATCATCGATCATCTGCTAATAGTATCTTCTCATTCAAATGAATGGCGGGGTCTATTATTTAAGGTAACCCCCTTGGGACTGGAGTGCCACCACGCTAGAAATGAATCTGAGGAGGTCCGTGCATTTGAATATTTCACTCTTCCATCTATATGTTTCTATTTGATTCTTCGGTGTTAGTTACCTAACATCCCTCAGCAAAGTTTTGAGCCCTCCAAAAGCCCCTAAGGTTTGACAAACCAAGTTATTAATTGGCTAGTGTAAGTACAAGAAAAGAGCACTCATACTCATTGTTATCTTGTATAAAAGACCTAAGAGCATCATTAATGTGTACACTGCAAATGAAACTCAAAAGTAGTTGGTCTTGTGTCGTTCCCCACCCCTTAAGTATGCAGTTCTTTTTGCATGCCGGAACCTCCCAATGCTAATGCAACTCTTGTTGTAGATTCAAGCATGGTAGTAGAAGAATGTAAGTACTTGCAATTGTTGTCGGGAAATTGCAAGCTATCACAAGCAAAGTGTCACTCCATCAGCAAACGCAGTGCGCACTAGGAAACAAGTAGGAGCACGGGGAAATGAGAAAATATGCCACCTGATTAGGTGGTTCTAACGAGGCCAGGTCTTGCTCTCTTGTTCTAGTGTTGACGTTGGAGCCCTAGAAATCCCCAAACCTCTTGCTAAAGTGGCCCCCACCAAGCAAAATACAGGCCCGTCTCTTTTTGAGTGTACACATTGATGATGCTCTAAGCCACATGCACAACCCAAAACAATAAAAAAAGCATTGTACTCATAAAACATGTAAATGTACTCACTACTCACTATCCAAGTACTTTGCTCATCTATTCAAATGGAGTAAAGTAGAGTTTATGGTCATGTTGTACATTTGTACCCATAGATTTCGTCCAAAAGGGATAACATAATAATATAATTTTTGTGATTACATTGAATTCAAAAGGTGAGCAGAAATAGAGGATTAGAGATTTGTTTGTTGTAGTAAGTACATGTTGTAAACTCCTTTAAAGACTTTGTAGGAGGCTTTTGGAGGGCTCAAACTTTGCTTTGTGGATCCCAAAACTTTTCTTATGCAAGGCTTGTGTAATTCAAATAATACATCTTTGTTTTATTTCCTAAAAATTACCATCTCTTTTTGTATATTTACCATAAATTTTGTGTAATTGGTAACTTCTCATCCAAATTATGGCATGTTTAAGGGCCGCTTCACACTATGTCCAACCAAGTCGACAGGCTGTGGGATTGAGTGGCCAAACTTTGTTGAGAGGTCAAAGAAATGGGCTAGAAATAAGCAATAAATATTGTTTTTGATACCTTTGGCCGTCCTTAGTGTGAAGCCTCCAAAGGCCAAGTCCAATTTAGGTTAAACTCTTGGCAATGAGCTTTCACGGCCTCTGAACTTGAATGGCCATAATGTGAAGCCTCCAAAGGCCAAGCCCAAAGTCCAAAGCCATGGTACTTATTAGACCTTCCAAATCTAACGGCCATGATCTTGTAGGCTTTGATTACTTTATGAAAACAATTTGATGGCCTCTCAACCATAGTTTGGGTCTCCATTTTTGCTTGACCCAAACTTTTCTTGAGAGGCCGTCCCTTATATGATAAAGTGTTGCCATGTAGGCATTTGGAGGATGACGGTCTTTGGAGTTTGGCCTCTAATGTGAAGGGTCGAGAGGCCAAAATCTTGGTGAAAACCAAGGGCCTCTTGGCCTTTGGCCATAGTGTCAAGCGGCCCTAACTGTTTGTTAACCCCCTAAAAGACAGCAGCCTTTGTTTTGTCAAAAGATAGTCAAAACTGCCATTTCTATGGCAAAGAGTAAAAAAATTTGAAAATTGGTCTTTTTGCATATCTAACGCTAGGATCTTGTACTAGACTAGCACAAGTATGTGTAAAGCAAAAATCAAAAACTTTTACCCCATAGATTGCAAGATATTTGCGTTTAAAGTGTAAAAAACAAACTTATTTGCACCTTGCATGACTAGATTATTTGACTTTGAATTTTTTTTCACTTAAATTTTTTGCACCACAGAGTTTGGAAGTTTAAAAATTTATGGTGGAAAATTGAGTTGAGAATCTTTGGAAAAAAATCAAAACAAAAATACTTAATTTTCATTCTTAAAAACAAAACAATAGGTAGAAGAAGGTACAAGATTGAACAAAAATTTAAATTGTTAATAACCTTGCAATGGAATTGATACTCAATAATGCCGATGGTGGGGTTGTTCTAGCAAGCAAACTTCACTGTCTCCAACAATTTTTTTTGAAAAATTGTTAAACTTGCATTCAAAAATGAAGTTTATAAGTTATTTTTTCAAGAAAGATGCTTGAACTACCCAAAAAACAAGATTGTCCATAACTTTCTCATAACTAGTCCAAATGGAATGGATCAAAGCTTCAGATGTAGACAAAACCATAAACTATGGGGAAAAAAATAAAAAATAAAAAAATTCAAGTAAATTTTTGTTGCTGCCTAATTTGCATATTTTTTTGCTTATCTAGGCATAACTTTTGCTTTTGGGCATCAATTGGAATAAAAATTATATCCTCCAAAAGCTAATATGTTTTCCTATCTTCAAAAAAAAGTTTCAAAAAATCAAGACAAAAATTGAGGCTATAGGTACATGCCCAAAATCCCATTTTTCCCCCAAGGGGACACTCAGGGATTTAGGGGTTAAGCGAGAGGCAAGAGGCTTTGTGCATGTAACACTAATTAGCTTTTTGAGTAAAGCACCTACATTGAATATTGCGTTTAGGTTGCCCTACACTAATTTCTGATTATATAAATATTTACAGCTGTTATAGTCAAAAATTGTTGCAACAATCAATTTTAACCCCTAAAGGACCAAAGTCCCCTCAGGGGACTTTCGAGATTTTGGGTAGGCTCGAGTGACCTAAATTTTTTACATGATTTTTTGAAACTTTTCATGAGAGTGTAGGAATGTATAAGGTTTGTGGGATGGAAAAAATCATGTGATTATATCACACAGTTCACAAGTTATGGGCCTTTTTTGGCCAAAAGCAGTTTGAGGGTTAGCCTGTACAAGGGAGAAAATATTGACTTTGGAGAGTGGGGAGCAAGGAGGGGTTGCCACATGTGGCTCTAGTGGTCCCCATTATTTTGTCATTGGCCCCTTTCATTTCCAATTAGGAGGTCAGATTGGGCTTTAGGAGCTTCTATATTTTAGAGATTTTGAGTTTTTAACCTTTTTTTTTACATTTGAAGTACATGTTTATCTTCAAACACAATGTTTGAATTTTCCATACCTAAAAACATGTGGTGCAAAACTTCACTAAAAAATGTCATAGTGTATTTGCAAAACTTGTCATATAGTGGCGTTGCAATATTTTTTAGGATGTGTTATGTGTCTTTGATTGCCTTGAAAATTGGTATACATGTGTCTAACTTGATTACCTATAAGATAAAATTACAATTTCAAGGTCGGTTGTAGTGCAAAAAAAAATCAGCAAATGATGGTCAAAGCCATCTGAAATTTTTGGGCACATTGGAAAAAAAAAAAACTTTTCTCTTTAGATGCTCATAACTTTCAATTGTATGGTCAAATGTCACAAAATTTTCAGTGATTCTTTTCCTACAAGTGTATTACAAGATCCTACAGTTGGATTTCCAAGAATAGCATTTCAGTGGATTTTTTTGTGGATACAACAGTACAAACAGTTTTGAGTGGTTTTTGGCAGAAAATGGCCTTTGTAGTTTAGGGGTTAAGAGGCCTTGTAACAACAATGAAGTTGGTCAAAAATAAACTACTAACAATCAAGTTGCAAATTATGTGAATTCCAAGTATCTAGAGAATTGCATGCGCCTCCAAGTGGCCGAGTGATGAGTCATGAGGTAACTTACCAAGGTAGGGCAACCTAATTGTCAAGGCAATCTAAATGCAATATTCAGTGTACTCAAACTTCATGAAACTTCTCTTCTCTTGATGCGAAGTCTTCTTTGTTGATATTGAGAGCATCTCCACTTGATCTTCATGGCAAAGACATGAAAATGGTTGTGACATATTGCCGATAAATATATGGATTAGAGTTGTAAACAACATCCGTACTTGTTGTGCCCTCTACATACCATGCTCCTACAACAAGCACATTAATATTCACCTTCCTTCTCTCCACATGGCACCTCTCTTTAGAGCACACCCTAGAAACAAGAAATAACATGAAAAAAAACAATGATACCAACTTAAAAACAACCACATCAAACAAAGTCAAAACTCCAAGCAGGGAATGCGGAATGCTGTCTTTGCAAAAACCCAAGGTTCTAAACAAGACAAGTAGAGCTTGAAAAGCCACCAAAAACACAAGCAATTGGCAAAACCCTATCGTAGACCTAACTAGCTATTAATAAAGTAAACACATCATGATTCTTAAAGATACAAACTTAATCATTGTGTTTGAGTCAAATAGCAAAATCTAATTGCCATAAAAATGTTTGCTCTACAAGATTTGAACATGTTCATTTCAACATTGAAATATGTATAAAAATAAATTTGAGGCTTTTTGGAGATGCTTACAAGAAAGAGATATCTGCATATGAATGTTTCTTACATATTCATGTAATCAAATCTCAAAAATTCATCATCTTTGTTTTTTAATCAAACATCATGAAAAATCATAAATACTAAATGAGGTTTTTTTTTTCAGAAATTGAAATTTGGTATGCTTGGTTGGGATTACATAAGAATCAAATACCAATGATGCAAGAAAAAAAATGCTAGTTATATTTTGTGTGACACAAATTCCTATAAATTCCTACAAACGGCATAATACGATAAACTATAACTTTCTTCAAGAGACTGTAAGTTTAGAGCATCTCCACTGCAAATGCAACATCATATGCAAATGTGACTGTTGAGCAAAGGGAGAACTTTTGAGCTCCATTGCATCCACACGCAAAGCCTTTCCTGAGCTTCTAGACAACGCTACAAGCTCCCGTCCACGCCACTCTTTAGGTCTTTTGCGTTCACGTTACAACTCACAAGAGGACTCAAATAGGTTGAGGCTTGTTCCTGCTTGTTTCTTTTCCCGGTGCTGAAGAGAAGAACCAACAAAGTAGCGTGAGTGCGCGGTGGAAGAGCCCCAAAAGGGCGGAGTCAGCACGTGAAGTGGCCCACGTGGTAGCCCATGAATTCTCTGGTTGCATTTGATGTTGCGGAAATGGGATGGAGATGCCCTTACAAAGCTTTCTTCAAACACCACATGCCTATTATGTTGGATTTTTAAAAGCAAAAAGAAATATTAAGATATTGTTGAAGTATGTATTTCATACATTTTTTTGTTGGAACATGGCTCTTGAGTTGGGGTTGGGTTTTGCTACATCCAATGCTAGGAGCAAAATCTTGTTAACTATGTGCCACTTTTTTTTGAAGAAGTGATGTGACAACTTTTAGTAAGTTGGGCCTTGAAACTTGGCATACTTTGTAAAGGTACAATTTCTAATTTTCAACCTCTCAACTAATCAACTTTTGAGAATACAATGGATTATGAACATAGACTAAATTGCTCCTAACCTTCAAAGCCATCTCACCCCTCAATTGTATTATATCCCATGCACTCACTATTAGATAAGGAAATCCAAATCGACATTATTTTGTTGACTTGGATGTCTGGATTTGAACATTTTGACTAGAATTGTGTTGATTAACCCTTAAAGACCCAACTGTCCCCGAGGGACAATTGAGATTTCAAGCATGTACCTATAGCTAATCTAGTTTTTGTGATTTTTTTGAACTTTTATTGAAGGTGGGGAATTCCAAGACCTACGCGGGAATTTAATTTTTTTGTCATTTTGACATTTGACAAAGAAGATATGCAAGAATTTCTGCTACTCGAGGGAGGTAGGGCAATTTGGGCAGCCCAAAAACTTCTTAAAATTTTATATTTTCTAAAAATAGAAATCTGAAATTGGTTCTTTAGATTTTTTCATATGTGAGAAGATTTGAATCATTCAACTTCAATTGATGAGATGAAAGTTATGAGATGTTTTAGTTTGTGGGCAGTAATGGATTCTCTACTCTAAAATATACTTTGAAGTCCTTTATTTTCCACAAATTTTAACATTTTGGAAAAAAACTAAACCTAAGGAAGTAGATTGTTTATCACAACATTATGATTGTTGGGATTTTCATTTTTCATTTTAATAATTAAATTCTTAACAATATAGTGATTTGACTCATTCTTTACTTCTTTTTACTTACTATTTTCCCCCATGTGTTGTATAGTTCCAATTGATTTGAAAATTCTCCCACACATGCCTAACTTGGTTTTCTACATGGAAAAAATAAACCTCAACTTTGTGTAGAGTAATTTTTTCATGTAAGTGTGGACAGAGGCTTCTGAAATTTTTTGGACAGCACAAAAAAAAACCTATTTTTTCACTTTAGATGTAAACATCTCCCTCCTCTCCATCTGGAATGACCTGATTTTTTCCCACAAGTACCTCTTCTAGTTTAAGGCAAGACCCTATGGTTGGATTTGCAAAACAAACTTTATTTCCTACTTTTCTACTCATTCCTCCCAAAGTGACAGTTAACAATGACTTTCACTAGAGAAAATTGCTTGGACCTTTAGGGATTAAGTCATAGTTGAATTGGTTAAAATCGTGTGATTTGGGTCCTGTTTTCTACTAATTGGGCATATACCTAATTCATTAGTAGTTTAGAAATGATTACATATTTGCGAGTAATGTACAATATTGTTCAATAAGGCCAAAGTCTCCACAAAGTGAACTAAGGACCAACAACATTTTGTAACTGTCTGTAGTTAAATTTTTAGTAAAAATGAGGTAAAGAGGTAAAGAAGAACTGGCATTGTGTCTATTAAATACATCTGTTCCCAACAAAGGCGTATTTGACACCAACCTAAAAGAAATGTTTTTCTAGCAATATTTTCTACAGGTTTCTCCATGTTGTGAAAAAAACATTTTTTTCAGCATGAAGTCAAACAACACCAAGCTATCATTGCTCAGTTACACTGACAAATATGCCGTGCATGCGTTTTGCGCCATTTCACCTACTTTGTTTCTCTCTATTTGTTGTTTGTCTGGTCTAACTTGTTCCTCTCGCTCCCTTCCTTTTCCACCTTTTCTTTCCCTTCCTTTTCCACCTTTCCTTTCCCTCCCTTTTCCTCCCCAGTATTTTTAATGACTTTTCACCCTCCCTTTCCTTCCTTTCCTTCGTCTCATCCCCTCTTTAACCCCTAAAGCACTAAGTTCAAATTTTCACCAAAATTGCTTCAAAATTGCCATTTGTAGTACAAGTATCAAATTTTAGATTTTTTTTTTGACAAATGTAGCCATAATATCTTGTACTATACTAAAACCAAAAGATGTGACAAAAAATTTAGAAATTTTCACCATGTAGATTGTTAGATATTTGAGTTTGAATTAACGAAAAGCCATTTTTTGTCTATGCCAAAATCCGGGCAGCTGCACTTCACAAGATCATATTTGTATGAAAAAAACTCCAAAATGGTTGTAATTTTTTGGATTTGTTCTTCAAAGCAAGTTGGGTCTACACTTGAAAATTTTCAAATCATTTGGAATTATGAAACACATGGAAAAACAATAGTAAATGAAAAAAAGTAGATAATGATTCAAATCACTAAATTGTTGAGAACTTAATTATGGAAACAAAAAACTCCAATGCCAATGGTTATAAGGTAGTATGAACAATTTATATCTTTTGGTTTTGTTTTTTCTAAAACATTGAAAATTGAGTAAATTAATGGACTTCAAAGTTTATTTTAGAGTAGAGAATCCATAACTGCCCGCAAAGAAAATCTCCTCATAACTTTTATCTCATTGATCAAAATGGAATGGTTCAAAGCTTCCCAAGTATATGTAAATCCAATGAACCAATTTCAAAAAACAAAATTCAAAAAATTTAATTTTTAAAGAAGTTTTCTTGGTTGCCCGTCAAGCAAAGAAAACTACATGTCATGCAATAACTTTTGAACCATGAAGTCAAAATTTATGAAAATTGTCAAGCCTTAAAGCTACTCCTTGGACATATCATGTGTGAAAATTTCAATAAAATAAAATAAAAATCCGTTTGGTAGTGAGTTGCCCAAAATTGCTATGTTGCCAAAAAAGGGTGTTCAATGCTTTAGGGGTTAATAATGAATTTCAAGTTTATGGTGTTAACCCTTGAGCGCCCCAATGCCTCAAATTGGAGCACCTAAAATCAGACTTCATAAAGAATCTTGCCCACATCAAGGGTACTGACTACGAATTGTACTAGGTTTAAGGTACAGAACTACTCATGCCACAGAGTAGACAATGGGATTTTGCCACTTGTACAAGCGTAGATTGTGCAAGTCAAATATGACAATATTACGCCAAAATGTCATTTTGTGCGGTTTAGGGTTTGGGGCAAGGATAGAGACCACCAAATATCGCCAGTTCCATACCGTAAGCCTTACAAGGGATTTGGACCCAAGAATGGGTTGTGAGTTGGATGTTCCCAATGCTAGGAACTAGCCACTGCTGATCGTCAAAAAAATAATTAAAAAATTAAATGTTTTTTTTAAGTCAAAAAAAAGAATCCCTAAAAATTTAATTAAATAATAATATTTGACATGGTCGCCCTAATGCCATGTCATACTACTGCAGATTGCCTATGTGGAAGTATTGTGGAAGTGTTCCCAAAGTTCTCATAGTTTGGGGGAAGGGACCCATTCTTGGGTCCAAATCCCTTGTAATGGGGTGTTTTGGCACAAATGCATCAGATTGAAGAAGGGTTTTGCAGCCATACCGCCAAGAGCCGTGCCTTTGTGGAGGTTAAGGCTATACCTATCCCAGTTTATCATCCACCATGCCGTGTGAGCCTTGTAACTTCAGGCCTCTAGAAAAGCACCTTGTGGATGTCAAAACATCACCAAATTTGGCAGGAGATACTTGTAAATCACACCCCCTGCCTAAATTTCATCAAAAAGAGCCTGTTTTAAGGAATGAATTTGTGCGTCCAAAGCCATAAACCCCCCCAAAATTGGCCAGTTGCCACATAATCAACTGTATTTTTACTATTATAATTTACAAAATGGTGCGATCAAAAATTTTGCAAATTCTTAGTTGGGTGCATCAAGCACCCTTTTTGCTATTTCAGTGGTGAATCCTCCTTGATCTAAGTTCCTAACTCAGGGAGTACAATATTTTCAAGCATGGTAACTCTTGGCCTCACTTTCTCGTTTTCACTCCGGGCGCTCAAGGGTTAATACAAATTTTCAAATTCCCCCTACTAAACAAACACTTGATGATTTACAAAAGAGATTGTGTGCCACAAGAATAACACAAAGACGGTTATACTAGGTGCCTACTTTTCAAATGATACAGGAGAGCTAGTTTACCGTGTTCATTGCCTTGTTTGACAAATAAATTATTTAGAACCATAGGACTCAAATTAGTTTGTTACCGTGATATATATATATATATATATATATATATATATATATATATATATATATATATATATATATATATAAATAATCAAAACCTATTAAATAATTTCTGAAAAATTTGAGTGTTGTTTCAATTGAACAATTGTTTTATCGAACTGAGTAAATCCTTAACTTAACCCCTTGGGGACCGAGGTGTATTTGGAGATTATTACCCATATATCATATCAATTATCAAATTGCTTAGATCTGCCACATTTACCTTTTTACCCCTAAAGGACCAAGCCTCTTTTATTTTGCCAAAATCACACTGAAATTTGTCATTTCTAGGGGATGAGTAAGAAGGTAGTCATGTATTTTAGATGGAGAGGAAGGAGGTATTTACATCTGAAGTGAAGGGAAAAGTTTGTTTTCCATTTTGTTTGTAAATGACATAAACCTTTGACCACTCTTACATAAAAAAATTGTTCTACTCAAAGTTGTGCTTTTAATTTACCATGTAGGAGATCAAGTTTGGTATATGTGGGAGAATTTTCAAATCAACTGGAACCACACAACACTTGGGAAAAAATAGTAAGTAAAAAGAAGTAGAGAATGAGTCAAAAGACTTTATTTTTAATAATTTAATTATTGAAATGTATAATGCAAATCCCAACAGTCATAATGTTTTAATAAACAATATACTTCCTTTATTCTATTTTTTTCCAAAATATTAAAAGTGGAATAAAATAAAGGACTTCAAAGGTTATTTTTAGAGTAGAGAATCCATAACTGCCCGCAAACAAAAACTCCTCATAACTTTCACCTCATTGATTGAAATTGAATGATTCAAAGCTTTCCATGTATAGAAACAATTTCAAATTTTTATTTTAAAAAAATGTGAATTTTACAAAAGCTTTTGGTTGTGCGGACAAGCAATCCTCACCAAATTTTCATAAATTCTTGCATAACTTCTTTGTCAAATGTCAAAATGAAGAAAAAATTAAATGTCCTCAGAGATCTCTAAATTCCCCATCTTCAATAAAAATTTCAAAAAATTACACAAAATAGTTTAGCAGTAGGTACATACCCAAAATCCCATTTGTCCCCGAAGGGACAATGGTCCTTTAAGGATTAATAGATAGTATGGAAACATCAATAGTGGATCTACTGGCAAGCAAGAAGTGCTTCTCATTTGGCTGACATTATTTGTGACCAATTCCTTATAAAAGTGCTGCAAATTTAGTTGAAGAGTTTTGTAAGAGCAAAAAGAAGTCCATATTTTACCTCCTACTAAAAGAACTACCCTGCATAGGATTTCCTGATTACCAATTGAGAGTTGGTTTACTCAATATTTCCACGTATTAAAGTCAATCTGAAGTTAACATTTTGGTATGCTTACTAGAAGTAGCTACTTGCCTCCCCATTTTGAAAGTCGCATCTTTCTTGATTCAGTAACTATTCGTACTAGTATGTGGATTGGGAGTGAAAAAGTTCATATACATCTCATTTTGAAAAAAATGTAAAGGAATATGGGAATTTGGAAATTTACCACTGGAAGACCGATTATTGGATTTTTGAATTCCTATTTGGATTCAAAAACCTTGAGGTGGTGTTCAATAGTGAAAAGTAATAAAACTGACCAAATATTGAATAAGGATATATTTATTCTTTGATCCTTATTCACAATAAACTTTGAGTTTCTTCATCCAAAATTGCATATGAGCATCAACAATATGTTAACCTAAGTAGATGCAAGTTTCCTAAAGTTGGAGAATAGCGACAACATCCTACGTGCGTGCTAAGTTTTCAAATCTAAATTGATTCCAAGGCAAACAAGTGTGTCCCATCTTTCAAGTCCTAAGAGCATCCGCAATGTAGTCGGGATAAACAACTACATTGGTATTATACCGGCAGTTTTATTTATTGTGCAACCCAATGCAACCTTCACACGCATCGGCACTTCCACGGCCGCAAGATAGGAAGCCCTCGAATCGGTATATTTTGTCAATTTGCTTATCTAGGGAAGACTCTCCTTACTTTTGTCACAACCAAGTTGATAAGAGTCTTTCCTAGCCTTGCTCCTAGCCTCCACGTGTCATGCAACGCTTGGTCAAGTTTTCATGTGCAAACCAGTATATCGGCTCTGCATTGGGAATGGGGTGTTGGCATGAAAATAAATGAAAACGTTAAAGCTCTCTTTGAAACAGCCCTTTTGTTTCCCGGTAGAGGGCTATTCCCAAGGTTTGCATTGCGGATGCCCTAACTCATTTGGACATGTCTCCAAAGATAGCATTTTTTGGAAGTTTTGACACCAAAACAGAGTGGCCCATCACTAAGGTAAGAGGCTCATAAACTGACCATCTAAGGCCTGAAATTGAATTTTGGGGAGGTGGAACTTTTTGAAATAGTTTTCAATAAGTTTTACTTGAAAGGTAAGAGGAATTGGCATCTAACCTAAGTTCTTTCATATTTTTTGGAGCTCTATGGAATTAGTTATGAAATTTTGAAGTGGAAAGGCCATCGGCTCTAAAACCGTCCACCTCCTCAAATGTACATCTGTTGTACATTTCTGAAAGGCTATGAATAAGAACATGTATTGACAAAGTTCATTTGGGAAGGTGAGCGGCTTTAATGCCCTAACGGAGTTCAAGCCTCCTACCTTGCAATAGGGCTTTGTCTACTGCATATATATGTATGGGGTCTAGGTGAAAAAGTTTAGCTTCACCACAATAAAAGATGAAATTTTAGAATTAAATGTGAAAATTTACTACTAGGAAATTGAATTTGGGATTTATAAATTCACAACTAGATTTAGATGTCCCGAACAACTAAAAGAGTTAAAATAGATCAACTAAGGTAGGAGGCTCGAACTCCGTTAGGGCATTAATACCGCTCACTTCCCCAAATCAACTCTGCCAGTACATGGTCTTATTCATGGCCTTTCAATAATGTACAATGGACGTAAATTTGAGGAGGTGGACGGTTTTAGAGCCGATGGCCTTTCCATTTCAAAATTTTAGAACTAATTCCATAGAGATCCAAAAAATATGAAAGAACTTGGGTTAGATGCCAATTCCTCTTGCCTATCAAGTAAAACTTACTAAAAACTATTTCAAAAAGTTCCACCTCTCCAAAATTCAATTTCAACCCTTAGATGGTTGGTTTATGAGCCTCTTACCTTATGATACACAAGCATCCATATATCCTTACTGGTAAAAAACAAGCTGAGCTAAGCTGTTCCACTCTAACCCCACGTAAGGTATGTACACCCATAAGTGTCAAACTAAGGGTTTTGAACATGATGAGCATCAATAAATAAACAACTAGCAAATTATAAGATCCTATTAGGAACAAAAAAATAATGAGTCTACACTTTTGAATGTATTATTTGGATACTATGAGAATAAGTTGTGAATTTTTAAAGAGCAAACTGCCATTGCACCCATAACCACTTTCAGGATTTCATGTTCACATGCTTGTCAGTACATCTATCCACTTCCACAAATTTCCAAGATTTTCAGAAGTGACGGTTATGGGGACACTGACGTTTAAGGGTGTACATACCTTACACGTATGTGCAGCAGGCGAAGCCTTCACTGAAGTAAGCTTACAGCAAAAGTAGACAACCAGCTAGGCCCCAGCTTTTCTACTTGAAATAACCAAACCTTATTTTAGTAATACTTTTTGCCTTTACAGCCCTACCAAGTTGGAACTGGCATAGAGCTGGGACTAGCACGTGAGACATGTGAAAACGCCCTGACGAGAGGAATCATGCACCAACTTTTGCCACATGGAGAACATAGCACCAACAACTAGAGCTCAGATAATCGGCTGAAGACAGCTTGATTATCAGCGAGTAAAACCCTTTAATGTTGCTTTAAATTGAGGATATTGTTAACACGGAAACATGATGAGGTTACAGTCCCCTAAGAACCAGAAAAGTTGAAGCGTAAAGAGCTAATAGGAAATAGAAGCTATTCACAAAACTTGGAGTTCTGAATGTTTCAACCGTTTAGCTACATAACCTCCACTCTCCTTCAAGGCTCTTGACCGCAGGCAAGCAGGTCAGTTACCCTACAATATTGAACAACTTCATACATGGCTTCAAACCTCTCCAGGAGGTGCTACTAGTGCTTTCAAAAGCTTTCACATTAGAGGTTATTCAGCACACATCTAACTTTCTTTTTTAAAGGCAAAAAGTGCCTTTCGAGACTCCATTGCGAAGCAATCATCCTAGTGTCCGTTAGTAAAAACTATAATGGCAAATTCATATCAGTCATCAGTGATACCTGAGGAGAGATGTCATTGAATGCACTAGACGTCAGCATCCATCATCACGTTCCACCCTGGTGAGACGCAGCATAACATGGTATCATCGGATTTCGACAACATGTCGATAATAATTCTACTCCAACTCACACCTTGTGGTACGTCCCCGTTTAACCAAAACCTCGGAAACCAAGAATTTAACTCAAACTAAGAAGACTTTGTGCTTCTAACTCACAGTGACTTCTGATCCAGGAACAGGTTATCCACTTGCATTTCTCCCTTTACCAAAACTGTGACCCGTGTGAACACCGTCCTAAAAAGAATCTTACTGGTTCCCCCTAATGTATCAGGGTCAGCAGCCAGATGACCTAAGTAGGCGAAAGATTAACACACTATAAAGGACCTTCCTTCCAGTTCAAACTAAGTCTCTAAGCCCACCATTCACCGAGTGCGTATGAGCTTTTTCCCCTACATGATCAGATTCCACCTCTCCATTGTCTGAGTGATTTGAATCCTTCGTGTTTGCCACGTCTAATGTTGCAGAGCTTTTAGCACCCTTGAAATAAGTTGAATAGGGAAATAACTTTGCACAACGTGCTGTCCACTCTGCAACATCAAATGTACAGAAGTTAAAAAAGAATCACAGATCTTCAAAAATTCAAAACCCACGAACTCTATGCAAGACAAGGACTAGGATATTCTGCAATTATTAGTTTATGTTTAACCAGGATCAGAAACCAGAAATTGCAGAGTAACGGAGTAACTTAAGGGAGTATAGAAATTTTAGCCTTCTGCAATGTAGATAGAAACAGCTCCTCCATACGAGAGAGCAGATTTCAGAGCGCTCAGTGTTTCTAAATACAAAGACCACCAGAAGATTATGATACAGTTTCAGTCAGCTTACTTGATGCAGCTTCAGCATTTTTGAAAGAAATCTCCAACAATTGATGTACAGCTACGCAATCCTTGAGAAGCCATTCGTGTTCAACCGAGTCGTCAATGATCTTGATTGCATCAATCTTCCCAGCAGGGCAGAGAAGGAGATGAATCTCTGCTGCAGCAGCCCTGTGATTCAGAGAATCTGCCATTCACAAAGAGTAGAATCCATGTCAAACTGGTTTGGGCTTTCAATAGAGGTCATATGCTGAGACAAATACAAGTAATACAATCAAGAAAATAACTACAAGTGAAGATATTCGTATTAGACGTTCAAATTTGTGCCAAACACTACATAAAGCATAGAAAGCTTCCAAATAAAAAATGTGCAAGGACAATGCAACTAACCACTGTGAGCCTCAAGGAATTCCCTGTTTGAATCCAGCAGAGATTTATTTCCAAGTTCTCTGTAGGAAAAAAAAGGTCAGTTAAAAGTTAAAACAGTACAGCCTTAAAGGAAGATGCATTCAGATTTTAAGGTAACATCAATTAGTATTTTAATCAACTTTAGTTGGAACTCTGGCAACCGAGACTCAAGACAACATCTCAAACAATCACAAGTACAAAGAACTATAAATCTTACTTGAGAGATGCTCTCTCCGTGACAATCACGTCATTGATAATATTGTCAGCATGAGAGTTTGGGCTTGGAAGCTTATCCAAGAATTCAAACAAGCGTATCTGGATTTGGCAACACAAAAGAGAAAACCAGAGACTTTAGAAAGCAGATACTCGGGAATGCTGGCCGCCTCTCTTCCTGTAAATGTCATTAAATTTCTACTGAGCATATAAAAAATTGTCGATAAATTAAACTCACCAAGCAACGGTGTACATCAGGGCTGCTTGAATCCAATGTCAATTGCTTCTTCACGGCCTGAGAACCCACAACGTTGTTCAATTACAAGGATTGTTCCGGTGATCTTAAATGCTAAGATGCGAAATAAGGCAACTGTCAGGATGGTGCAATGATGTACAAATGGTCAAGAATGTTTTACATTTGAGAAGGAAGAGAACTGGCGTACCTGAAGAGCGAGTAGTTTCTTGCCTTTCCTGAAGTAAACTTCGAAAGCAAGAACATGAGTTTCAAGAGCGTCTGATGAGTGCTCTTGCAAAAGTCTCAAATATTTAAGTGCTTCACCTAAGGGATCTTCAACCTGTAGAAATGAGCAGAGATGAAACAAAGCAAATGACCGCAAATGGTTAACACCGCATTATCATATTTGAGGACGGTAGCAAGCTACCACTTCATAAATAAACTAAAGATACTGAGAAGATAACACATTTTATGGCGACGCATCAAAATTGAATATTTTTGAGAGAATGCACATACTTGCATCAACTTGTCACCATCTGGATCTGTATCTACAGGTCGAGCTGCCTGTGTACTCTTTTTCCCTCCTTTGGTTGCCACGGTAGCAGCAAATTCTTCTTCCTTTGCCTTATCTTCTGCCTCCTGGCATTGCACAAGAAAGGAATGAACGTTCGAAGAAACAAAGCTCAGAAATGAAACTAGTCATCTTGTTTTGAAATTCCAATAAAGAAAACTCACAACGTTTCGACTGCCCCAACATTAAGCTTCAAAGATCGTCACATACCTTCTTAGCTTTCGCTTCAGCTTTGCGTAATTTTTGCCGCATCTTCTTCCGCTCCGCAGCAGGCAAACCTGCTACAGCTGCTTCTTGCTCCTCTGCTGCAGCCTTCGGGGGTGAATCATGGAGTTTAATATAACATCTGAAAGGCCAAATGAGTGTCGTCAATTTTAACAAACTGAGATTAAGTAAAATAATATGCAACTCAAACCGTCGGTGCCAGTACACAACAGGAGTACTTATAAAAAGACATTAGAAGAAAAAAATTCAATAATCACAAGTAACGATTCTACAAACCTAGTAAAGCAAAGAAGCAGCAAAGATGATGAACTACAAAGAGATTCGAATAATAGCACGACATCGCAACATAGAAAATACCTGATGGCCGAAGTGGCAGCCCTAAAAAAGAATCGGTGAGAATGAAGATGGTCCTGGAAGCGCAGCATCCGGATGTATGCTCTCAAAGTCATTTTGCGTAAGCAATATGTATGAAAGTCGAACTGATCCTCGACCATGTCATTGTAGTGTTTCTCCACAGACAAGTACTTCTTCAAAGCTTTACCCATGTTTCCTTGTCGGAAATGACTGTCACCAGATGCCAACTCGTACCTGGAAAACAAGAAAGAGAAAAGTCATCTTTTAAACTCTAGCAAACGAAACGAAATACATGATAGCTTGTAAGCTTTAGGTCCCAGCTTTTCAAAGCGAATCCATGACGTACCACATACACTGCATGTCAAATAAGTTATTGTGCTGATCACCGTCCTTGGTAAACAATACAGCAGTCTTCTCCGCAAGCTCAACCTAAGGTAAACACAGCAGTAAATGGTTCAGTATCCGATATTCTTACTCCAACAAAAGATAATTTTGCAGATATGAATATTTACACACATAATTGAACAAAGAAAGCTACAAAACGGTTCCAACGTATAAGAAATTTACCAGAATCAACCAAAAATACCTGGTCAGCTTGAAGCATGCGTTTCACACATTCGCTGTTCAAATACCGGTCTGCAAGATCCATAGTTCGTGCTTCATCGGCTAAAGCTGCGGCGGCCCCTGGATCCCCGGCATGCTTCAATATTCTTCCCTGTGAAACGTGGCAGGTAACATTAACACTTCCAGCAAAACATAAGTATGTCAAGAAAACCAAGTAGAACGATCTAGAACGTGCCAAACTGCGGTGACAGCAACCAATCAGGACCCGCATGGCTCAAAACATTTACATTTGTTCTTCAGAAGAACATGTCATTAAACAGCATTTAGACTTGGACCTACTCCAGCTTTGAAGCAGAAGAATGACCAACTCTCTCAAGCGTGCCTTCCGACAAGTTAACTTGGAACGCACAGAAGATATTTTACATCCAAAACTAGAATCAGAGTATGAGAGAATTAGCACCTTCACAAGATACAAGTCAACAACAGTTGGGGTGTGCTCGATTGCTTGATTAATATAGGAACGAGCCCTCTCATATTGTCGTCTTTGATCGAAATGCTGCAGCAGGTTTCACCACCAGAAACAGATGTGAGATTTGCTCATTGAAACCAAGGAAGATTTCAATCAAATCAAATGATCCACACAAAAGTTAAAAAGTTTAAGGACAGCATACCTGAGCAAGAAGATAAAGAGTCCACAGGTAGGTTGAAGGAAACTCAGTATCAGAACTGAAAAATGAAAAAAGGGCAGCCGATTAACTCTCAAGAAATCTTGTTTGTTCAAAATTTAATACACTGAATGTGCTTGACAAAGAAGCAACTTCGTTGGTAACAAGCACATCCTCACAACAATAAGGACTGCGTAGAAGTACAGGAATTTTTTTTTAGAAATTCAAGTCGCGCGTCACAGTATAACAGACTAAGCTTTCCCTAATCTTCCGAAGATGTGGTGGATAGTCCCAAGGATTCTCCGTACCATGCAGCATACCATAAGGACAGCAGAGAGGCTATGGACAGCATACCAGCCTCGCATCAAATGCTATAGCAAGTCACACTGATTACTAGTTGGAGATTAGAAGGAGAAAAAAACCATCAATATACCTGCCAGGAAAGGTTTTTGAAGTCTCAAGGGAAGACAAGACTTCAAGATAAACTTCCTCCAAAATTTCCACCTGCAAACACAACTCAAAAGGAAAGAAAATACCAACACAGATTTCAGACTACAAAAGCGCTTAAAACTGCATATAAATATAGGAAATAAAGGGATAATAAAGTACAATGCCATGATGTAAATCTTTCTCTACGGACCCATCAATTTTAGTACTAGCAAAAAGTAGAATAAATCTACCAACGAGTACACTAAATCAATGCGTTAACAGGGAATTTCACATTTTCAAAGAATCTTGGCGGACTATATTCAGATTTGTAAGAAAAAAGCATCGTACCTTTCCAGGATGACTATAAAGAGGACGAAGATCGGTAAAAAGCGAGGGTACGCCCTGGAAACAAACATCAACATAAAATTAGCAGCAAGCAAGAAATACGATAACACACCCATTCAAGTCCCAAGCACGATCATGCATTCGTGCAAGTTTACATGTATGAATAACTACAGAAAAAATAGAGCAAAGGAAAGAACCCAACCTTTTTCAAAAATGGGCGAACATACAGACTAACTGCTGCTTTAAATGCATGGCCTTCCAAAAAATCCAAGGGGATACGCTGCACACAGGACCCAGATCTTATATTCAAGTCAAACCAAACGTTAGGTTACCGGCCCAAACACGGCATCGAATAAATAAGCATGTGTAACTAAACTGAAGAAAGTCTCGCAAAAGCTGCGCATTTCTCAATGACGACCCAGAGTCAGAGAATGCGGTATCATAGAAAAACACAACGACGAAGCTTGCAACACCAGAACAAATATTTATAAACAGAAATAAGATGATAGCTAACAATTTCCATACTGCCAAGATGAAATACTGAAGTACGAATGATTGAAAACAGTAAAAATGCATAAGATTTAAAGACTGACCTTAGCAGCAGCAGAGCGAGGATACTTTACGCGAAGGTCGTTGTAAAGATCCACTAACTTCGTCACCTGCTCTGCAGTGAATACTTCTCCATCTGACAGCAATCCAACACATTTTTGCAGGCCTTCGTAGTAGCTGCATCCAGAACGACGTTTATTCCAGTTAAACAGCCGATGAGAATATTCATTAAACAAGAATTGTACCAACACGTTATTTCCTCAAAGCTACAAATATATGACTTCACTAGATGATAAAGACACAAACAAAGAGATAACAAATATAATTAATTCGCTAAGCTGTGATTTGAGATACAACTTACTAGTAATTGTCAGGATTAACGTCAAGAAGTTTTCGATAGATATCCTCTGCTTCAGCTACACGATTTGTTTTCAAGTTCAGAGATGCCCGGTGTTCTCGAAGACCCAACTTGTCCACCTGGTTCACGAATCAGTTCAATGATTTTTCATACAAAGAAAATTATTCTCTATAAACATAATCCCAATGATTCTTTTTGCAATTAAACAGCAATTTTCAATCAACTTGGCAAGTTTGGAAGGAAATTCAACAAAGTAAAAGTACTGATTACTCTGATTCAGGACACCAAATCTCTAAAGAAAGAGCTGTGTAAGAACTTGACAAGCAATTCTTTACAGAGAAGTATTCCTTTTGAGAAAATAGATGGGCACCGAAGCAACTGACTAACAATTTTCCCTTCTTTCTTTGCAAGCTCTTTCAATGCCTTCTCGGGTTGTCCTGCTTCCTCCAACACAGTGGCCTAACTTCAAGCAAAGTTTCCACGGTAAATAAAGATAATCATTCTGAAAGCTAAATCAATCTAGAACATCTTTCCCTCTCATACCAAAACTACAAAAAAAAATTAAAAGAGGCTCACAAAAGTGCCAATACTATAATCACTCAATCACAAAAGCATCCAACATGAAAAAACAAAAACTTGGTAGGCTCCTCCGACACTTCACAAGTAAACAGATGTAAGGAGCATGAACAAAATCGTGAATACCCAAAGCCGACGAGACATTCATGACATACGAATACATTCCCGCTGCATCAGATGATCAAAACTCCTAGTATATCGGAAGAAAAAAATCCATTACCTTATACAATAGCATTTCACTGTGCTCATAGCGCTCACTTTCAGGAGGAAAATCCTCTTCCAGGGTCCCTTCATAAGCATCCAATATGTTTGCAGCCATTGCAGGCCTAATAGAGAACACAAACTCATAGATTGTTACAATTTAGAAACCAGAAATTGCCTGGCGTTATTTGGTGTAACATAAAAACTCAAGAAAATTCAAGTATCACAAATGCTTCCAAACTTTTCATATATGATCGTTGTAGAGGACGTTACTCGTTATTTATGTGATACGCAATGGCGAAGCCGATCCAATTATTGCGATGACTAGGCTTCAGTGTTAGAAGCTGCCTTCTGGTCTCCACAAACCCAGGTAGCTCCCGCATTTGAGCCTGTTGATTACATGATGCCGTTCCCCACACTCAGCATCAAAAACTACGTAGAGAACAAGAAGGTATAACTTGTGCTTCCATTATTTTTTATCCAGTGAGAAGAAATTAAAGGACCAATAATAGAACGTACGACAACATACCTGAAGCAGTGACAAATCCCTGAGAATTTGGATATTCTCTGGATCGATTCGGAGAGCACACCGATAACATTTGATGGCTTCACGGTAATCCCGGTCAGACCGATACAAAAGTCCATAAACGTGCCAACACACATGGCTCTTCAGATCGTTCTGCACAAATACGAAAGCCGTGAATTGAACATGATCAGTTAAGTGACATAGAATGATTGAAAGGAAAGAACTGGGCTCAAATAGAAGATTTCATACGAACATGGGTGGAAAGCTTTCCAAACTTCATATCGCAAAATCCTCAGACAACTACCTTTAAACCTTTACGGACGAGTTCATAGGCCTCTGTTTTCCTGTCCATGCAGTTCAAAGTCAAACCCTTCATCGCCAGGGTTTCTGCATACATCACACGTTCAAATAATAAGCACTCCCTTGAACTCGAAGATTTAGCTGAAGCAGTATAAGACCTAAAATCAAGCACAACCTGTCAATATAATATGAGTTTCTCAAGTGTCCAAGATACTTTCAGAACACACGAGCTTACCTCCATGCTCAGGAAACTTTCGAAGAATTTGATCAGAAGCTTTCAGTCCCTTCTTGTATTGTTTCGTTTCATACGATTTCTGGGCACACCACACAAACGATACATACTTCAAAAATTGTACAATGATGCAGTACTTCAAACTTCAGGATTCTAAAAGATTACCATAGTGGTGATGCGTCGAAATACGCTTCATCTTACAGAAAACATACTCACCAAGTGATAAACCATCTTCCCATTGTTACCTGCTTAGTTAATCCTTAAACCCTAATTCTTCCATTTTTAGCATTTGATAGAAACTGGACAACTTCACAGCTTCTTCACAAGCCCGTAATAAATAAATAAACGCGAAGGTGTTGAAGAATTCGGGCCAAAATCAGAAATTTACTACCAGCGTTGACTTTAGCTCCAAACGAATGCATATGTTAGATCTGTAATAAGTTACTATTCAGAAGACTATTCTTATTCGACGCGGCCTACATTATCGTGAAATTTAACTACAAACTGCATAAAGGGCATCCTTGGTAACAGCACTAAGTAGCTACTTGGCACTCAGAATCCCTGTTACATCGATAGAACGTAAATTAGGTCATTCTTAATATCACGATTTCAGACCATGAACTCTATCCAAGGTTCCCAAACCCCAGAGCGTGCTCTAAAAATGTACATTCAAATGTCAGAACACAGCACTTCAATCCAAACTACAATCCTACAGTCCAACTTACACTTTTAACCACGTCAGTAATTGCTAGAACACAGGTCAAAGAAGTATAAAATCCAATTAAGCTCAAAGGAACAATTTTTCTCATTCGAGCTGGTGGAATTCACAATCTACGACAACAAAGCAAAATTCCAGATGTACGACAACAATCCGTTACCCTAAAACAACATAAGATGCACTACTATCGAAGTCCCGAATATCCTCTATATCCAAAATCTTTTCCACAACACAACCTGTACGCAGACAGGGAGTAAAAATAAACATAATGAGAAAAAAACAGGGAAAATCATGAATCGAATAGTTGTCGAATCCATACCACTATGAGCTTGAAGAGATTGGCCTCCTTCGGAGGCAGCACGGGACCGCCCATTGCTGCTTATTCTCGGCACAACGGGAGACGGGAATCAGCAATCCAGCACCAGAAGTGCAAAGAAACCCTTGAAGAATATGACGACTTATCGGTATTTCTCACGTCCGTCCCCGCGAACATCAATCAAATTCGCAGACGCGACAGGATTGGGGCCGTCGTTTCTTCGCCGACTGGTCTCGCCGCGACTTCCGCCATCCCTAGTCTCTCAGTAAAACGCACGCCTGCCTCCCCGAGTACCGCTCGTCTCTCGCATCACCACCGACGCTCTCACCCATGCCCTTTAGGGCTGACAGGGGCATCGCCCTGACGTCCGGCACCTACCCTCCCCTGGCACATGTCCTCCCCTTCCGGGTCTCCGTCGAGCTCCTCGGCTCAGGTACATTCGGCGGACTGCGTGAAGTTGACATCCGGAACTACTCATGAGACAGGGCGTCAATCCTTCTTAATTCCATATGTGAGGCCCCGGGTCATCCCGTCCGTCAGATGCATCACTTATCTGGGTCCGCCGCTTGCCTTTTGAAACCGACCCAAACGTTCCCTCCAGACTAGGCATCACAAAATGTCGGGTTCTCAATCGAGCTCGTTGGCTGGATCAGATTGTTCCTCTCGTCAGATTGGGGAGATGAGGTAAGCTTAGGAGGCTCATAAACCGACCAATGTTTGAAAATTGTACCAAAATTTAGGATTTGAACAAAATTTGGTCATTTTGATTTTTTCTGTAATATCAAACTAAAATAAAAAAACAAAATGAAAAACATGGTAATTAGCACAATTTGAAATTTAGAACACAAAAATTACAGTATTTAAAAGACTTCGTAAATTCTTCAATTTTAAAAATGGAATATCATTAAAACTTAGTCAAACTTGTGTTTGCATTGTATATCACATATAAATTTGGATGTTCTTAAAATCTAAATGTAATACTCCCTCAATGATCTTCCTATTATACAAAATGTTATAAATTAAGCTCAAAAGATCCATTTTTCAAAAAAAAATTGGCCTATGAATAGAGTTTGATGTCCTCCTATTGTTTTAAAATTTTGAGTTTCAAATTAGTTTTCAAAATGTGGTTTCAAAGTGCTTGAAAATTGAATTTTTGAGGTATTTTTGAAGAGCACCGGTAGCCACTCACTTGATATCATGGGATTGGTTAGCATGCTCATACTTTTGGACTATGTGCAAGTGTCTCTAGCTCCCTTCCTCCTCCAACAAGAAGATCATTTTGGGACACTAAATAAAGGCCAACACGAAGATCATTTTGGGAAGGAGGGAGTATGTATTAGATGAACTCTACTTTTTGGATGTTGATACCTTTTTGGATGCAAAATAATTTTTTTATTGAGTAGCTATGACATAGTATCACGCTTTGATGTTGTTGAAGGCAAAAGTTTGTACAAAACTATTAGCCTATGCAACTCACAACACTAGGCCAATATTGTTTACCAAAAACACAAACTTAGTGAATAGTAGTAAAGAAAAGTTTAGATATATGATCAATACTTTTCACATTTGAAATTTTGATACAAAGAATCTCTTTATGCATTTATTATCATTGCAAGGAGAGATGTTTAGAAGCATCTTTGACTTGTAAAGAGTGTTGCATATAATTGTAAATGTGACAAAGGGTAATAGAAGAGGAATTCATAAGTAAAGATACAAAATCACAAAACTATTACAAACATGGGCACATTTTAAAGTAATGATAAATATTAACATACCCTCAATTATAATTATTTGTAATAATTTTTGGATGTCAACTTTTTTTTTTTGTTAACCCTTAAATGACGGGCCTACAACCATGGGTTTTTTTATGGAATTGCAATCATCTTTTAAGAGTGATTTTGGCAATATAATCAACATTAAAATTCAATCTTATAAATTTAATATAAGAAGGTATGTGCATACAACATGTATAGAAAATATTCATAGATATAAGTGAAAATTTGAAACTATTGTAATTTTTTGAAGCAAATGCTAAAGAAATTCATATTAATTACAAAATGTATTCCGTTATGCCAATTTTTTAATCATGAATGTAAATCAATATGAAGATCATCATGATGGAATTTTTTTCCCCATGGTAAAATTAGAAAAAGTAACCATTCCATGGTAATAGGTATTCAACTTGTGATAGTAATACAAATTTCAAAACTTAAAATTTTCAGAAACCCAAAATATGATGAGAAACTATATCTTGTAAACTTTCTATTGCTAGTTAAACTCAAACTAAAAACGCATCATTTTAACCCCTAAAGGACCAAGGAGCCCACTTTGGGCTTTATGAAAATTTGGGCAGGCTTTATTAACTTCATAATTTGGAAATTTTTTATGAAATTTTTATGATGGATGCTACTCATCATAATCTACATGTGAAGCTTTATTTCATGTCATTCCAGTAAGTAATGCAAAAGTTAGAAGGTCTTTTCAATTTCAATGTCAAACCGGGCAGCAAAAAATATACTCTATTTTTTTATAGAATTGTATACCTACTCAAAAAAATTGAATTACTCAATTCCAAATAATGAGGTAAGAATTAAAAGAAGTTTTATTTTGCAAATAATGAAGGTAGGAAGAGGGTAGAAAAAACATATGAAATTATCTTTTACTCTCAAATTTGAAAATTTTCAAATGAAAATGAAAACTCAAGTTACTAATTGTCTGTTAGAGCATTCTCATCATTGGGGTTAACAATTTTCAAATTCTTCCAAAATTTATTAGCATATTAGTTATATCTTTCATTCACCAATACCCTTTCACTTTACAACTTTTTGTAAAAATGAATCCAAATTTTTTTTTGGTTGAAGTTTTTATATATGCTTTCAACTCATTTTCCAACGTATTGCCAAAATTGCCCAAGAAATATAACATATGTGTTTTTCTCTAAAAAGCTTGAAAAACAAAACTTCACCTTTTGGAAGGACTAGAAAAGCCAAATTTAGGTACATTGAACTTACAATTGGTACGGATATTCATTTTGAAATTTTGGGACAATATACTTGTGCAAGTCAACCAAAGGATCCTATGGTTGAATTTGTTAAAAAGTAATTTTCAATAAAGATATTGACCTTGCTTTTGGGACTAGTATTTTGAAGCATCTTTGGCCTTTGAACACAAAAGAATTTTAGGAGTTAATAACTCACACTGAGTTTTGGTAAAAAGATCCTCAAAATTCAAGATACACTACACGGTGGTGCATCCTTACAAATCAATTAGCAAGTGGAACCCTTTTGTGAACATTAGTGAGTGTCAAACCTGGCATATTTGAAGGTTTTTGGATAACTTTGTTTGGATTTTTTTGTAAAGTTACAGGGTGGTGACTGAACCAAATTCTCCAAAGTTATCACCCTTTCAAAGCTTCACAAACTACTTGATAAAAATTTGAGTAAGTCTTCAAAACTTATGTATGGGATAATGTCACAAAGATTGATGTGTGATACTAAATAGGGAGACTGTGACATTAAAGAGGGAGGGTGTGACATTAAAGAGGGAGGGTGTGATATTAAAGAGGGAGGGTGTGATATTACAGAGGGAGGGTGTGATATTACAGAGGGAGGGTGTGATATTATAGAGTAATGAGATTTTAGTAGTATGATTAGTAATAACACTAACATCTTTAATGTCACACCCTCCCTCTTTAGTATCACAATCTCCCTCTTTAGTATCACAATCTCCCTCTTTAGTATCACAGTCTCCCTTTAGAAGAGAGCTACAAGATCACTTGATAACTTTTATAAAGAGAGGTCATAACTAGTTTAAGTTTTCAACCACCTCTAGAGGTGGGTGATGAAGTTATCATGCCTTATAACTTCAAAAAGCGGTTGAGTTGTGGGGTGGACCTAGCCAAACTTGTTGGGTGGAAAATAGCCAGGTTTGACACCCACTATTGTGCATATAAAAGCTACCTATCAACATGCTCTAGATTGCTTCTTTCATATCCCAACAAAACCTTGGATGAGAAAAAGTGTTAAATCACTCTTAGAGCAATATTCAATCATCCAAAAACCACAAAATGACTACAACAACGTTTAACCCCAAAGTGACATTGCATTTCCAGGGCTTCTAAGAATTTTCTCTAATTTGAACTAAAAGCCAATATTTTGATAAGTTGTATCAATTCTTTTTGAGTTGTAACTGTGTAAAATCAAACTAGACATGTTAGAGATCACATTAGAAAAGAAAACACAACAACAACTCTTATGAATTGAAAGATTATAATGTTTGATCATGAGCGTGTTAAAACTGTGAAAGTGATTTGAAGTCTTTCAATCTTCTTTTCACATGTCAAATCAAAAAAGTTGGCCACCAAAAATATGAGGTTAAAGAGCCTAACATGCATAACCCCAATCAATTTATGACTTCTCAAAATCTACTCTGCAATCTTTTTAAATGAATTTCTAATGTGGATTTTTCTAAAAGATCTAATGTATTTGAGGCTCATTCCCAAGAGCCCTCAACACTACATAAAATCAAGATTGCAATGAACACCCGTGCACAAAATCTTGAACAATAAAGTCATAGTCAATCATTTGCAAAATCAGTTTGTTGAAGCTAAAACTAAACTTCATAAAGAACTTTTCAAAAATATAATATACTAAAATTTGTAATTTGATTAGGTTTAATTTAACCTCAAAAATTGGTTGAGGACAATTTCTGTCCCAATGACGCTTTTGGGTTAAATTTTCATACTCCAGTGCATTGCTCACATGTATAAGTATCGGGGAAGCAAACATTTTTTTTGACAGTTGCTCTCTCAAATAATAAGAAAAACAAACCTTTTTTCATTAAGCATTATTGTTGCTGATTCCTACGATTAACTCCCTTTTTCCCAAATTGTAGAGATTTTGTGCTTTTGCTCTTATTTGCTCCATTTTAACAAAGCAAATATGCCATGCACACGCTTCAAGCCATGTCTCTCTAAACTTAAGGTGACTTTTCATGTGACTATTCACCTTTCCTTTTCATGCCTTTTCCTCTCCATTTTTACTTGAATTTTACATTTTTGAGCCTCTCTTTCTCTACTTTTTGCTCTCACTCCCTTCCTTTTTGAATTTCAAATTTGAGTAACAAACACACACCCAATGTTTGACACCCAATTTTTTATAATACAGAATAGGGAATTGCTAAAGTTGCACCCAAAATTGCTCATGCCACACCTTTGTGAGCATGTAATTTGAGAATTTAATGCTAAAAAAAATACAAATTTTTGCTAAACTTTTATTGCACCATTGCTTCATCTTTTTATAACATACTTTTACTTTAACCCCTAAAGGCTCATTGTCCCCTTAGGGGACAAATGGGATTTTGGGCAGGTACCTATGGCTAATCTACTTTGCATGATTTTCTGAAACTTTTATTGAAGGTAGAGAATGTGAAGACCTATGTGGGAGTATAATTTTTTCTCCATTCTGACAATTATTGAAGAAGTTATGCATGAATAACTGAATAACAAGGGAGAATCGGGCACCAAAAAAAAAATTGCAACGTTTTTTAAATTTTTTTAGTAATCAGTTCTTCAAATTTTCATGTATTTGGGAAGCTTTGAATCATTCAATTTTGGTAGATGAGATAAAAGCTATGAGAAGTTTTAGTTTGCGGGTAGGTATGGGACTCCCAAACCTCCACTCTTTTTCCCCCTTGTAAAACTTGTTGCTTTACTTTTTTGAGCTCTTTGTGTATTTGTTTTTTGACTTCTTTTCTGGGTAAGTTGTAGTAGACTAAGATTCCTTGATTTTTACCATTTGGATCAAAGTAAATTGGGTTTTTGAATTTTACACAAATCCTCCAATTTTGCCTAGTGTATATGCAAATTTCATGACCTTATGGCATTGCAGGATTTTACAAAGTATGATCTACACCTCCGTTTCATTTGAAAATTCTCCCACATTTACCCAACTTGGTCTTCTACATGGGAAGAATAAACCTTAGCTTTGCGTAGAGCAATTTTTTTGATATAGGAGCCGTCAAAGGCTTTTGAAGGTTTTGGGCAGCAAGGAAAAAAACTTTTTTTTTTCACTTCAGATGTCAATATCTCACTCCTCTACAACTAGAATGAGCTGATTCTTTTCCCACAAGTACCTCCCATAGTCTAGGGCAAAATTTTTTGGTTGGATTTCCAAAAAAAAAAAAAAAAAAACATTTCTCCTCACTCCCCCAAAAGTGGCGGTTTTGAGTGATTTTCACAAAAAAAGGGCTTGGGCCTTTAGAGGTTAAGTAATTCAAAAGTCATATATTTTTGATTTCAAATTCAAGCACCTCCAATTTTTTTGAATGTAGCAGTAGAAGGAAAGAGGTAAAACAAATATTTTGATACAAATTTTAAAAAAATCAGTACTTAATTTTTGCATTTCATGCTCAAAACACACCTTGAGGTGTGACATTAGCAATTTTGGGTGTGGTTTTAGCAATTCCCTAAAGAAGATTGAATTTAAGGTGTTAAAAGAGAATAATATCATGAGATAGTCAAATACATGAGGCTTTATGATATAGACTAAATAGATAGAATGGTAGAGATGATGAACACGTTATTATTCATAACTTACATGGCGTCTATGTTCCAAAAAAGGCCACGGAAGCAACATGTGAAGAATTTTTGATCTACTTCTGCAAAAAGCTTACATTTCTCATTTCCATCTGGTTTTTTAGTACATGCACCAACTATTCCCTAATCGGCTCTGAGCCTGTTGATTTAGTTTTCAATCGGTTTTTTCCTCATTTCATTTGGCTTTCTATTGTTTTTCGGCTCTCCCCGTGGCTCTTACATTGCACGGAAGGCCTGGAAGGGCATGGAAGGCCGTGGAGAGCCAAGGAAGGGGCCGTTTGACACAGATACCCTACTATTGACGTTCAGCCCCACCTCTACGAATAAGGTGTTATCCATACCCGGTTCTCAATCAGGACATTCATGAGCCTCATCTAGTCCAGATTTGCAGATGCATGCACTTGGAGGGCAGTTGTTAGGCCTGTGCGCGCGATTCGCAACGAATTCAGGCCAAATCGGAGCAGGGCCAGCTGAATTCGTTGAATCAGGAGCAGCCTTCACCTCCTTGAGCACCGCAAACGTCGTTGCTCGCATAAATTCAAAGTTTGTACAAGTCATTTGAGGTGCAAAACGGAGTTTCTGAATGTTGCGCACAAGTGGTAGAATCTTGAGCAAAAGTTGCTCCATGAAGCCGGAAAGCAGCTTCGCCTCGTGAACCTGGACGCAATCTCAGAACGGCGCTTTTTCCAGTTGTTTCCTTAACTTATATTGAAGGAGAAGATATTATTTCCGCTGCATAAACCCTTCCTCCTCTCGGTGGCTAGGGTTTCTTTCTCCATTGACAAGTGGTGTAGGCAATTTTGCTGAGCTTTGGAAAATCCAGTTTGGTCTGTAATAAGATCGTTTCTGGCAGATGTTTGCTTGGTTGAAACGGTCGGTCGAGACAGAGAGAGCACTCTGTTTCTTCCCATGGGAGGACGAATGTTGTTGTTGTCGTTATTGTCGCATCGGATAGTCTGTTTTAGGAATTGAAGGACGGTGTAAATCAATTTTGAAAGGCCCTGTTGTTGTTGCTATTTTGTTTGTCCGTTGGAGGTGTTTCTGTTTAAGAGCTTGTTCTGGTTCATGTTGAAGGGCGTGGCAAGAGTGTGAGTTCGAAAGTAAGGTTGTAGCGAACATTTCTTCGTTGGCGAGGAAGATGGATGTTGGAGAAATTAAGCCAAGTCTGTCGCTGGGATTGGTGCAAATGATTCAGCAGCAGCAGCAGCAGCAGCAGCAGCAGATGAGTTCTTCGTTGGAGCATGTCAACAATGTTCAACCTACTTTATCTGGCGTGAATATGACAAGCGATCTTAGTCAGGTATGGACGATGTTTTGCAAATATTTTTAATTAGGTATTTTATGGTATGCAAGCGTGTCGGTTGCGACGAGAATCGAGTTAATTGGGAAGGCAGGAATGGCTTCTAATATGTTGGTGCTTCTCGGGGGATTCTCTTTGCTTCTGCAATACTATCCCCTACAAGACTACAATGATCAAATAAAACGTCATGCTTTTTAGAGCTTTGAATGGATTGTATGAGGAGTTTATGTGGCTCGATTTTTGTTATTATTTTACCAGCACTTGTGAATCGTGATGTTCTTCATACGTTCTAGCAGCATTAAGCGTGGCTCCATCAGAATCATGATTTTGTCAGTCTGATCAACTGAAAAATTAGGAAAAATCTGTTCTTTTGTTAACAAAAACTTTCCATGGTCACTGAAAGGGATGTTTACATAATTTATTGAATACTACTCTCGGCAAGTCCATTCCTCTCGAATAGATGTCTCGGCTGTGTGTTGAGAGTAGAGTTTAATGTAACGCAGGAAAGAGTCCGTTATTCCGTCTTGCGTTCCTGGCCATTCTGAACGCTCTCAGCCGGCTTTATGTTGTCATTTTTGCTTGCTTTTGTGAGTGGAACGGAATAGTTCTAATGCTGATTTCTGGAAGCATTTGGAGTTAGCGGATGCGAACTACTTAGGTCTTGTAAGTGCAGTTTTATGACCGTTGTGAATTTCAGGGTGAGGTTTTGGCTAGTGAAGTTTCATTACTTGTTTATTCTGATGTGTGATTTGACGGAATTTTCCAGGGAGAGACGATCATGCAAGTTACAACTAGGGACGGTAGTCAGCATCTCCTTCAAAGCACTGGCGGGACGATGGGATTTTCTCCTGTCAACAATTCTCAGCGAGTGAAAAGGAAGGCGACGCCTCTGCAGGGTCGTCAGTTCCGAGCTCCTTCAGCGCCAGCGACTCAGGTCATGGGAGGACGAAGCCCTTCTTCTCCCTCCTGCGGTCAGCAATCGCCTGTCATGTATCAGAGTTCGCCTCGAAATTCCCAACCTTTGATGCAGGGTCAGTCTCTTGGCGCCTTTCGTGCTGTTGTTGTGCCAGAGCATTTTCAGAATAGCATTTCGAGGCCTATGCCTAATCACCCACCAAGTCTGGGACAGAGAGGAGGCCGAAACCATACACCGTATCAGTACCAAGACCGCACAGCACGGAAACGAGGGGTACGGGAGTGGGGGAATAGATCTCTCTCCGAGGTGGATCCAGATTTATGGGAAGTAATGGAGAGAGAGAAGCACAGACAGTGGAGAGGGATTGAGTTAATTGCTTCGGAGAATTTCACGTCGCTGGCGGTCTTTGAAGCACTTGGAAGTCACCTCACAAACAAGTATTCAGAAGGCTTGCCTGGCAGTAGGTACTACAAGGGAAATGAATACATTGATCAGATCGAAACTCTCTGCTGCACGAGGGCTTTAGCAGCGTTTCATCTTGATTCAGGAAAATGGGGCGTCAACGTGCAGCCCTATTCGTGTTCTTCAGCAAATTTTGCTGTTTTTACTGCACTTTTGCAGCCGAATGATCGCATCATGGGATTGGACGTTTTATCCGGAGGTCACCTCAGCCATGGATATCAGACCCAGGGTGGTAAAAAGATCTCGGCAGCATCCATCTATTTTCAGACGCTACCATTCAAGGTTCATCCGGATACAGGTCTTATCGATTATGACAAGATGGAGGAAATAGCGCTTCTCTACCGTCCCAAGTTATTGATCTGCGGTGGGAGCTCCTACCCGCGAGAATGGAATTACGCTCGTTTTCGCCAAGTGGCCGACAAAATCAATGCTGTTCTTATGTGTGACATGGCTCACATAAGTGGGCTTGTGGCTGCACAAGAATGTGACAGCCCATTTGATTACTGTGATGTGGTTACGACAACCACTCACAAATCTCTTCGTGGGCCCCGGGGGGGCATGGTCTTCTTTCGAAAAGGTGTGAAGGCTCCCGGCAGATTAGGGGACGGTGTTTACAGCCTCGAGAGAGACATCAACTTTGCAATTCATCCTACGTTGCAAGGAGGTCCTCACAACAACCATATTGCAGCTTTGGCAGTGTCCCTTAAACAGGTAGGCTCGAAAGAGTATAAGGATTACATCCAACAAGTGAAGAAAAATGCTCAAGCTCTTGCAGAGGCTCTGAAGAGGAGAGGATGCAAGCTCGTCACAGATGGAACCGACAATCATCTACTGCTTTGGGACCTTCGGCCTTTCGGCATCACTGGGAACTCTTTCGAAGAAGTCTGTGAAGCGTGTCACATCACAGTGAACAAAACTGCGGTCTTTGGAGACAGCAGCTCTTGGCAGCCTGGTGGTGTGCGAATCGGAAGCCCAGCTATGACGACTCGTGGCTGCAATGATGGAGACTTTGACGTAATTGCAGAGTTTCTTTATAGGGCTGTGCAAATTGCTGCAAATCTATACAAAGGGAACATACAGGCGCTTATTAAGGGTGAAGTTTTTAGCAATGGTGACATTCTGGAATTAAGGGCAAAAGTGGAGGAGTTTGCAACTGCGTTTGAAATGCCTGGGTTTGACGTGCCGCATTGAAGTGGCATCGTTGTGGATTGGAACCTTTTTCCTAGACCTTCACAAGGAGTTTCAGTGACCGAAACTTAGCAGAATTGTTGTTGTTGCCCCTTTGGCTAGTACCATGGCTTCTCAAAATGACTGCAGGTGAATTGAAACATAGCTGTGAATGTTTAAACGGAAGTAATTCCACCTCAACGTTGAAACGACAACACATGTAGTTTCGTGTGGGCTTACAGACGGCAGCGGCTACTCATTACAGCAACGTAAGATTTCTTAAGTCATATTTCCATACTTTCCTGATATTCATGTCATAGCATTTACGAAGGAGAGATCCTACCTTAAATTGTGCTTCTCATTACGCCGTTCATCATTGGTGACAGGCTGCCGCTATGGAGACTGTTCATGTACCATTTATGCCACTTCTACTACTTCGAAGGAAAACATTCCACTTATTTTCAGGAATTCATGATAGTGGGGACCAACGTCCATCACAAAGCGTAGTGCTACTTGTATAGAAATTGCAGACGGGTTGATCTTTGAACAGGAAGGGAGATTTCACTCCCTCATACTTTAGCCATTGCTGTAGAGATTTGCGCTTTTCTTGTTGTAGGCATGACCTCAACGATTCCATTCTTTAGATATCAAGTTCATTTCAAAGTAGATTGTTGATTGGTGTTCTCCTTGGACTGCTTTTGTCCAGGAGACGAAATATGAAAGATATCGAGGGGTTTTTGTATATTGGTGACGAAACTTGTTTTTGATTATTTCATGTGACCTGCATTGTGGAAGGAAGTCTCCAACAACGAGTAGTTAGTTGGAAGGCTAGGTTTCATTATTCTCGTTGTTTTTGTTTACCATTCGTTGTGTGATTGAATGGTGAAGTGACGCTGCTTGGGATACATGAGTGTGGAGTACCGAAATCTGGCGTTTTATATTCAAGAGTAGATTGATGGACTCCTCTTTCTGTATGTGCGCTGGGTGGGAGCTGGATACGAGGACGTTTGGGAGAAGCATGACAATAATGTAGGTAGTGTTGAAGACGCTCCTCAATCATGACTGGACTCAAGCAAGTCACATTGATTTAGACCTGGAAAGAAGCCTCGGGACCTGGAGTTCTGGACGCTGAGCAGCCAATAATAGATTTTCATAGCTGCCCGTTACTCATTTCAATGGGATATATGTAAATGAAATATGTGTGCACAAAATTCTTCATTGGATTGTATGAATAGTAATAATTGCTAAATGACTTAAATATTTTTGCCTCATAATAGAATCCACTAGTTAATTTTTTCTAGACTCAAAGTAGAATCCATTAGTTAATTTTTTTTAGCCTCACAATAGAATCCATTGGTAAAATATTTTTGCCTCTTGGAATTCCAACAAGTGTGTGTTTTCGAAGGCATTGTCCATGTAGCGTTAGGTTAATTCTTGAGTAAGGTACTTATCCAAATTTCCTCACACTAGCTTCTTGTAATGCATAGCTTCCTTTGTACGGTCCACAGCCAACAAACGTGGCAGAACAAACATTAATCCCTAAATGCCTGAGGCCTTTTTTGAGCTTCTAGGAATTTGCTTCAAACTGAACAAAAAGGTAACATTTTAATAAGTTGTATCAAGTTCTTTTAAATTGTAGCCGTATAAATTCAAGCTAGATATGTTAGAAGTCACATTGATAAAGAAAACACAACAATATCACTTGTGGATTGAAAGATACTAATGTTTGATCATGAGGGTGTTAAAACTACAAAAATGACTTGAAGCCTTTGAATCCTCTTTTCACATGTTGGATTTAAAAAATGGTCACCAAAAAAATACAAGGTTAAAAGAAATAACATAAATAACCCTAATCACTTCATAGCTTTTCAAAATCTCTTCTACAATTTTTTTAAATGAAGTTTTAGTGTAAAATTTTCTCCTAGATCTAGTGTATTTGAGGCTCATTTCCAAGAGCTCTCTACATTAGAGAAAGTCAAGACCCTTGCACAAAAGCTTGAACAAAAAATTCATAATTAATCATTTTCAAAATCAAATTGTTGATCCCAAAACTAGACTTGGCACAGAATAAATCCAAAATATAAACTACTAAAAATAGCAACTTAGTTAGGTTTATTGAACTTCAGAATATTGTCGACACCAAAATTTGATGCCGTGGGCATTTGGGGGTTAAACATCCAATGAATTAAATTTTTGCCTCTGCTATTGGAGGTGATAGTCCAACAAATATGTGGAAAACAAACAATTGGGTAGCATTTTCAAGTTCATTCCATTGAGAAGAAACTAAAGAAATGCCTCAGGTAGCATCTTGAAGAGAGACTTTTGGATAGTACATATATGTAGCAAAGAAGCAAATAACTCTAAATTTATAGTTGATATTTGTTGTAACATTCATGTTTTTTAAAGCATTTGAGTAAAGCACGATTTGAACTTGCACCCATTAAGTTAAGAGTCCACTGCACTACCAATTAAGCTATACACCCAAAATATACATACATATATACATACGTACATACACACATACATATAGTATATATAGTATCGTTATGAACTTTGATGATGATAATTAGTAAAAACAACAATGACTTGCAGAGCAAAGAGAAAAATATACTACCTGGGATTCAAAGCGTAATGTGTTCCACATTAATTTCAATTTATTTTTTTAGTTTGGTTTTATAGAAGGTAAACTTAGTAGGACTCAAACTTGCAATATCACCATCACGAGTGGTGCGTTTGAACCGGTTAACCTACAAGCCTTGGAGTTGATATGCTAGTAAGCGTACTAGTAAGCATATCAAATTAAAATTAACAAGTTGCCACTTTTAACTATAGGCATAATAAAAATCTTTTTCTACTTTCAAATGGCTCTCGTGTTACAAAATAGAAAATGCAATAATATGAAATTCTAAACAAACTGAAATCTGAAAGCAAAATCTAATCCTTAACCTTGTATGCCCAAGTGATATGCAGGGGGATTGATTTATGATTCCACTATTTAATTCCTCATAATCAAAAGCCATTTTTAAGTATGCCTCTTCTTTTTGGAAATACCTCCTCGAGGTGATTGTACTACAAAGTAGCCGAATCAAAATATGCTAAAATGTGCATTTTAGCAGAACTATTGAAATACAAGTATATGAAAAACTTATGAATGAGTTGTATCAAAAAAATTCATTGATTTGTGGAGATTTGGGAACACCTTATCTACAAATATGACCCACAAGTCCCCTTGCTTTGCCCAAGGAGTTTTGAGAATGATCAAACTACTTGGATGGGAGATTTTGCACAAAAGTCTATAAGTAATCCCTTTATTAGTTGAAGGGACCTACTTAATGTTAGAGATTAGATTTTCAAACATTTGTGTCCTAGATTTTATTTTATAAACCTGGGTGTGCGCAATACAAGTAAAGGGGTAATGAGATCATTGTTAATCAACTCTATTCTAACAAGTTTCACTCTAAAATCATCAATACAATCTTTGCAATAAGAGTTGAAAAATATAATGAATTTTGAATTTCAAATCAACATTTCCATAGTAATGTTGGCAAATACAACCATTCAAACATGTGATGGACTTCAAAATCTACAATACTTGCTCATCAACTCTATAATTTTCTTCCTTGTTATTTGCTATGAAAGGAATCTTTATACATCTTCAAAAATGAAGAAATCCGATGACCTTTAGGGGTTTATAGACACTAGAAATGTGGACATATTAAACACAAGTTCTTGGGTTTTTCATAATATCATAAGTTACCATGCTTCCAGTTTATATTCAAATATCCATGAATAAAATCATCATTCTCATTTATCACATGTGTCTTGGTATTAAAATAGTGTTTGCTGGTAAATCATGAATAGAAATCAGTTAAAAGATGAGGACATCACAAATAACTCATCATTTGTAAATTGACTATGTGCGCAAAAGTATGAAGGTACTTGACTTTATATTTACATGTTTCTAAAACTTTGACTAGCTTTACAAGAATCTAATTCAAGTAGCTACTTTCTAAAGCTTGTTGATAGAAGTTGGTACTCAAATAATATTCTCTTCTCAAAAAGAATTTATCTTCAATTGATTGACATCTATTGGTATTTACTTTTCAAAGTCACCATTTTGTAACAATTTACAAACACAATTTTGTTTTCAATTGAAAATAGGGAATTGATACATGTACCACCCTTTCTTGACTATTCAATCACACCTTACTATATATGGTCAATATTTACAATATTAAAATAGGTGTAGATCACAAGAAAAACATTAATAATTTGAAAATAAAACTTGATATAGGAGATGCAATTTTGTTTATATTTTTTTGGCTCTTAATCTTGCTCATATTATCAATTTAAAAAAGTAGGAATTAAACCAAACATAATTTAGATTTTTTGATTGATACTATGAGTGGGATCTAAAGTTAAAAACTAAACTAAAATTGCAACTTCTATGTCAAGTTGCATTTTCAAATTAGTGGTATTTTCTTGTGGTTTGCACCTATTTTAATATTGTAAATATTGACCATATATAGTAGAGTGTGGTATAATAGTCAAAAAGGGGTGGTACATGTATCAACTCCCTTGAAAATACTGTCACAGTATTCTAAAATTTAGAATTTCACAACCCTCCAATAAATTTCTTGTATAGTAGTACATGTATACAATATTGTTCAACAAATTTTACAATTCTTACTTCACCATGTATAAACTCCTGCTTACTAAAGAACTCATTACAATTTTTGTTAGAGATGGTTAATAATAAAAAGCTCAATGTACTTCTTGGTTTATGGAATCAAAAACTTCCATATGCATATTTTGAAACAAATGCATGCATTTTTTCTAAAATATAGATATCAAATGCAATGTAAATTATTTATATTATTTTAACAAGTGTAAAAGTCTTAACAATGCAAGATATCTTCACAATAATTTGAATTCACACTTTTAATCCCTGAACATCACAAAAATCTTTTGCAGTTGTATGTATTCATGACCATATGTACAGACGTATTTGAGTTATTTTGAGGGCTTCTCAATTTTTATGCACCCACCATCATACATCCCTTCAATACGTATGATTATAACACTTGATTTACAACTAATTCAAATTTCTGAATATTGGCTGCAACCATATTTGGTACCGTAGCTCCAGAGCCCAAGGGCCCTTGAGGGATTAACCTAAGGACACTCCACGCCATGTCGCAAATTCTTTGAATGCTGCTCTGCCAACCAAAGCATTTTGCAAGCTTCATGAGCCACCAATCCCTCATTCATCCCAATTATTAATTCCTCATGTCTTCTCTTGAGCAAAGAAAACTCACAAAATTAAAAAATAAACCATAATTATGGTTATTTTTAGTGGTGCTAAATTAAAATTTTAGATTACGTGGAGAAGCCTCAACATCAAAGGGCCCATCAACTGATTCAATTGGATAATTGATCTTATATTCCAACTTTAGTTGGGGTTCCCCTTAAAGAGCAACTTGGTGATGCAACCTCAATAGCACAGCATTTTGCACGCAATTGGTAGCTAAAATGCTTGCAAATTTAACTAAGCTTAAAGCAACACCAATCTAGCACTTTAACCTAATCACTAAATGTATTACTATCTTTTGCATGGTGTAAATTAGAATTTACAATTACTATCAGTGAAAGTATTCAAAAAAAATCTTTGAATAAACACAATAATGAAATTGGACAACCAAAATAAAGCTCATTGAAAACAAGCTAAACAAACAAAAGAGATAGCAAATCATGCTTAAGAAAGAAATTTTATGATAATGGCACAATAAAGTTTGAACATTTAATATACATTTACCATGAAATTCTTTTAAGCATGATTTGCTATCTCTTTTATTTGTTTAGCTTGTTTTCAATGGGCTCTATTTCGGTTGTTTAATTTCAAAATCCATATATTATTATGTCTATTATCAAAAAAATTGAATACGGTCACTACAAGAAAACCATGGTCAAATTTACAAAAAGTTGACAAAAATTATGACCTAATCTACAATATATTGTAGATTAGGGCACATTTCTTGTCAACTTTTTGTAAATTTGACCATGGTTCTCTTGTAGTGGCTCTGGATGACAATAACCATAAGCTCTAATTTTACACCATACAAAAGAGGATAACACAATTAGTGAATTGTTTAGAGTGCTAGATTGATGCATAACATTGTTTACCAGGCCGTATACCTCCCCAGGTGGAGGAATATTCCTCTACGATACCTGAGGAAAGTTTAGTTATAGATTTGAATTGTTGAGCTTGCGAAGGCCATTTGCTGGGGGGCTCCTCATATTGGGGGAGCAAAAGGGAACACCAGTCTTAACAATGTTATGTGATGCCCTAATGGTTGGGTGAGAGATCAGAAGATGTGATGTTAGAGAAGGTGAAAATAAAAATAGCTATATGTACTGAATTTCCAATTTTGTCTCCTCCAATTCGGCTGCCTTTGAGGAGCGGACTGACGGAGCTCTAGAGCCCTGACACCCGGATTAAGAAAGTTCAGGCCTGGTGTGGCAGATTGTATATGGTCCCACGTGTCCACTGCTCATAGGCTCATTTAGCTTGAAACTCAAGCAACCCGCCTTCCTGGAGGCGTAGCCATGCCCTAACTTATTTAAGATAATCCACACACGGCTTTTCTCATCTGGCCAACTGGTTAGTTCGCAATAACACATCATCTCTTTGTTTTAGTTTTGACTTTAAATTGAAATTTTTATTTATAAAATAGTGTAGTTTAAAATGCTAAAAGTGAGGTCAATTTAATACGGAGTAAAAGAATTGTGGTCATCCAAACTTCGGACAGTTTGAATTTAAAAATTCATCCCATATTGGTCTCAGAGATCATCTCAAACATACGTTGTAATACAAGAGCAGAAGTGGTCTTTTCGCCCATGTTCTTGAGACCAAGAATCTGAGATCATAACCGTGTAAGATTTGAAAATTTCAGGAAAATAAAAACGATGCAAGAGACTTATCAAATCTACTAGAACTTCAAGTTCCTTTGTCCTTTAAAATTAATTTTTTATTTTTATTTTTTAATTATAATGAAACATGACAACAATCCCAAAGCAGCATTTTAATCTTCTATTCTTGATAAAAATGAGTATTAGAGTTGGAGTCATATCAAATATTGTTCTTTTGAGCATTAAAACGTCTTCATACTAAAAGAATTTGTATTATTGTTGACATTTATGGTACTGGTGCTTATAGTTTGTTTGACACAAAGTGGAAAAAACTCTTTATACAAAGGATGCTTGTGTTTTGATTATGAACTAGTGGACTTGTGCACCCGCCATTCTGGTGGAAGGTTATCGTGCAAGAAAGTTTAAGTGGTTTGTCTCCTTCTCCCTCAACCACTCCCTATCCCCGTGTATATCCCATCCCCAAGGTCGACCATAACTGCCATTTAATCTTCTTGGAGCACATACACCCAACTATCCAACTACCAAAATCAAGACTATCATAGAAATAAGATATATTAAAAATATGTAAATTTAAATTAAATAAATCCATACTACTAAGTGGGAGGATTTTCCTTGTTAACCCCTAAATGCCCAAGCGACCAGATTTGGATCTTTACAAAAATTTGAAAATGAATAAAACTTATCAAATCATTATTTTCAATATTTTTTTCAATATAAGTTTGTATTGAAGTCTACTTTCAACATCAAAAATTTGATTTTGAAAATGAAAGTTGATGATTTTTCTACTCAAGATTTTGTACAAAGATGTCCACTACAATCTTGAGTTTTTTAGTGTAGGAAGATCTTGAAAATGAGCCTTAAATACACTAGAGCTTGGAGAAAAATCCATATTAGAAATCTATTTAAAAAATTAGTAGGAGAAGATTTTAAAAACCGTAAATTGATTAGAGTTAGACATGTAATGACTTGAAACCTCATATTTTTTAGTGACCAACTCGGGGACCAACTTTTCAGATTTGACATTTGAAATGAGGATTAGAAAGCTTTAAGTCACTTTTGCACTTTTAACACCCTCATGTTCAAACGTTTTTATCTTTCAAACTATAAGTGGTATTGATGTGTTTTCTATTTCCATGTGATCTTTAACATGCTTAGTTTAAATTTGTATGGTTACAATTGAAAAAAACTTGATGGAATTTATGAAAAGGTTGCTTGATTGTTTAGTTTCATGGATAGTCCAAGAAGCCTAGATAGGGCTTGGGCATTTAGGGGTTAACTTGGTGCCCTTTTCTAGAATTTTTTAGAGTTTTTTGGTGTAAGCTGAAGCAACAAAGGACGCCCTAGATACATTAAATCAAGCATTTTTTGTGCAAAAAACCCAACAAAATACTAAGATTTTGACTTACAAAGTGCGTGCCTATATACTAGTATGTGACTAAACAACACTTTGTTGAGGCACATTCTAATAATATTCATGAATGTAAATATTTGCATCTTTCCACTAAAATTTAATTTATGATGGAGATTAAGAAAATCATAAATAAGAAATTCATAGTAATGGAATTTTCAACTAATTTACTTCTATAATTCTTTGGTTGTTCAAAATCTAAAATTGTCCAAACATAACCTCTTTTTAAATATACTAAATTGAATTGTAGAATGTTATAATAAACCAACTAGAATGCGCCCTTCTTCAATTTATAATGGACTTTTTGACTAATTGTAGGATAATGAAGTTCAGGTGCAAAAATGTTAAAATTTCATCATTCTTTATAGAAAAGTGTCATCTTTCAAAAACTATGTATAGCTTACAATTGGAGAGAGCAAATCATGAACAAGAAAGAAGCCAAGAGTATATGAATAGTATTTTTGTAGTAAGTGTTTTATATGCATTTTTTGAAAGTACATATAGTAGAAGGAAGTAAAGATGACAAAATGAATGTATGATTGCTAACAATGACAATGCAAACAAATTTTAAAAGGTGAGTCTTTATGAAATGAGATACAAATAATAAATTCCTATTACACTGGTGCACAATAATGCTAAAATGGCCTAAGAAAAAGTTATTCTAAATTGTACTTCTTCAAAACCTAAAGTTTCAAAAAAGTAGTATTCTTTTTGGATCATTTAAATCAAACACAAATTTTTTTAGAATAAAGAAGATATAACTTTTGGCTATCTATGTTGCCCAAGTTTATTCTATCAATCAAAAAACTTAAAACTATCTACTATCTTGATTGAATTGCATGAGGCAAACTTGCATCTATCTATCTACACTACTAAGTGGGAGTCTAACCCTCACTCACTCTTTGCCCTTTTCTAGAACCTTCTAGAACTTTATGGTGGAAGGTCAAACAAGAAAGATGCCTTAGATATAGAACATCAAGCACCTTCCAACTATGTCCTTTTCCAAAATCTTCCAATTTTTTTGGGTGGAAGTTGAAACAAAAAAAGATGTATGAGATATAGAACAGCAAATGCCCTCCAACCATGTGTTAGAAAACCAACAAAACACTAATTGTCCCCTAGCAAAGTATTGAAAAGTAGCATTGTGATTAAGGCAATCATTACTATTTTGGTTTTAAAAAAGAGCAGAAATGACATTGCATCAAGGTTAGATTTTGAACTAGTTATGAGATACTTATTTTCTATGAAGTACATTAGTATTAGATTCTAAACCAATTGATTTGTGAGATGCTATTTTTTTGTAAACTTGAATGTTACGTTTCCCATATATGTTCAACTCATGCAAAGCGTGTGCTTTGTATACTAGTGAAATTAAAGACTATTAAAATTTATACTGTAAACATCAACAAAACTTAATTACAAACATGGGCACATTCAATTTGAAAAATGAAAAATCAGGAATGCAATTAAAAACATTGTTCTTGCTTTATAGATTGAAGGCCAACAAACCAAAGAAGGTTTGCCTCCGAAGTTGTGAAAAAATTTGTAGTGGACAATCAAACATAGTGGGTTTTTAATGTACTAAAAAGAGGCTCAAAAAGTGCACTCTTGGAGGACAATTAGTGAGCTTGAAAATACCAAAAGGTGAGCAACGAGCGGCAAGCAGTGAATTGTTACTCACTGCACTAACAATAAGATGGACATACCCATTCTGAGCATTTGAGCATTTAAGGATTTAGGGTACCCCATGGAATTTTTTTGGAAAAAAAATCTGTAGGATTAGCCTTTCAACAAGCTATCTTGGAATGTCATTTTTGTGAAAAAGAATATTATAGAATATTATATATTAAAGGACAAAGTTACAACTTATAGAATCCCCAAAAGCAGCTCTATACTAACCTTGAAATTGCTTGGATGTGTTCCTATAATGGCACTTGATGGTCCTAATCCCAATCCTCCCAAAGCAGCTTTGCAACTGACATGTGGTAATTAGAATTTGCTCCACTTTGGGTTCAAGAGTGAAAGGTGAATATCTCAAAAATAGGGTGCGTTATTGAGTGCCGATCAAAATGGGTATGTCCTCCTTCAGGCATCTTCACCCCATTTCTGCAACATCGAACACAATCAAAAAATTCACGGGCTACCATGCAGGCCACTTCACGTATCGGCTCTACCCTTTTGGGCGCTCTTCCACCGCACACTCGCACTACTTCGTCGTTTCATCTTTCTAGCACCAAGAAAGGAAACGAGCAGGAACAAGCCTCAACCTATTGGAGTCCGCTTGTGAGTTGTAATGTGAACGCAAGAGACCTAGAGAGTGGTGTGGACGGGAGCTTGTACCGTTACCCAAAAACTCGGGAAAAACTTTGACGTGGATGCGGTGGAGCTTAGGAGTTCTCACTTCCTGCGACAGTCGCGGGTGCGTAAGTTGTTACGTTTGAAGTGGAGATGCTCTTATGTGATGCTTCTATTTGTCATTATTTTGTAATTTAGAGTTCTTATTTATAGATTCCCACAAATAAGTGTCCAATAATGCAATAAACACAAACAATTGACCAATAATGCAATAAACACAACCATTGCCTTTTGACACGTGCGTGCAATTACAGAGGGTCGAGTGGAATGCATTGTTGCACCGGGCAGGTAAGTTATGATCTCCCGGGCAAGAAACAGAATTTTCAGCAAGAAAGAGTCCGGCGCCTCTCGATCGTCACCTCGATTAGGTCCCAAATATCCGAAATGCCGATGCACATATATCCGGAACATACCCGGCTACGGAGGGTGAAACCGGTTCCTGGGTAGTGCCCACCCTTGCTTTTGTTGCAGAGCTTCTCCGTCGCGTTGTTCTCTTCTCTTTCAGGGTTAGAGCTGTCCCTCCGCCATCGCCATCGCCACAGGCGGTCCCCTCCCTCCCTGCCTTTCTGCGCCGATCTCTCTCGTCGCCTTTGTTGCAACCGGTCCCCGCGGGGTGTTGTTGCCGCCATGGGGCTCACGTTCACCAAGCTCTTCCAGAAGCTCTTCTCCAAGCGGGAGATGCGTATTCTTATGGTCGGTCTCGACGCCGCCGGTAAGACCACCATTTTGTATAAGCTCAAGCTCGGCGAGATCGTCACCACCATTCCTACTATCGGTACGTGCTCACTCTCTTGTTCTGTCTTGCTCGCCTGGTTTGGTCCGATGCGAGGGTTTGCCGTTCCGTTGTGCTAATCGGTGTTTTGATTTGCGTAGCGTCGATCTTGCGGTCTGCGTTTCCGTTTCTGTCTCTGAGTCATGTATTGGTCTACTTCGTATGTTGTGATAGAGCTTCTTAGCTTGGGATTGATGTCTTTATAAAATGGTTTCTATGAAAACTTGAGCGTCTGTAGACTATGTTTGTTCGTGTGAGTTTTCGCATTAGTTATTTTCGTCAGTGTTTCTTTTGGATCCGTTCATTTGTGATTGTCTTGTATTTTTTTGTAAATGTGAATGGCATGGAAGTTACCATAACGGCATGTTGTTTACCAAGTAGAGAATCACATGAATTTTAAGTGGAGTATGCGTTTATTATACTGTTAATACAAGGGATGAGGGTGTATACTTATGTTATCATCGAGGCTTAGGTAGCATTTCATTGCAAGTGTCTGTTTACTTTTGTCGTCGCCGAATGTATGATGAGCCAGCACTATCGGACACCTGTATCTATTTGCGGAACTCCTGACGTGCTGCAATTTCTCTATCAGGATTCAATGTGGAGACCGTGGAATATAAGAACATCAGTTTCACAGTGTGGGATGTTGGAGGTCAAGACAAGGTAAGTTCTTTATTTTTGTGAATTCTCGTCTCAATGGCTCTGTATACTTATATGTAGGGAGTGGAGATTATTGTTTGGACAATACTGGGACTAAGATTTAATTCTGACTTCGATTGGCTCTTGTCTCATTCAGCTTTCCCCTAATTTACTACACATGTGGATGTATTTAGATTCGCCCGCTGTGGAGGCATTACTTCCAGAATACCCAGGGTCTTATCTTTGTGGTCGATAGTAACGATAGAGATCGTGTTGTGGAGGCCAGAGACGAGCTGCATCGGATGTTGAATGAGGTATTAATTTTCTTTTCTTTTCCCTTATTATCAAAACTGTGTTTCCGGTAGTTAACGCTGAAGTGCACTGTTTGTCTTCGATGAAGTCGAGGATTTGGTCTTTTGCCATATGTGAATTTTTAGTGCCATTATTAAAGGGAGAGTTTCGTGCATTTGGCAGTGTTGTCGTTTTTATATTTGAATTTTGGTTGTCTGCTTTATTATATGAAATTCATCACTGGCTCTTATTATTGTAAAATCAGGGTTTCGTGCCGAAAGATAGCCATTGACTCGTTTTATGATTCTTGGTTTTTGTTGTGTAGGATGAGCTCCGGGATGCTGTCCTTTTAGTGTTCGCCAACAAGCAAGATTTGCCCAATGCTATGAATGCTGCTGAGATTACAGACAAGCTTGGTCTGCACTCGCTCCGCCAACGCCATTGGTAAGCTTAGTTCTCTATTTTACACTATCTCGTTTTTTCGCGAGTACTCACCTTTTCTAATATTCTGTAGTCGAAGTTTTGATATGTTACATATCAAATTTATTTTTGTTTTTGCTTCTCTTTTTCTAGGTACATCCAGAGTACTTGTGCCACCTCTGGAGAGGGTCTGTATGAAGGGCTCGACTGGCTTTCCAGCAACATTGCAAGCAAGGTGTGCAAATGTTGAATTATTTGCTCAATTCACCTGTTGTTTTTATTGGTATATGAGAGATACCGGTAGTTATATTTCAAATATTCGACTCTACTAGCAGTAACAGTAAATGGTTCTGATATCGTACTTTTTGAACTTTTTTGCAGGCGTAAATGGGGTAGGGTCTAGGGCTACTTTTTCTCTTCGAAAAGCTTTTGCGATGCCTACACTGAGCTGGCTCCGTTGCATTTGAGTTTTGCGTTTGCTGATAACAGTCGCAATGATGTTTCTCAGTGTTTTAGAAGAGAATATATTGTTTTGATGAAATCTGCTTGCTTTCTATGCATTTCTTTTTATCGATTGCATTTTGGTATGTCCGGTAGGGGCATATGCATATCTGATCTGTAACTCTTCAATATGCAATTGCATATTTTTGCTATTATCTCGCAAGCTAATTTTGTATCTAAAGGTTACCAGTAGCATCTTATTGCATTGAGGTTCGCAGATTTGCATATTAGTGACGTTGTGAATTTTGATTATGTGCTTGTATCTTCCTATACTGGAGGATACGGTTATGCTGGGTTGTGAGAGGTACAAAATAATCTGCTTCATACTTGTACTTTTTCAAAGGCTCGTTAATATTCTGCACGTCATACGGGTTTTTTTGCGTGATTCATGGTATCGATGCTTAATACGTATTAAGTGTGATTTACTAAACATTTGTTGATACAAATCTCAGCTATCACATTATTGTTTCTCTACATTTGCGACACGTTGCCCACTTTAGGTTGCCTGCGTACAATTTTCGCTCCGATCATTCGCTGCTGCATTTGACTGAATGAATAAAAATGCACCGGCAGCATTCTTTTTCTTAAAATTTCGCAGCGTTCTTATGAAGCATGGATTTCCCGCAGAACGCCAAAAACTTACATAATCTTAATTAGGGGATTGATATGTGTACCACACCCTTTCAATTACTGTACCACACCCTAGAGTAAATTTTAGATTTCTACTATCAAAAAGCTGAATTTGAGAATTTGGAATTCACCCTTTCAATTACTGTACCACACCCTAGAGTAAATTTTAGATTTCTACTATCAAAAAGCTGAATTTGAGAATTTGGAATTCTGATTTGAACTTAGTGACCATAATTTGGTCAAGAACCATAAAAATTAACAACACCCAATGAACAAATTTAGCTAGGGAGAAAAGTGTTACTTTTACTTTTGTTTGTATAAAAAAATAAGTTTTTCATTGGGTGTTGTTAAATTGCAACTTTTTTTGTGGTTCTAAATTAAATCATGGTCTGTAAGTCCAAATCTGAATTTCACATTTCCAAATTCAGCTTTTTAATGGTAGAAATCTAAAATTTACTCTGGGGTGTTGTACAATAATTGAAAAGGTGTGATACACATCAAATCCCTCTTAATTATTGTGATAGCATTTTTCGTGGTGCTAGGGTGATATAGCTCAATTAACCCTTAATGACCACACCCATTTTTACAAAATCCATTGAAAATAGGGGCTGTAAGTTTAGATTTGAAATAGACTCAAATATGGACCCATTTTCAAAAATCCAACCGTACAAATGGGAAGTACACTTTGTTTATTTTAAAGCACCAAAATTTCAGCTAGATCTATTGTTGAAGGTGAAATATTATAATGATTGAGTGAGCCGTATGTGGAAAATCTCTTGTGTTTCTTTCTTGTTTAGTTTTGAATGTTAACGTTTCATGCAAGCTTTGGTTGAGAAGAACCTTACATTTCTAGAAAGCAGGGTTTCCCACCTTTCCAACAAGACTAGTTTCACACAAAATAGGCAAAAATAGCAATCAAAAGGTGTAGCTAAGTGGATAAAAAGTGTCAAAAATCCCACTTTCTTTGCTACCCTAAAATGGTTCTACAAGAAATTTGATAATTATTCTGGAAAATCCAATTGGTGAATACAATCAAGATTGGCCTTAAATGTAAGATGACAAATTTTAAAACCAAAATGACTACAGGATTTCAGTAGATCTTCAAATACTACAATTATATTACTACCATATATGAAAATAATACAAGCATATTTCTTAAGCAATTAGAATTTTTTTAGAATTGTGCAATTGTAATTTGACATTCTTCTTGCATACTTGATGTATTGTGTTGTTGCTTTGATCCATCTTTGACAAAAGATGGATACGTATTTTGAAGCCATGCCATATAAACACCATTATTTGTCAACTCACATATCCAATTACATTTTTATTTTTTTAAATGGATGCAAAATTCTTGTGATCACATGCATACTTCAAGACCAAATTCCAAATTATTGAGCGATTTCAACCTACAGGCCAAAAACCACTCCCAGCGACCAAAATATGATCGGGTGGACAAGGAGGAATATGGTCCTACCTCGGAGCAAGTCATTTCGTTCCCTACCGTGGTTACTGGCATGTGAGAAGCGGGGAGAGCGGAACTCTTTCTCCTTGGCCCTATGAAAAGGCTGTCGGAGCAATTAATATCAGCGTGAGCAATTAGGACTAGGATGAGGTTTACTGTTCTCCAAGTTTTCTTTTTATTACTAATATCACGCTTGTAAATATTAGGCTTTTGAGAATGTCAGAAAGATTCTCAAGAAATGGTGGCCTCAGGCTCAAAGGTCTTGACTTTAGACTGCACTTTGGAATCTAGATAGCCGATTACGTGGACAGCCAGCATGTTTATCTCTTTTTACTGGCTAATTATATCACCTGAACATGAAGTCAATCAGTGCATGACAACTACTTTTGTCATTTCACTTCTTAATGTATGGCTTCCACATGTCCTTCCTCATCGCGTGATCACTACCTTTGTCCATTTACGCGTTTAGCAAGCAACATATGTCCAAATTGTCTATTTAGCACACAATCGTGTTAACCCCTGAGCGCCCCAGCGACCAGATTCTGGTCGCTCCACATTTTAAAATCTTGTTTTGAGTCACTGGATCTAAATTTTTTGGTCTGGTTGTAAACTACAATTATGAAGGCATTCAAGTTGTTTATGCCAATGGAGTAATGGCGAGGAAAGCCAAATTGTTATATAAGCGCTGCCAAAGATTTGATTTGGCGTAACATCGTACTGGGCAACAGGGGTAGTTTAGCAAGCAACGTTTTACATGCTGCAACCGGTCAATATCCCATGCAAGCTTCCTTGTGTAAGCTTTGTGGTAGCGGGAAAGTTGTTGGCAAGGGTTCAAGCATGTTCTAGACCCTTATTATGGCAACTATCACCAAATGTGCCGGTCATTGTTTTCCGTTCATTAGCAATTTGAAGCCCTAAAACTTGACATAAAAAGAATTGCAATCTTCAATAGTTTACAAGTGCATTCACATTTGATCTTGCTGCTCACAAAATTTGAGATGAATCCAGGGCTTATAGAATTTTGTAAAAATCATCAAATAGCATCTACCTACCAAAAAATGAAAATCTGTCATCACATGTAGTTTGATCAAATGTTATAATCTCCCATCTCCCGCGGTAAATTGTTCCCAAAATTTGCAAGCCATTTTCTAAGTAGGTGTTCCACTATTTTCAAAGGTCATTTTTTGTGGATCATCCGATTGACCGAGATATAATGCATCAAAGTTGTCGGTCTCCAAAAACCTTGATTTTGGTGGATACGGCCTAGGCGCTTAGGGGTCAACCCCTAAAGGACATTGTTCCCAAAATTTGCAAGCCATTTTCTAAGTAGGTGTTCCACTATTTTCAAAGGTCATTTTTTGTGGATCATCCGATTGACCGAGATATAATGCATCAAAGTTGTCGGTCTCCAAAAACCTTGATTTTGGTGGATACGGCCTAGGCGCTTAGGGGTCAACCCCTAAAGGACTAAGCTCTTTTTCCTGCAAAAGCCATTGAAAACTACCACTTTTAGGGCAATGAGTAGAAAGGTAGAAAAAAATGTTTATTTCTTGAGATTCCAACTGCGGGATCTTGTCCTAGATTAGAAGAGATACTTGTTTGAAAAAATATATCACATTTTAGATGGAGGAGTGTGGTATTGACATCCGAAGTGAAAAGACAAGTTTCTTTCCTTCCTACCCAAAAGATTTAGAAGCCTTTGATCGCTTCTATAGCAAAAAAAATTCTCTACACAAAGTTGAGGTTTAAATTTTCCATGTGGAAGACCAAGTAAGGCATGTTTGGGAGAAATTTCAAATAAATTGGAAGTGTCCAACATACTCCAAAATATCTTTGAATGCTTGAAGGTCTTGAAAATTGCCAATATACTAGGCAAAATTGGAGGATTTATGTGAAATTCAAACATTTGAATTTCACTAACCTAAACAGTGAAAAGCAAGGACTTTTAGCCTACTACATTTAGAAAATTAATAATAAATAAGAAAATACATAAATTGCTCCAAAAAATAAAGTACCAAATTTCACAACGAGCAAAAAGAATGCAGGGTTGTGGGTCCCCCAAGATGGGCACCTTCCACTCCTCTGTTTTTGCCCAAGTGTCCACACCTTGTGACCATAAGAACTTACCCTCTTTGGAGTCAACACCCATTTACAAAAGAGAGGCCATGCCCAAACTACCCCTCCTCCCCTAGTTTTGATAAATTCTTGCATAACCTTTTTATTAAATATCATAATGAAGAAAAACTTTAAAATCATTGAAACAGAAGCTAGAAAACCTCCACAAAGGTAAATTGGGAGTTAATACCAGATGTGTAACACTTGTGATAATAAGTAGTTGTGATTTATAGCAAAGCAAAAATGGAGCTGAGTAATAAAATATTAGTTAGTTCTACACGGAAAATATTGATTAGTGCTCAACAATGATTTTGGGAGTTTGGGATAATAAAAAACTCTTCTTTCTAAAGATTGTTATTCTCAAATCTTAGACAACGGATTCATGTTGACTCAAAGGATTAAGCTAATCTTCCTGTTCAAGCATAAGATGGGCTTAAGCCGTGTACTAAGATCATGTCAATCCTTCCCAATTTTGGCAACATAAAAAAAAATGCATTCTTTTGTATTTTGGATTGTTTTCTCATTGTAAAAGAAATAGGATGAGTAATTGTTCACCTTACTGATATTGATACCCCCTACTACGGATGTTATAGAACTTTCATTTAGAATGGACATATTGAAACAAAAAGATAAGAACAAGTCCTTTGGACTACCTTGAGGATGTACTACGGACTAAAGTAGATAGCATACATTTTTGTTGTTGTCAGATACTTCACTTCATTGATTTCATGCTAACTTCTTAATATTACCAATTATTGTTTGATGATTACAGACCCTATATTAAAAAAAATTAAACAACCCCTTTTTTTGTATTATGAGGTGTTTTTGTTAACATACTTCGTTTTTCTCAATTCACATATTCCATCATTTAAATCCAATTCTTTATTTGATTGTTTGCATGGTTATGTATACAGTCTATTGATGTGTAAATACAATACCAAGTACAAATTCATCAAGTTTGTCTTCAAATTGAATTGAATTTTTTAAAATTGTAGCATTACTTAATATGTATAAGAATTCATCTGAACAAAACAACACTACAAAAAATTTCATTCATTCTCCCAAATATGGACTTTGGAGCACGTAGGGATTCAATTTTTTTCAAAATTTGTGATTTTAAAACTTTCATTATAATGGCCCAAGGTTTATACAACCACAATTTTTTAACCAATATAGGTTCAATATGGCAAAAAGTAATTTGCCATTGATTTTTAGAGTAGTTGTAAAAATATAAGGGAAATTTTCATGGATACCTTTGAAATTTGCAATATTTCCATAGATACCCCTCCTTTTTCAGAAATATCACAAACATCCTTGGACCATAATTTTAGGCATTTATATGTTGTGCTTGTACTTCCTTCATGGCTAGTGTTGACTAAGGGAATGTAATGAAACAAAAAGGAAACAACTTCCACACAAAGGAAGAAGGGAAGGGGCATGCACAACAAAACAAAGCTTTGAAAATTTTGGTCCTAGGGTATTTGTGCAATTTCTGAAAAAAGCAGGGGTGCCTATGCAAATATTGCAAACTTCAGGGGTGTCCAAGAAATTTTCCCAAAATTTCATGGTACTTTACACTATGTTCAACGTCTTAACTCTACAAACTCCGATTTGTCAACAAACCTAGTGTTGTTGGCCTGAATATTGGCAATTAAAATAACACAAAAACGCCAGGTTTCAAGAAATATTTCAAATAAATTGCTTATCCCTATAGCGATCAATAAGGCACATGTGGAGTTTCAAGAATGTGTTTCAAGTAGGGTTTATCAAAGCTACAAATGTTTATCGTCCAAAATGTGCGGGAATTGGCATAGATTTTATCATAATAAAACAATGTTTGTTGTAGAACATACTATTATTTGGAGGCACACTCATAGGTCTTGGCAAATACTTTCCCTTGCCTACGTAGGTAAGAAAAATTTAACATAAATCCAAGCCAGTTTTCCAAGCTAGATTTTCCTATATTTTTTTTTGCAGAATTGAAGAAATTTGTGTATCCTTACTTTGAAACCCGTTGCATTCCAATAGTCTTGTCTTTAGGTACAGTATTCTACCACTAAGCTTAGTATACAGTACTTGCATGCGCTAGTGCTAGTTGGACGTGGGTGGGTAATGCAACATTCAATTTTATAAAAAGTTGATATCTCACAACTAGTTTAGAATCTGACCCTAATACATAGTTGTTTTGGTCTTTTATTGAAAACAAAATTAGGAAATGTCTTCATCACAAAGCTGCTCTTTGATACCTTGTTAGGGAGCCTTTGGTGTTTTGTTGATTTTTGAGCACATGGTTAGAGGGCACTTGGTCTTCTATATTTAGAACATTTAATGTTGCTTCAACTTCCACCAAAAAAAATTAGGATATTTTGGAAAAGAACATGGTTGGAAGATGTTTGATGTTCTAAATTTGAGGTGTTTTTTATTGCTTCATCTTACCCCAAAAAAATTTATAAGATTTTGAAAAAAAAATACAAAACCAGAAAGGGGTATCCTCTTTCATAGTAGTGTAGGTGTGACTCACAAGTGACTAGAAAGAAAAACTCTACATTACAAAAGTTTCACATACAATGTGGGCCACATGCCCACATAATTTGTAAACTTCACATTTGGCTCCATGAAAGCAATATTGAAGGCTACATTAATTACTCACCCACACAAACCTTTATCCACAAATAATTGGTGGTTTGACTTGCACAAATTTGGAATCCACGTTGAGTTTTCCTAGACCTCTTGTATTCCATATTATTATCATGGTTGTCCCCGTACTAATTCTAATTCGCGTTAATTTCCAACTTAGACTGTTTGTGAAAGCTAGTGGGTTTCATGTTTCTCTCAAGAAGCGGCTGGTTGCTGAAAGGCCAGGATATCCTTTGCTCCGATATCAACTATTTCCTACTCTCCTTATGTTTTTTTCTAGTATGCATTGAACTTCATCCACCGTTTTAACCCCTAAAGGCCCAAGGGGGTAAGGGCAAAACATAGATGTGTTATAAAATGGTACTTTTGTAATTTTGATGAAGTTTGCTTCTAAAGAGAAAATAAGAATCATGATGTTTAGTAATTATTCGAATGGTCAAACATTCAAAGAAAGTTTTGGATTTTTATGTAATGAATTTAGAAGCATTTACCATTTGATATTCACTAAAATTACAAATTTTACTCATAGATTTCAAATTTTGGTATGATTGGTTAAAAATAAACATTCTATCCTAAACTTCAAAAATGCAATCTTTTGAAAGCAAAGAACATCATTAGTTTCCCAAAATAATAAATTTTACAACACTAGCAAATATTGAAGTGTTTGTTTTTGAAAAATTCTCCTTGGTGAAGTTTAACTTGGATTGACATGATTCAACTTAAAATTGGAAAGTAGATTTGATTTTCTACTACAAAAACAAACATTTTTTTGAGAATTTTTTTTTTTGTCTTGGGCAGCCCAAAAAAACAGGTAGCCACCAGAAAATGGTCGGTTGGGCGCTTAGGGGTTAAGGTTTAAGTTTAATGAAAAGTAACTAAATGTTATTACTTAAAATTGTATTTACCCTCAAATGCAATGTAAATAAATCTCAAAGGTTTGTCTAAAATGACGTTATTATTTTAGTTTTGGAAACTGGATTTTGGTGTGTTTTGGTTACAAAAACGAGGTTGTTGCTAACACCACACCCCAATGTGTTCTTTGACCATGAACTATGAGAATTTAAAGTTGATTATTTAAATTTGGATCAATAGATTTGTTTCATCTTTATCATTCTAAGGTTGTGTTCAAAAAAATGAGAGGTGCTTAAATTTGAAACTAAAAATACAAGACTTTTGACATGTTTAAAGCAAAAATATATCAAAAAAATAGCAATGGTGCAATAAAAGTTCAACGAAAAAAATCATTTATTTTTCTTTCTTTCCTAAAGATGGTAATGCCTTGATTGAATGAATGATGGACCACTTGAATATAAAAAAACTAGCATTATATTTGCAAAATACACACTTATAGGGGGTGTGACATTTTGGGTGTGGCTTTAGCAATTCCCTATATACATATACATATATATATATATATATATATATATATATATATATATATATATATATATATATATATATATATCTCTCTCTCTCTCTCTCTCTCATATCTATCTTACCTATATAATAATCTTATCTTTATTAGTTGGGTAGTTGCAAGCAAAGTATGATTTAAATATTCGTGATTGGCTCATGACCAAGGGGCAAAATGATGAACATGGGTGTTGTGAGTGAAAGGATATCTTTGGTAGAACCTATTGAATCCTTTTCTGACTTGAATTTGGAATTCACATATAAAGGGGTGGGGAGAAAGATGAAAAGGCAAATTGATTTGAATATAATATTGAATTGGAGTTCATATTAGGTTGCTTCAAACTTAAACTTTTTCAGGTGACTCAAGTCGCAATTCATCTCTGTGAATTTACTAGTGAATAGCAAAGTGACTCACCCGTGGAATTCACTCCTAACTTGATTCACTTGAGGAGTGAATTTTAGAAACTCGCTTTTGCACGTCCCATCCTCACGTTTGTCTCAGAAGCTCAAACCCCCTACTTGCGCACAAAATCCTAATCGCAAATCCACGAGTGTGTCAAACTTTTGGCATAGGTGTGAACAAAAATAATTCACTAGTGAACGGGGATCCTATGAGGTGAGAAACTCGTAAGCCAGATTTCATGTTTGAACCCCCCTATTATTCCATGGAATATTTTGTGTGAATAGGGGATGGCATGGAGATTGCATGGGCACCTTAACCTTTTGCCGGAATAGCGGGTGCACGAGTCCTTTAGTGTATATATATATATATATATATATATATATATATATATATCATGAAGTTACCTTGAATATTGCATTGAGGTTGTCTTCACAATTAGGTTACCTTACTCCTAGAAGTTACCTCAAGGCTCATCACTTGACCACTTGGAGGTGCATGCAACTTTTTAAATACTTGGATTTCATGTGGTTTACGACTTGGACACAACTAATTTATTTTTCTATACCTTTGTTGTTGTCAAACCCTTTAAATTTTATTTCTTGAAATATATTTTGATAAAAATTACTATAGCAGCAGTAAATATTTATATAGTGCAAAACGGTACAGAAATTATTGTGAAATTAGTGTGGTACAACCTCAACTAAATATTCGGTGTAGCAATAGATACTGAAATCATTGATTACTGATTGTTAAAGATCATTGGAAAGTTCATTTCACTAGATTCCAAAATCAAAAGATCATAAGCATGTATAACTCAAAGACATTTTTGAAGTTCAAAACGTTACATCATCTATAAATACTACTCCAGTCCAGCTGAAATATGATGGATATGGTTGAAATTGACATAAGTAAGGTAGTGTGCTCATAAACCGTCCATCTAAGGGCTGAAACTGAATTTTTGGGAGGTGAAATCTTTTGAAATCTTTTGAACTGTTTTTTGAGTAAATTTTTTTTGAAAGACAAGAAGAATTGACATCGTTAATGCATATTTTTTGAAAATTTGTGGAATTTGTTATGAAGTTTTAAAGTGGAAAGGTCATAAGTCTCTAAATCCACCCACCTCCTCAAATGTAGACCACTTGTACATTTTGAAAACTGAAAAAACATGTACAACACAAGTACATTTAAGAAGGTGGCCAATTTTAATGCCTGGACAGTTTATGAGCGGACTACCTTACTACAATTTACTTTCTCTAACATCAAATTCAAAAAGTTGAAGGTGTTGACCATTTCAATGAGCTCCTCCAAAAATAAATCGTTTATCAGGCAATGGGCCCCAGTCCATTAGGGGTTTAATAATATAATGTAATCTTGTATGTTTGAGTTTTTTTTACCCTCTCTCTTAGCAGTCGAAATTCTCTCATCAAGGTAAAAAAATGTAAACTGTTAACCCTTTAGAGACCACCGAACCATATTTTAGTTCCGGAGAGTAGTTTTTGGCCTATACAGTAAAATTGCTTACTAATTTGGAAAATGATCTTGAAGAATGCTTGTGATCACAAGAATTTTGCATCTAACCCAAGAAACAATAATGGAATCAGATATGTGAGTTGATAAATAATGATGTTTATACATCATGACCTCAAAATACATATTCATATTTGGTCAAAGATGGATCAAAGCAACAACACAATACATCAAATATTCAAGAAGTAAAATTGCTCAAGAAATACGCTTGTATTATTTCTCTATATGATAGTAGTACAATTGTACTATTTGAGAATCCATTGAACTGATGCTATCGATTTGTTTTTTAAAAATTATTCTACATTTAAGGCTATTTGATTGCTTTCACCAATCAAACTTTTTGTAACAATTATCAAATTTCTTGTAGAACTGTCTTAGGGTAGCAAAGAAAGTGGGTTTTTTGCCCTTTTTGACCACTTAGCTACACCTTGTGATTGTTGTTTTTGTCTATTTTGTGTGAAACTAGTCTTGTTGGAAAGGTGGGAAACCCTGCTTTCTAGAAATGTAAGGCTCTTCTCAATCAAAGCTTGCATAAAGTGTTAACATTCAAAACCACACAAGCATGAAAAACTAGAGATTTTCCATATACGGCTCACTCAATCATTATAATATTTCACCTCCAACAGTAGATCTAGCTAAAATTTTGATGCATTGCAACGAACAAGGTTTGCTTCACATTTGTACGGTTGGATTATTCAAATTGGGTCCATATTTGTTTCAAATGCACATCTAATCTTATTGCCTCGGTTTCTTGTGGATTTTGGGAAAATGTGTGTGGTCTTTAATGGGTTAACCCTTAAACGACCATAGGGCATAGTATATACGCTAACATATAATTTTCATTTGCTACCAATAAGAAATTTTAATTTGGGATCTCAAGTAGCTCACTAGAACCACATTGATCTATTCTCCAACTTCTTTGTTGGTTTCAAATGTAGTAAAGGTGTGGATCCATTCCAAATACAAGAAAAATGCCCCATATTGTATTGGTCGTGAAGGGCCTTTTGGTCGTTTAACCCCTGAGCGCTCGAGTGACAATATATTGTCGCTCAAAAAGCTGGGTCAATTAAATTTTGACCGTTATAATCTCATTGCATGTCCGGTGAAACGACTTCCAATCAAGCCTAGCATGATGGATACTCTTTCCACTAACAATTCATATGGTCAGATCTTGTGAATTGTATTATTCAGTCATTAGGGGCACTTTGATTGCACACAAGTCAAGCTTCTCTCGTTTCAACTCTAGACGCTCAAGGGTTAACCCTTGAGCACCCCGGGACCTCAAAATGGGGCACTCAGTTTTGAAAAATGTTCACGTTTGACTCTTATTCTCTTCTTGTTAAAATCAAAAGACTTGTACTTTTTCATGTACCTCAAAGTATGTGTCTACTACCACTCAAAAAAATCAAGCTATTTGACTCTACTTAGATAATACTTTTATTGAACTAAGTACAGAAGGGTATAGATTCAGGGGTTAAGGGTTAATGCAAAAGGATTCTTGCGGAATGTCGGTGATCCAGTGGTAAACTTGAACTAACTTTTTATAGATGTGTAAATATAGATCCAGCTCACTAAATGGCTTTTTGCAATTCAAATTGCACGTAGACTAGGTGTTCGACACATCTATAGCCAATTGTTTCATTTTATAACCAGTTTTGCACCATCAATGAATTCAACAGTTTCTTGTTTCAATTTCTTAATCGAAGGTCTTTTCTTGCTAGGGCATCCTCAATGCACCTAATATACAGTTACTGAATACCATGACTGATCTTTAAATGGACAAGAAATCAAAATAACGGAACTTATAAATATTTGAAAAGAAATTGAAATCCTTACTGTGAAAACATAGGAAAATTAGGTTTGAACATCACTTTATCTATATACATTTCAATATATGTTAGCTAACTTCTTGAAAAAATTAGAGTGTCCTTCAAAAGAAGACCAAAAAAAAGAAATCACAACCAAGTGGGACATCACAATTATCATTTTTCATCGGGGTGTGTTCGGCTGAAATTTCTTTTCTTTGGACTAGATTTAGAAAACCTTCTAATTTTTTATGGAAGTTAGCTAATATTATATGTAATGCATTTGAATCAATTAATGTCTATACCCAAATTTTCTCATGTTTTCATAATGAGAGTTTTAATTCATTTTCAAATAATAGTATTTTCAAATTCTATTTTTTTTGTCTTCTTAACGATTAGTCATGCTATTCAAGGCTTGTGACTATTCAAGGCTTGTTTACCGGGTGCATTGAGGTCTTAACCTTTAAGAGTGCAAGGAATGAAGCATTGTAGAGGTGGAGTTTTTGAGATAAGCTGAATAATTTATTTGTGCACTTGTATAAGAAGGAAAACCTAATGCGGTATGTAACAAGGGATTTGGACCCGAAGTCACTAAGGGCGGTTTAGTTAAATCAAAAATTGGGAATGGTCAATGGTGGTTTGAAGTGTCAAGTGACTTGCTTGTACATACAACTACGTTTATAAAACAAAATACAGGACAACTCAATTTGGATCTTGCCCTTCATCGCATGTGTCCCCTTCAACTACTAGAAGATTTTCTTATAGTTTTTAGTGCAAAACCTCCCCAATTGGCAAGGATCCGATGATTCTAAAAAGAGTATGGCATTGGTGTCCACAAATCAATTACACTAGAGAGATAAAGTTAAATTTTTATAAATCAATTTTAGCTAAACAAGGAGTCTAAAAAGGTTAGTGAAACAAGATTTTCATTTTTCAAGTTTTTTTATCTTCCATCTCCACCATGTATAATGTTGTTTTGAATTTCGACCAATTTGTTTGAGAGTCAAGATATATTACAAAGGTTGACATATGCTAATCCAATAAGTAGGGCACTTTACACAAGAATTGACGCCATTTCAAAGCACAAGCACGTCTCAATCCTTGTCTCTCATTGTTTCAATTTGTGAAATCAACTCCAAAGTTTTGACTCTTGAATTCAACCTCAAAATCATTATACTAGGAGTCAAGGTGAAAAATTTGAAAAATATTTTGAATTCACAAACAACAAGAACTAACAACCAACCTCAAGGTCGAGAATGGGCTCCACTAAAATGGAAGGACAATTTGTAATCTTGTGGCCATTTTCAATCTTCATTAAGGTTTAATTATTTTAACTAAAAATGGATGAAATTAAAATCTCAACAACTCCAAATGATCTCCTTCTTCATTCTTTCCCATCTAAAAAGTGCAACTATTTTTTCATCTTCTTGGTCCAAATGCATTTTGCCCCCTTTGCAGAAAAGCCTCTATTAAGATCTTATTTTGATGAGTGGTGGAAATTATTTTTAGGGCCTCCTAGAGTTGGTACCAATGAAGCTCACTGATTATCGATAAGATGTGATACACTATTTTTCTCACCAATAAACGGTGAACCTCACCAATAATCGGTGAACCTCACCAATACGTACTCCACACGGAAGGAGGCACTTAGTACCATGTGTGTCGAAATTTGATTTCAAAGGGTTCCAATTAAAAATGGCCTTGACTCCGAGTGAAAAGTGACCCTAGGCTAGTATCTTCTTTTACTTCCAACAAAAGTAACCAACCCTCTCCTACCCATGTCTTGATAACCGACCTACCCCCAACAGTTTTGTAGGACCATAGTTATGAACTTATGAATTATTATTATATGTTAGTGGTAGTTGTGGTGGTAGAGTGGCTTGGCTGTGAGTGTGGGCAGGCTGTAAGCTTACTTTCAATTGGGGGCAGCTACGGGTTTTTTTAAACTGTCGGTTCTCCATATGACATTCGTGCTTTGGAGGCATTTTTTCAAACTGTACACTGCCTTTCAAGAAGTTATTGAGTTTTAAAAAACTTAGTCAGACAACCATCACGGTTGAAGAACATCAATTGAACACTTCAAAATCAAAAAAAATCCAATCGGGCCAAATACAGCAATCTCAAGTCACACATCTACAAATCATATCAATGAAAATAATACTAGCCAGATTGAGGAACTTGTAATTGTTTGACAAAATCGAAATAATAGCAATTTAAGTTCCCAAAAACTCAAAAAGTAGTTGGAGGGCACGTTACAAGAGTTGGAGTTTGGCTATGGTTTGTGTATACCAGTTCTGGTGGTTTGGCTTATATGGAATCCAACTAAATGGGTAATGGGGTAGTCCTTATCCCTTTACAGTATCATGCGTTGCATTTATAATAAAACCTTGATGTTCACAAAGAGATTAGTATCAAAATACTACAGAAAAACATGTTTTAAATGATTATCTCCCAGTGAATATAAATGTTCACAATGACCTTAATTAAGTCATTGAATAATCATTGTGAAGATTTGCAGTTGTGGACCAATTATTTTACATGTTTTCTTGTGGTGGAATACATTAGGCAATCAAAACTTGGGGCCATCTAAACCAATATTGCAATGTTGTAGCATTCATGAATGCCCTCAAATATAGATGGGGATCTTCTTTCTCAGGTCTATAAGCGTTGAAGCCAAAAATTTGAAGATGTAGTTTCAATTCTTTAAAACACTCCAGAGAAAAATAACAAAAGAGTAACTAGAGTTGTTGAGGTTTCTACTTCATCCTATAATGTCAAGTACCCAAAATAATAAAGTTTGTTACAGACAGTTGTATTTCAATGAAGCTTGAAAATGGGCGATGGCAAAAAAAAATGACCTTTTCCTTGGTGGATTCAATATTTGGAATTGGAGTCCTACCACATATTGCCTTTTGGCCATTACTGTACCTTTCAAAATTTGGACCATGACTCGAACCAAAGATGTGAGGGGGTTGGTATTGGGAATGTGACCAATCAAATGTGTTACCTTCTTTGGACTTCAAAATGGCTATACCCGTAATGTTGAGTGGCCCTAGCCTACAAAAGATAGGGTTTAGTTAAACTTAGCGATCATTCACTTTGTATGCTCCGTTTCCGTTATGACACTGTGAATGAATGACAGGAAAATTTGAATTTTCTTCATAAATGCAACCTCGTGTCTTCAATAAACTACACCATGTTAAAAAAATTTGAGTGAAGAATTTCAATAGCTATTGACCATTTGTATAATTTTCTTTTCCTTGAGACGTGATTTGCCATACAAATTGACTCTAGTGAGAAGTGTACATAGTTGTCTTAACACCAAATCCAAAATTTCATTATAAATCCATATGGTTTTTGTATGTGCTCCCAATGATAGTACTTCCAAGTTCTAATTCTATGTGAATCAAAAGTCATGTTTTGACTAGAATATTTTTATGTTTGCATTGATGAGGGTCTTAAGGTAGCTGCACCCATAAGCATGAAAATAAGGGTTTTGGAGTAGGTAAAACAATTGACTAATTTTGAAAAAAATACTGTAAGTTACCAAGAAGAAACTAAAAATATTGGTATCAATTTCAAGGTTCCAATTGCAAGCATTTGTTCACAAAGATGTTTCAAAGTCCAAAATCACTGGAAATGTAAAGCTGTGTGTAGGAGATGCTAAAAGCAAGGCTCATTGATTCTTGAATAGTGAGATGGGGTACTCAATTTTAACAATCATGCTAGTTACCCACAACCATCACTTTGTCACCCACAACCATCACTGAGATACCCATAATGAATTTTTTTAAATATTTGCCAGTCTTAACATTGTGACAAAGACGTAGGTCACAGGCATGGAGACCCTCACAAGGATGGGTGCGGCTACCTTAACATAATTGTATGCTCTTACATATTCCAAGGATTTTATAGAAACAACTAATTTTATGGGCAACCAGTGCATGGCCAAATTCCTTATCCAAGTAATATTTCAAAATGTAATTAGTGAAGAGGTTAATGAATTGAACTTGTTATTCATTAAATTGGGAAAAAATGACATTTTGGGACTTTTGAATTTTATGTTTTTTAAAGAGTATTCATTGAATACTCTTCAAAAAACATAAAATCCAAAAGTCCCAAAATGTCACTTTTTCCCAATTTAATGAAAATCCCAATTTGGGATTTATAACTTCACAATGTTTTCTTGAGTCCAAATTCACTTGGAAATGGTCACTCTTTTGGAAGCTTTAGCATTACTAAGGTGGGGCTTCACTTAGAAATTAGGGCTCAGCAAAAACCAAACTTGGAACCAAGTCCCAATTCTTTTTGCATAAAATATTCAAACCTTATGTGTATTTATTTTTACCATTATTAATGGGGCAAAAGTTGGGAACTATTGATGAACAAGGTGGTTAGCAACCACATACAATAAGGTCATAGAACCTCAGGGTCAGCAAAGTTTTTTTTTTTTTTTTTTTTTTGTCAATGGGTAAATTTACTTTTACCAATCATGCAGCTGCACTTTTGCTCGTTATATTTGTTGCTTTCCACAAGAGGATTTGAATGCCTGGAATAATTGAAGGGTATCTTCTTGTGACAATGGAGCTGTCCAACAAAATATATGTCTTATGAAAAACTTGTGTCTCATGACATTATTCAGCAATGAAGCCAAGATATTATATGAGTCCATGTAGTATAATATAGTTGAGTCCCTATACAGTAAGAGGGTTTCATTGCTTCATATAAGGGCATCTTGAATAGTTAAATTGCTCCTAAAGCTTCTTGAATGCCAACGGAAGGTGAAATGTGAGCCCAACAATAAGCTTAATGTTGAATGTTTCATTGCAATAGCGCAAGATTGGCTTTTCCACTTTCAAGATTGTCACAAACTGAAGTTTTGCCAACATCTTATTTAGCCGTATTTATTATTTATGAACTTTTTTATTAGATTTTGATGAGTGTTGCCCAACAATTGCAACAACATAACATTCAGTAGCACTAGTGAAGGCTGCCCTCCCTTCAAGGAAATGGTGTGGAATATTCCACACCATTCTTTAGTTATGTGGACACTTGGCTGAATTTGTGAGAGAGTTTATGAAAGAGAGGCTTAGTTTAGTGCACATACGTCGATGTGGGGGGCCAACCATATCAGAAAATTTTATAATTTTATATATATATATATAAAAGTCAAGATGACGCTTGTGGATGATACTTGAAGAGAGGGAAAGGGAGCCTCTCTTGAGGCTATTGAATGTTATGAACTGCATGAAGTGCTTTGTGTTTATGCCTATTACCATATCTCCCACACTAATATGTAGGGAATAAAGCTTTGGATAACTAATATTCTGCAAAAGTTTTTACCAAGTGCTTCCAAAACCTTGAATCCTAGAGAATGTGTTCTACACTAAATAGAGCATTTAGGTTGCCTTAACAATTAGGTCGCCTTACCTTGGAAAGTTACCTCACAAGTCATAACTTAGCCAATAGGAGGCACATGCAACTCTCTAGATGTTAAAATTTCATATGATTTACTACCTATATGCTGCTAGTTTGTTTTCTATATTGCCAAGCCCTTTAAAATATATTTATTGCAAGATTTTTTGACAAAATCACTGCAGCACTAGTAAGTACTTATGTGATGTAGAATGTCAAAAAATTACTGTGGGCCAACCTAAATGCACTATTTAGTGTAAGGAATTGCACAATTTATAAAAAAAACTTTGAAAATACGAGTATCTTGCACTGTTGTGATCCCAAGTAAGTAATCATAGGATCTTGTATTTATATAAACATATTCAAGGGCCAAGCCCTTCAGCATCAAACTTGTTTTGATAGAGAAACAACTCCTTTAGACTAGTATATTACAAATTATGTGGTGTTTGAAGTTGCAACTATTTTTAGGCAACTTAATTTTTTTGTGCAAGCAACTTGTACATGTTCATTAGTAAACCGAAAATCTTGCGTTGAAAGATAAGGGCTTTAGTATTGTGAAGAAGCTTGTATAAGATTCAATAAAAAAACAAAACGACTCAAAATTCAAAGTATATCCAATGGAACAAATCTTTGCAAATCAAAGACGTTGGAAGGGCTCTAGTATGCAATATGGAAACTAGGGATTTAAAATAAACCATTCAATCCTTCAAAACCAGATGGATTCTTCCTTGCTAATCCTTTTTCGCTTAATTGGAATTGATTTTGGTTTATAAAAAATCACCCAACCTTCTTATAACCTCTCGTTAAAAACTAGGACGATCTTTCATTAGTAGCTACAATGAAAATAATTGCATGTCTGTCCATTTCCAGAACTCCCTTGTCATTTATAAATGCATTCGAGCATGGAGTGATTTGATTATATGTCATAGAAAAATGGCAAACATTATGGGAAAATTTTGGAAATGCAAAACAAAGGCCATCATAGTATTGTAATTGGAAATAAAAAGCAACCACTTCTGATTTATTAACCCCTCAAGGACCAAGTTTTTTTTTTTTTTAATTTTAAGCAACCTAGCAATTTTAGGCAGGTACTTGTGATTGGAGGTTTTCATATTTTAGGCTGAAATTATATTAGAATGTGGGAACAAGGTTTATCTTTCATATGCACTAAATTTCATGACATTTGAAAGTATGAGTGAGAAGATATGGCCTAATATGTTTTTTTTTTTCATTTGGCAGGGAGCATGGGCAAATTTTTAAAAATCACATTTTTTGAAAAAATAATAATTGAAATTGGTTTAGGAGATTTATGTAAATGTGGAAAGCTTTAAATCATTCTATTTTGATCAATGAGATGAAAGTTATGAGGTTTTTTTTTTTTTTTTTTGCGGGCAGTTATGAATTCTCTACTCTAAAATAAACTTTGAAGTCCTTTATTTTACTCAATTTCCAATGTTTTGGAAAAAAAAACAAACCAAAGGATGAATATTGTCAATGACAACATTATGACCGTTGGGATTGGCATTTTTCATTTCCATAATTAAATTCTCAACAATTTAGTGTTTTGAATCATTCTCTACTTCTTTTTACTTACTATTTTTTTTTCCATATGTTGTATAATTCCAAATGATTTGAAACTTTTTTGGCATGTACCCTAATTAGCCAGAATAAGGAATTTAAAGAAGCACCACCCACATAGCCTTTTTCCCTTAGGAATTTCACCTTTTGAAAGGTATCTGCCTGATTTTCAAAAGATGTTTTTGAATATTCAAACCGTCGTATCTTCCAATCCACATGATGAAAAATTCTGATTTTTTTTTTCCAAATTTTTACAAACTATCCTACTACAAGGTCCTACAATTACACATGCATAAAAATGTTTGTATTTTCAAATTGGGTGATGCCCTACAAATGGCAATTTTGGAGAGTTTTTGGTGAAAACATTGCTTGGTCCTTTAGGGTTTAACAAGGAATGAAGCATTAAATAAGGGTCCAATTTTCTTTGAAGTGGGAGCAAATCTCTATGCTGCTAGTCGTCTTTTTTCATTTCTTCTCAATGTAACTATCAACCGATTTGGGCATTTTGAGGTTTGTTCACCTGACTTCAACATGTTCAGTAACAATCACTTAAATGATTTTTCCACATGCATGACCAATCCTTTAACCCTTAAATAACCATAGGACATAGCATTATATGTTGTCATATAATTGGCATTTGCAACCAACAAGAAGTTTGAGTTTGGGATCTCAAATAGCTTGCTAGAATTGTATTGACCTATATTTCAACTTCTTTGTTAATCTCAAACATAATAAAGGTGTAAAACCATTCCAAATACAAGAAAAAAATCTCATTTTGTATTAGTCAGAGCGGCACACTTAGACGTTAAAGGGTTAAATACTACCTTTTTTCACAATTTGTAGGTTGGATAACCCCTAAAGGACAAGGGACAATTGGGCATTTGGGCATGTACATATGGCTAATCTACTTTGTGTGGTTTTTAGAAACTTTTATTGAAGGTGGGCAATTCAAAAATCTATGCGGACATCTAATTTTTTCTTCATTCCAAGGTTTAAAGAGAAAGTTATGCTAGAATTTATCAAAACCAAGGAATGAGGGGCAATTTAGGCTTAGCTTCTCCTTTGTAAGTGGGTGTTGACTCCAAAGAGTGTCAACTCTTATGGTCACAAGGTGTGGACACTTGGGCAAAAAGGAGTGGAGTGGAAGGTGCCCATCTTGGGGGACTCCCAACCCTCCATTCTTTTTGCCCCTTGTAAAATTTGGTACTTTAAGTTTTTGAGCGGTTTATGTACTTGTTCCTCAATTTTGTGTAGAGTAATTTTTTTGCTATACGATCAGTTAAAGGCTTTTGAAATTTTGAGCATGAATGAAAAACTTTCTTTTTCACTTCAGATGTCAATAACTCACTCCTCTCCATCTGAAATGAGTTGATTTTTTTCCAACAAGTACCTCTTGTAATCTAGGGCAAGATCCTAAGGTTGGATTTTCAAAAAAAACATTTTTTTTCTACCTTTCTACTCATTGCCCTAAAAATGACAATTTTTAATGATTTTCGGAGAAAAAAGAGCTCAGTCCTTTAGGGAAAAATCAACAACAAAGAATTTGTTTGCTTTTGCAAACAAGAAGACTTGTCATTGGTAGAACAGCAAAGTATTCAAAATTTGTCATGTCATTGCCTTGAATTCTTTTTCATAAGCTAGATTAGGAGTGGCTTATTACTGTTTTTTAGCTTGTTTTCAAATGGACTCTACATTAGTTGTTCAATCTCTCAATCCTGATATTACTGTGATCACTCAAAGATATCATTATGCACCACTAATGGTAATAATCACAAGTTCTAGTTTTACAGCAACAAAAAGAAAGTAACACATTTTGTAAATCGTTTAGAGTACTGGTGCATCGGCAATGCTCTAAACGAACAAATGGAAGCTAATTACCCCTCATTGCAGAAATTAAGTGAAGATTCATTTTTGCCGAACAATGCTTTAAGATTTTTCTACCATAAAATGCTTAAATTTTTTGTTGCCTTCGTCAATTGGTATAAAAAGATAAATATTTTTGGGGATAAGTGAAAAGAATTACCGTAAATCAGGAGTGTCGGTTCTGAAGGTAATAGCTTTTTTTGGGGTGTTTTGTGGACAAAATTAGGACTGCCATGTTGGCTGTTTCTGTGAACTCAATATTTGAGCTACACATGATACCTTACGTGCTAGAAAATTAAGGAGAAAAATGAAAATATTTCTCTGTTGCCGGCTCCTAATAATAAGCACTTCACAACTTATCACAAAATTTGACACGTCGATGGCTGTATCAAAATAAAATATAATAGAAACACTAAAACCCATATGAAAAATAAAGTCATAATTTAAACAAAAACTATACAAATGGTGTGGCGGGCAAATCTCTTGTACGAACTGCTATTTAGAAAAGCCTCAATTAGAGTGGTTATTAGTAGAAAAGAATCATACCAAAGTGAGTATCTTTTGGATTTTTCACAGGGTTTAGACTTCAGAAGTTTTTTTGGCTGGGCTAGTAGATTCTTTCAAATCAGTTCCAGATATTTCTTACTATGTATGTTGTTATTACTTCTGCAGACTGTTATTTTTTATAATTTAGATCAGATTTTTTTCCTGGAATTTCATAATCCATTCGGTTTTTTGTCATGGGAATTTTTAAGTCCACCACACTTTCTGCTAAATCCATCACATCACACCCTGTTTAGGAATTCTTTAAAGAAAAATAAGGTCAAATTTTGTATTTGTTGGAATTTGGATGTCTAAAATGTGATGATGGCAAACGTACTTTGTTTAAAGATTATTAACACTCTAAATTATGGAAATTAAGCCAAGTAAAAGAAAGAAGAATCGGAAGAGTGGATGTAGTAAAGAAAAAGAAAATGAATAGTGGAGTATGTCTGCCATGATCATTACATGATCATCCAATAAATACAAAATTCAATCTTCTTTTCTTGAACTTTTAAACATGATGCAATGTGGTGAATTTAGTGAAAAAATGTGCTGAATATAGCAATTTCAATTTCTCATGTCCATTGGTTGAGAATACACTAATTGGTGGATCTCTAATAACATTAGTTGAGAATTAGTTCTTGCCATGACATATGTTAAACCTGCATGTTATGAAATTGTTAAAGCATTATTACATATTATTTTCTATGTTTTTGAATAAAAAACAAATACAACAAGTATAAAATAATATACTAAATGCCAAATTTAACTAATTATGGACCATTCATGCCATTTTTTACCCATGCATATGATCATAAACTATGCAAATCATCAAGATATATCCCACTATTTAATGCTTAGATGTCAAACAACGTGCAATATACTTGCAAATGGTGACTTCACTAGTCCTTTTTAACGTTTAACCTTTAAAGGACAACATGGCATAGTAAATATGCTGCCATATAATCGGTATTTGTTGCCAATAAGAAGTTTTAGTTTGGGATCTCAAGTAGTATACTACAACAATTTTGATCTATTTTCCAACTTCTTTGTTGATCTCAAATGCAATAAAGGTGTGAATCTATTCTAAATATAAGGAAAACACTTTGTATTCTATTGGTCGCAACGGCACGCTCCGTCCTTTAGGGGTTAAGGTCTTCATAATGTTTAAGGTTTTAATAACACATGGGGAACATGTTGTTTTACACATATTTCAATTGCAATATGTTTTTTTTAAATCATAATATTTATGAATTTTGGATAGTCCAGTAGTTAAATTTGCCACAAATTCAACATGGAGGAAGTTGAGCATGTCAAAGGAGAAATTAAATAGATGTTTAATATTATTTTCTTTGATTTTTGGCTACATCCGCCAAGTTTGAGTTATCTTTCTTTGAAGTTGAAGAAGAGATTTGGAGCTTCTTGGTCCTAAATCTCCCTAACATTTTTACATTTTATCTCTTTCTTTCTCCTTTTTGGTGCTATGGACCTCATTGCAAAAGAGGAATAGCTTTTTGCTGTGGGATTTTCCATAAAAGAGTAGTTTACATATTGAAGAAATAAAAGGATGAGATCAATCAGCCTTTCAATGTGATTGTCTTTAGATAGATAACTTTGTAAGTTTTCATTCCTAGTGGTGTAAAACCATAAGTTTGTGGGGTGTATGTTTTTGTTTGATTGATCAAGCATCGTTTGGCAGTGCAATCAAACGCGTAGCATTTTTATTTTTGAAATGCAACTACATCAAAATGAAAAAATGGTAATAGGAAGCCCAATGCTTTGTTTTCTATTACAAACAATGTGTCAAACACACTTTAATGTTCAAGCAGCAACATAAAAATTTAACATTCTACTTGTTGTAGATATATTTTGTATTCATATAATACGCACATATGTGTATGTATGTATGTATATATATATAGTTGCTAACGCCACACCCTCAAGGTGTGCTTTGAGTATGAAATGTGAGAATTTAATTCTATTTTTTGATTTGAAATAAAAGATTTGTTTCACCTCTATCATTCTATGGTTATATTCAAAGGACTTGGAGGTGCTTGAATTCGAAACTAAAAATAAAATAAAAAACTTTTGAGTTATCTAAAGCAAAAATACTTGAAAATAATAGCAATGGGGCAATAAAGGTTCAACAAAAATTTGTATTTGTTCTTCTTTATGTCAAGGAGGTGATGATGCTCTAATTGAATTAATGATGAACCACTTGAATAAAAAAAAATAGCATTAAATTCACAAATTACATGCTCACAAGGGTGTGGCATTACATTCTATAGTCTTCATAAAAATAGTAAATGAAAAAACAACTGACAACAACTTGAACAAAAAAATGGACACACATAGAAAGTTGAACAAGTTTGAATGTGTTTGATTCAAGAAACACACAGTTTTTTTTTCTTCACCATTTCAAATGGCATTGTGGTTTTGTTCCTAAATAGTGTCACTACATCCTTGTTTCAAAATAAAAAAGGAAAAAAGATTAAAAAAAGAGGTGAAAAAACATGCCTAACAATATTTAAAATGCCATAAGGATGACATCTCACTTTTTGGAATGAAATAACAAGTCTACAAGCATTTATTTAGAAAAATAATAGTTTAAATACATAAGAAGGCTCAGCATGCTTGCATGATCCAGAAGTCTTACTTCAACATGTTGCCAACCTTCTTTTTTATTTCATTTGCTATATTTTCTCAAGATTTCTTATTTCTTTTAATTCCCCCTTTGAACCTCTTGAATTTTTATCTTATAACAACATTACACTTTGCCTTTGGAGTACCATAAGTCAAACATTTGTGCAACATGATAACAACAGTGTTGAAACAATAACCTCAATTATTTGTTGATCCAATGCAATCACTACATTCATCAAGAAGATTGGGGTCTTATCATTATTCTCCTCTTGATTGGATTTTTGATATGATAGGCAAGTCTTGCAAGGAAGCTTGGTACATGCTAGGTCTTCTCATGATGATGATAACAACAATAATCTCCTTAATTTGGGTGTATTACAATGGTAATGAGCAGTGCTCTCGCTAGATTTAGTACCCTACAACAATTAAAAATGGAGGTGCAAGAGTACTTTAGGATTTCTCTACACACTTAGGGCCTCCTTCCATGTGAGGGGAGTGAGAGGTGAAGCTCACCAATAATTGGTAAGATGGGAGTCCCAATTTTTTGGGACTACCATCTAACCAATTAGCAGTGAGTTTTACCCCACCCCCCTCACATGGAAAGATACCCTTACATGTTGTGTAGACAAGGTCAACAAAAAAAGAAAAAAGATAGAGGCCTCTGCACTTGGTCCTTGGGATTTTTGTACTCTTGGTATTGAGTTTCCATGTTGGTTGTGAATTGAAAATGCCCTTAGAGCGTCCTCATTGCACGGCAAATAGGTTTGGAATACCAAGTCAAATCTAGGAACACCAAGCCATTATGATAAAAAATTTAAAAATCATTTGAATTGCATTTTTATTTCATTGTGACGATGGAAAATTTGGATTTGGACAATGGTTGATTCAGATATCCCATCAAGTGTTAGTTAGCTTCCAAAAATTTTAAATGCCCCTTCAAATCAAGCCTAAACAAGGAAAGGGCCCCTAATTTGTATGGAAACTAGCTAACACTTGACCAGATGTATCTAAATCAACCATTGTCCAAATCCAAATCTTTGTACATAGTCACAATAAAATAATAATGTAATTCAAATTGTAATTTTTTTCTATCATAATGGCTTGGTATTCCAAGATCCGACTTGGTATTCAAGGCATGTTTGTCATGTGCCCATGTGCATTGAGGATGCCCTTGTTTGCTTTTATTGTGGAGAACTTCAAAGTTCCAACTCAACTAATGTTTAATACAAAAAAATTATGGGAAACTAGTATGCACCCCGCGCTTTGCTGCGTAACTGTTTAATGTGACTTTTTCCCCACCCTTTTGCTACCTCTTCCTCTCCCTTTTCCTTCCTTTGAATTTCAAAATTTAAGTAATGTAGAGACACCCAATGTTGTAGAGATTTTCAAACTTATAATGCTTCAAAATATCAAATTACTTCAAAGTTCCAACTTGACTAAATAATGTTTAACCCCTGAACACCCCAGCGACCAATATGTGGTTGCTCAGTTTTGAAAAATGTCTATGTTTGACTCTTATCTTCTTCTTAATGGTAAAGTCAAAGGACTTGTACTTTTTCATGTCCCTCCAAGCATGTGTCTACTACCACTCAAAAAATTCAAGCTATTTGACTCTACTTAGGTATTACTTTTATTGGATTAAGTACACAAGGGTATGGATTTGAGTGAATATGACCTGTGCGCTCAGGGGTTAATACAAAGAAAATTATGGGAAATTATATCGTTTCAGAAGAAGAAAAAAAAAAAAAAAAAAAAAAAAAAAAACTCATGCTGCAGATTCCACGTGGGATTCTGGCTTGGAAGCTTCATCAACGACCATATATGATTGCGCAGCCAAAAGAAGGGGCATAGTACTCTTTGAAAATCTCAACTAAAATTCTAAATGTACTGGAGGGATTAATAAAAAGGTGTATGGGATTGGGTAACTGCTATCCACGAAATAGTGCATTTAGATTGCCCCCACACTAATTTCTCAACATTTCATATTATAAATAAATTCATACAGTATTGATACTACAATAATTTCTATTAATAATTATTACAACAAATATTTTTTAACATCAATAAAGACTTAGCAACAAAAATATTGCAAGAAAGACAAATTAACCTAATTTAGGTTATAAATCATGTGAATTCTTAATATTTAAAGAGTTGATTGAGCATCCAAGTGGCCAATCAATAAGGCATGAAGTAACTTTTCAAGGTAAGGCAACCTAAATGCACTATTTTGTGTATTTAAATTCAAGATCAAATTTTCAACTTACTTAGAGCATCTCTTGCATGATCTCCTACCATTTGCCAAATGGAGCCCTTGGAAATTAGGTTTGGAGAGGGACATGAGTAGCAAGTAGCGCAACATATGTGAAGTTCCCTTGCAGCCCAGCGTGAAGTCCCTACAACAATAGCCCCAAAGAACTCTCCTACCCTAATTTCCTCACTTTTGCTTCTTGTGAGTGACATGGGCCATGAAGGTGGCACATAAAAAGTTGAAATTTGACAAAAGTGACTAAACTTGAAAAACCCCGCTCTTGTACATCAACAAATATAGTGGTGTTAGATACTTGAAGCGTAAAAGTCATTACAAGTAGAATGCAAAGAGCTCATTTGACAGGTGGCAAGAAATGCTATTAGAGCAACCTCTAAAGTACACACCCCTGGTTCTCCGACACTATTTTTCTGTAGAAACATGTCCTCCTAATTTCTCATTTCCTGCAACTTTCATCCAATTCCACGTCATTTGTTTTTTTCGAAGAATCCAAATAAAAGTGTTACTTTTTTCAATGACGGTATTGAGATTCATTATAGACAATTATTTTGCCAATGAAAAGCTTCTCATAACTCCACTACAGTAGATACCAGTTCAAATGTATACAAGATATTCCGTTTCTAAACTTATGTCTGAACTCTGAAGCCCATGTCAGTGTTGTACCGTGCCTCGGTGGCAGGGCTGGCTCAAGCTGGTCATATAGAAAACAAGCAAAAAAAAAACAAAAAAAACATTTCACAAAGCGTTAAAGTTATAATAAGTGACAAATAATAGCATATTTTTGAAACTTTGCACAGCCAAGAAAAGCATGCATGAAAATCATTATTTTGAAGCTTGTGGGGTTTGACTTTAGGCCTTGCCAAATTTTCAAATTTTGTTGTTTTGCCCCTGAAGGGCCCTTGGGCTCTGGAGCTACGGCAGAATTCATTTTAGTGGCAAAAATTAGCCAGTTGCGAATGATTTCTCCCCATGCTAGTATTTCTTTCCACATATCTTTCAATGGCGAGGCGACATCGATGCTTTCATTTGCCACTACAATGAATGTTGAGCTACAGTACCAAATACAATCGCAACCAATATTCAGAAGTTTCAATCAGCTGGAAATCAAGTATTACAACCATACATATTGAAGGGTTGTATGATGGTGGGTGCATAAAATAATTTGGAAACCTCTCAGAACAACTCAGATACGTCTATACATACAACCATACATACGGTCGCAAAGGACTTTTGTGACGTTCAAGGGTTAGAGCATTTCCACCGGTCCGGGCTCTTTCAAAAAAAGTCATCGGTTTTGGTTAGCTCTTAAGCCCCTTGATCTCCACCCATGTTTTTCAAAAAGCTAGTCTTTGCACTCCAACATGCCCCACAAATAATCAATTGACTACTTATCAAGGAAAGTAGAGGATAAAGTTCACTAAACTTAAGATGAATAGTGTCTGAAGGGCCCTTGCCAGACACAATAGGACAAAGTGTTTTGAGAGGGGCCTCAACACTTTTCATCCACTTTGAGCATGTTTAGCCTCTAAAGGACCAAGTGTGCTGCTGCGACCAGTAGAATACAAGGTGTTGTTCTTGTATTTGGAATAGATTCACACCTTTACTACATTCAAGATTAATAGCAAAATTGGAGAATAGATCAAAGCGGTTCTAGTGGGCTACTTGAGATCCCAAATTAAAACTTCTTACTTGTAGCAAATACCGATTATACGACAATGTATATACTATGCCATATTGTCCTTTAAGGGTTAAACCACTGGTGGGGATGCCCTTAGTTCTTTAACCCTTTAAGGACCACACGACCATATTTTGGTCATTGGGAGTGGTTTTTGGCTTGTAGGTTGAAATCACTCAATAATTTGGAATTTGGTCTTGAAGAATGCATGTGATCACAAGAATTTTGCATCCATCTAAAAAAATAACAATGCAATCAGGAATATGAGTTGACAAATAATGGTGTTTATACGCCATGGTTTCAAAATACATATCCATCTTTTGTCAAAGATGGATCAAAGCAACAACACAATACATCAAGTATGCAAGAAAAATGTCAAATTCCAATTGCACTGTTCTAAGAATTTCAAATTGCTTAAGATATATGCTTGTATTGTTTTCATATATGGTACTAGTATAATTGTAGTATTTGAAAATCAAATAAAATAACATTGTCATTTTGGCTTTAAATTTGTCATCCTACATTTAAGGCCAATTCTTGATTGTATTCACCAATTGGATTTTCCAAAATAATCATCAAATTTCTTGTAGAACCGTATTAGGGTAGCAAAGAAAGTGGGATTTTTTACCCCTTTTGTCCACTTAGCTACACCTTGTGATCCAGTCTTATTGTAAAGGTGGGAAATCTTGCTTTCTAGAAATGTAAGGCTCTTTTCAATCAAAGCTTGCATGAAGCATTAACATTCAAAACCACACAAGCATGAAACACTAAAGATTTTCCACATACGGCTCACTCATTTATTATAATGTTTCACCTCCAATAGTAGATCTAGGTAAAATTTTGATGCTTTATAGTAAACAAGGTGTACTTTCCATTCATATGGTTGGATTACTAAAATTGGGTCCATATTTGAGTCAATTGCACATCTAAACTTACAACCCCTGTTTTTAGTGGGTTTTGTGAAAATGGGTGTGGTCATTAAAGGGTTAAAAGAACTAATGCTCACAATAATATCACACTTCAAGTTGGTTTTCAACCTATTAGCTACAAATTTCACAATGACTACAAAAGGACATAAAATGCAATATATATTAATATATACATGACAAGATTGATCCAGGATAATAAAGTCAGGATAAAAAAGTTTAGAAAATACCATGGTTAAAAAGAGGGTCTTGATACTGCCACCCTCTTATTTGATACTGCCACTTCCCTCTATTACATCATTGTTCAATTTTTATTGGTTTTTGGGGGTAATTTTTTTTGAATTTAGAGTTAAACATGTATAGAACCAAGTGATTTTTTGTTAGTTTTTTTCAAAATGATAAACATCAATAAAAAAATTTGATAAGAAAAGATAATAGAGTGTTGTAATTTCATTTTAAAAAAATGATTGTTATTTATCATTTTGAAAAACACTTACAGAAAATTGCTTGGTTTGATACACATTTAATTCTAAATTCAAAAAAAAAATTGCCCTCAAAAACCAATAAAATTTGAACAATGATGTAATAGAGGAGGTGGCAGTATCAAAAAAGGGGTGGCAATATCAAGACCCTAAAAAGATATTTGAACATTCAACCTTACATTAGGTTGAGGCTACTAGTACTATCAAATCTGTATGAACAAATAGGAGAAATTTACATGGGCAAAATTCATTTTTAGCAAAAACATGCATACACATAACGTTTAGTAGCACTACCAGGCAGCGCCTCCCTCTGGATGAAGCGGTGTGGAATATTCCACACAATTTCATCCACCACAAATGAAATGGTGTGGAATATTCCAAACCCATCTTTAGCTATGGAGACACTTGGCTGAATTTGTCAGAGAGTCTATGAAAAAGAAGCTTAGTTTAGTGCACATACATTGATGTGGGGTCAGTCATGTCAGAATTTTTTTAAATTAGAAAAAAAAAAAAAAAAAAAACTTTTTGTTTTGTTTGTCAGAATGAAGTTCGTGGATGATACCTGAAGAGAGGGAAAGGCAGCCTCTCTTCAGGCTACTGAATATTATGCAATAAGCTTCTGAAGGCAAATTCCCCCCGAATGGTTTTTATGCTCATTAATATCCACGATTTTAGTTTACACACATGGTGTACTTCCTTCCCTTGACCATTTGAGGATTGACTGGCTACCATACACATTACACTCAAACACCAATTTTCCCCGGATATTGATTGATTCGGCAAAAACAGGTCAATGAAACTACACTAAACATTGCATTCAGATTGCCCACACTAATTTCTCAAAATTTTACACTACATAAACACTTACCGATTTTACATTAATTTTCATCAATAATTCCTTCCAATAAATAAAATTTAATGGGCTTAACCCTAAAGCATTAAGCTCAAATTTCATCAAAATCGCTCCTAAATTTCCATTTCTAGTACAAGTACTAAATTTTTGAAAAAAAAATCTTTTTTTCACAAATGTAGCTATAAGATCTTGTATTACACTAGTATCAAAAAATGTGAAAAAAAATTCAGGAGTTTTCGCCATGTTGATTGTTAGATATTTGAGTTTAAATTAACAAAAAGCCATTATTTGTCTCTGCCAAAATCCGGGCAGCTGCACTTCACAAGGTCATATTTGTATGAAAAAAACTCCAAAATGGTTGTAATTTTTTGGGTTTGTTCTTCAAAACAAGTTGGTGGGTACACACTTGAAAATTTTCAAATCATATGGAATTGTAAAACACATGAAAACACATTAGTAAGTAAAAAGAAGTAGAGAATGATTCAAACCACTAAATTGTTAATAACTTAATTATGGAAATGAAAATGTCAATCCCAATGGTTATAATGTTGTGATAAACAATCTACATCTTTCAATTTTGTTTTTTTTCTAAAATATTGAAAATTGAGTAAATCAAGGACTTCAAAGCTTATTTTAGAGTAGAGAATCCAATCTCATTGATCAAAATGGAATGATTCAAAGCTTCCCAAGTATATAGAAAACTAAAGAATCAATTTCAAAAAACAAAATTCAAAAAATTTAATTTTTAAAGAAGTTTTTTGGCTGCCCGCCGAGCAAAGAAAGCTACATATCATGTAATAACTTTTGAACCATGAAGGGAAAAGTTATGAGAATTGTTGGGCCTTTAAGCTACTCCTTGGACAAATCATGTGTGCAAATTTCAAAGAAAAAAATGAAAAATCCATTGGTAATGAGCAGCCCAAAATTGCTATGTTGCCAAAAAAGGGTGTTCAATGCTTTAGGGATTAACAACAACAATGAAATTCCAAAAAAAACAAACTTGCAGAATCTTAGTTGTAAACTGTGTGAAATCCTAGTACCTAGAGTTGCATGGACCTCCAAGTGGCCAAGCAATGAGTCATGAGGTCATTTTAGGGTAAGATCATCCTTAGTGCAGCAAGTATGTTGACTTTGCAATGACGCTCTCATGGTGGGTCCCGACTTAAGAGTGATAAACACATATGAGATGTGATATTTACCCCTAAAGGTCCAAATTGTGTTTTTTGGCAACAGAGCAAAATTTGGCCAAGCTAGTACTTATAGATAATAAGTAAGTCTTTACAAAATGTTAGAGGATGTCTGCCCTAGGAGTAGCTTTCCAATGTAAATAAATTCAAACTATTTCTATTTGTAAAAAAAGAAGTTATGATGGAATATGTAACTTTGTTTGCTCAAAGGGCAGCACATGTAGAATTTTTTACACCACAACCCAAATTTCAAGATCTTGCCTAAAACTTGAGGGACAAAGATGTTTCCTTGCCAGATTTGACCCAACCTTGTTCCACAAAAATAACTATTTTTGCTTATTGCTCTTTATTTCACCTTTGTTGGAAGTGACCCTATGTTGATCAAACTTGTCAAAGCCATAACTTTTAGCCAATTTCCTTTTTTCCTTTTCTCTCCTCTAAATCTAGCTAAAACCTAAAGCTCCACCATCTAGTTTTCTAAAGTAGTATTTTATGTGGAAGCTAAAAATTGTTGAAAAAGTGGCTTTATATGAGAATTTTCTTGAAGCTAGTTTTGTATTCTATTTTTTTAATATGTGTTCCTCAATTCCAAATGCTATGAAAAAATTTAGGCATATGACCAACCCTACTAAAAAGTTAATTTGAAAATTTACAACTGAAATAGTGGAATTTCTTGGTGCAAAAGTCATCCCAAATTAGACCTGCCCATAATTTGAATGCCTTCAAAAAAAACTATTTCTCACATCAAATCCTAAACTCTCACAATTTAAGAAGCAAATATCTTTCATCCTTTTACTATATCATAATGAAGTAGTCTACTATTAGATCCTTTGATGAGTTGCACCAAGTATTCATTTTCAATTTTTCTTTTTTTAACCTTGCTATCTAAACGACCTGTTCTGATTGCTTTTTTATGAAACTTTAGGGGTCAAAGGGGACAACAAATCCTTGCTTACACCAGGTAGTTTCAAAAGCCCATTGAGAGTCCTTAACCCCTAAAGGACCACTTGTCCCTACGAGGGACAAACGGGATTTCAAGTATGTACTTATGGCTAAACTACTTTGTGTAATTTTTTGAAGCTTTTATGGAAGATAGGGAATTCAAAGATCTGTGTGTGCATGTAATTTTTTCCTCTTTCCAATATTTATTGAAGAAGTTAAAAATGAATTTATGAGAATCTTAGTTCAGCGGGCAGCCCAAGAACCTTCTTTAAAAATTGCATTTTTTTAAAAATAAAAATTTGCGGTTAGTTCTTTAAACTTACACATAATTATGTGGGAAGCTTTGAATCATTCAATTCTAATGGATGAGATAAAAATTATGAGAAGTTTTAGTTTAGGTGTAGGCATAGTTCTAAGATTTTCCACACCTACCCGGCAAACTAAAACTTCTCATAATTTTCATCTCATCAATTAGAATTGAATGATTCAAAGCTTTCCACATATACGTAAGTCTAAAGAACTAACCTCAAATTTTTATTTCTAAAATATGCAATTTAAAAATAAATAAATTAGGCTGCCTGCCAAACTAAATTCTCATTAATTCATTTTTAACTTATTCAATAAATGTTGGAATGAGGAAAAAATTAGATGCCCACACAGATCTTTGAATTCCCTATCTTCCATAAAGTTTCAAAAAATTACACTAAGTAGTTTAGCCATAAGTACATGCCCAAAATCCCATTTATCCCCGTAGGGACAAGTGGTCCTTTAGGGGTTAAAACTGCTATGTATAGTGTTGGTTAGTGCAATGACGACTATTGTGCAAGTAAAAAATAGAGATCATGTCAAAGAGCCTAACAAAAAATAAAGTGTAAAATTTCCACCGCTAGTGTGCATTGCGTTGCATAAAACAATGTGTTGCTTGCAAAGCTGGAGGCCACGTGACAATGCTCTGCTAGTACAATAGTACCTAGCTAAGATGAACATATGTAAAAAATGCTTGAATAAGATCACTATCCCTAACACGGAAGTAGTCCAGCAAGTTCAATATTGGGGAAATGCAAAAGATATTTGGCTACAATGAATGCTCTCTTAAAATGAAATGAATATTCTGTCTGAATACCTTCATCTTAGCCAGGTTAGCCAAGTACTACTATATCCAACATTTTGTTTGGACTATAGATGAGCAGTAAATTTCTACCGTAGCCTCTCGGGTTTGGAGAATTTTTTGAGGGATGGAAACTCATTGGTTTATATTGAATTTGCCAACTGCAAATCTGACGTTTAAATGCCAGAAAAAAGAACCTTGCGGGTATCATTGCCAAGGCCTGATGCCTGCTGTGGAGTGAGGATGATCTAAGAGCAGCCTTAATGGCCACTCTCCATTCATCAGTAAATTAGAGTGTGATTTACGGGCGCCCAAATGTTCAAAGCCATTTGACAGCTGGATGGCTCCCAGTGGAGACTTTGAATTTTAAAACATTGCATTAATTGTTTGTAGAGTTTGGGATTCTGCGTTTGAGAGTAAGAATGTTATAATTTGACATAAAGTGAGGGTCACTTTAAGAATTTGCATGAGGATAAGGTCACTTTAGGTGGTTGATCTTCCATCTTCTTCATTAAATAAGGTTAGTTATCATCATGTCCCTCTTAATTACACCTTTTTGCTTCACTTGGAGTGGCACTAAAACTAGTTGCAAAATACCTCTTCAAGGCTCTCCTTTGGTGCCCACTCTAACTAGATGTGTTGATTACTGTTTCCATTGGGTCCTTTTTTTTCTTGTCTCCTCCATTTTACTGATAAAGAGTCCATGTAGAGTAGCCATTGATGCTGCTCTAAGGCAACCTAAACGCAATAAGTAACGTACAGTCAGGTTCACTAATCTTATAAATTGCCTTTTTGAGGCATTCAATTTTTTTAATGAAACGCGGAGTATAATTGGTATATTCTTGTCAAAAAAATAACCATTGCATCTTCATGCGATCCCAATCAAGCAGACCAAATGTCAATTTCAAAAAAGCAAAATTTCATTTGTGGTGAATTTTTGAAGTAAAATTTCATGATTTTTCATGGTATTTAATTTTTAAAAATTGGTGAAGAATTTTATAGACTTGATTAAGGAGATATGTAGAGAACATTCATATGTGCATCTTTTCTTCAACTAACATATCCAAAAAAAATCACAATTCTTTCTACAAAGATTTCAATGCCGCACGACAATGTCCAAAAAAATTGATATTTATTTGCTATAATTAGATTGTTCTATTTCACCTCATATGGTATCTGATTTTGTATATTTGAGCATGATGGTACAATTATTTTGCCAAAATCTAATTAACTTATATAAAGGGGGAACTTACAAATAGGGGCATGAAAACATAAAATATTACAAATAGGGGCGCATTTCAAAATAATTACAAATAGGGGCGCATTTCAAAATAATTACAAATAGGGGCACAATTTCAAAAAATGTTGTAAATTTTTGTAATTTTTTTGGTTTGGACATTGGTTGATTTAATTACATCACATTAAATGTTAGCTAACTCCCAAAAATTTAAAAGTCTTCAAATTTTGCCATCCCATTTACTAAAATTCTTTATTTAAACTTGATTTAGAGAGAACTACAAGCTTTTTGAAATTAGCTATCATTTAATGTGATGTGTCTAAATCAACTAATATCCAAACCAAAAAATTTTACAAAAATTTACAATTTTTTTTTGAAATTGTACCCCTATTTGTAATTATTTTGAAACTACTCCCCTATCTGCAATATTTTACATTTTCATGCCCCTATTTGTATATTCCCATATATAAAGACATATATTGTACAAAATTTAGGCATTGTTCTTTTGACATTGAAATCTCTATAGGAAGAATTGTAGGTTTTTTTGGATATGCTTGTTGAAGAGAAGATGCATGTATAGATGTTCTCTACTAATCTCCTTAACCCCTAAAGGAATGTTGTCCCTATGGGGGACAAATGGAATTTTGGGCATGTACCTACATGTAATCTACTTTTTGTAATTTTTTGAAACTTTTATGGATGATGGGGAATTCAAAGATTTACGTGGGCATCTAATTTTTCTTCATTTTGACATGTGTTGACGAAGTTGAAAATGAATTTATGGAAAGACATGCAAGATTAGGTAGCCCAAAAACTTCTTTAAAAATTGCGTTTATTTTAAATAAAAATCTGAAATAGGTTCTTTAGACTTATATACAAGTGGGGAGCTTTTAACCCCTAAAGGACAATTGTCCCTACGGGGTACAAATGGGATTTTGGGCAAGTACCTATGGCCTCAATTTTTGTCCGGATTTTTTGAAACTTTTTTGAAGATAGGAAAACACATCAGCTTTTGGGGAATATAACTTTTATTCCAATTGATGTCAAGGAGCAAAATTTATGCCCAAATAAGCACAAATTTGGGGGAGTCCAGGCATAAATTGTTTTTTACAAAAACTTGAAATATTTTTATTTTTATTTTTCATAGATTGTATCATTTTCTACATTTGAAGCTTTGGTTCATTCCATTTGGACTAGTTATGAGAAAGTTATGGACAATCTTGTTTTTTGGGCAATTCAAGCATCTTCTTGAAAAAATAACTTATAAACTTCATTTTTGAATGCAAGTTTAACATTTTTCCAAAAAATTTGTTGGAAAGGGTGAAGTTTGCTTTCTAGAACAATCTCACCGTTGGGATTATTGTGTTTCAATTCCATTGCATGGTTATTAACAATTTAAGTTTTTGTTCAATTTCATACCTTCTTCTACCTAATTTTTTTTAAGAAAGAAAATAAAGTATTTTTTGTTTTGATTTTTTTCCCAAGACTCCCAACTCAACTTCCCACCACAAAAAAATAAAGTTCCAAACTCTGAAGTGCAAAAATTTTACGTTAAAAAAGTTCATAGTTAAATAATCAAGTCATGCAAGGCGCAAAAAAACTTGTTTTTTACACTTTGAATGCAAATATCTTCCAATCTCTGCGGTCAAAGTTCTTGAGTTTTTTATCACATTCTTATACTAGTCTAGTACAAGATCCTACGGTCAAATATGCAAAAAGACCAAGTTTCAAACTTTTTTACTCTTTGCCATAGTGGTAGTGTTGAGTGTCTTTTGACAAAATAAAGGCTATGGTCCTTTAAGGGTTAATCATTCAATTTTGATTAATAAGATGAAAGTTATGAGAAGTTTTTGTTTGCAAGTAGGTATGGTTTCTCTCAAAACCACACCTACTTGCAAACAAAAATTTCTCATAACTTTCATCTCATTAATCAAAATTGAATGATTAAAAGCTCCCCACCCATATATAAGGCTAAAGAACCTACTTCATATTTTTATTTTTTAAAAATGCAAATTTTAAAGAAGTTTTTGGGCTAACTGATCTCGCCCATTTTCCATGAATTCATTTTTAACTTCTGCAATAGATGTCATAATGAAGAAAAAATTAGATGCCCACGTAAATCTTTGAATTCCCCATCATCTATAAAAACTTCCAAAAATCACACAAAGTAGTTCAGTTGTAAGTACATGTCTAGAATCCCATTTGTCCCCAAAAGGGCCCACGATTCTTTAGGGGTTGATCAATTTTTTTTTAAAATTAATTAGTTTTTTTAAAATTAAATATCATATAAAACCATGAAATTTTACTTCAAAAAATCCACTACAAATGAAGTTCTGCTTTTTTGAAATTGATATTTGATATGCTTGATTGGGATTGAGTATGTAATGATAATTTTTCTTAGAAGAATATACCAATTATACTCCAAGTTTTCATTAAAATAATTGAATGCCTCAAAAAGGCAGTTTGTAAGATTCGTGGCCCCGACTGTACATTTCAGTCTGTTTAGCGTTGGAAACTTGCACAAGAATGAGCTAGGGTTCGTGGCTGATTTGCTTTTTTATATTCAGCTGGTCTCACAGCAGAGTAAGTTCTGAAATTATTGGAAGGGGCAAAGCTCAAGAAGATATAAGGGCAGCTTCACACTATGACCGGCCAAGTCGAGAGGCCACTGGTTTGAATGGCCAAACTTTGGTGAGAGGCCAACAAAATGGGCTGAACATAGGTATTAAAATATTGATTTTGACATCTTTGGCCGTTCTTAGTGTGAAACCTCCAAAGGCCAAGTCCAAATGCCAGACTCTTGGCAATGAGCTTCTACGGACTCTCAACTTGAATGGCCATAGTGTGAAGCCTCCAAAAGCCAAACCCAAAGTCCAAAGTCATAGCATTCATTAAACCTTCCAAATCCAATGGTCAAGATCTATAAGCTTTTGATTATTTTATGAAAACAATGTGACAGCCTCTCAACCATAGTTTGGGTCTCCATTTTTGCTTGACCCAAACTATTACCAAGAGACCGTCAACCTTGGATGATAAAGTGCTGCCATGTAAACATTTGAAGGATGATAGCCTTAGGAATTCGACCTCTAGTGTGAAGGGTTGAGTTGCCAGAATTTCTAGCAATCTGATAGGTGTAGACCAACGGTCTCTCGACCTTCTGCCATAGTGTGAAGCCGCCCTAAGTTATCACGACATTCTCCAGAAACTGTAACTGTACATTTCTTATTAGTGTCCAGTTGACTCAGCCACACAATAATGAAGGTTGATTGCACCTTCATCAAAATTCAAAATTTTGACTCATGCCCCCCATATTGTTTTTATATGCATTATTTTTAGCTCAATGGTCACCATGGCCTCACTTGTACTGAGCTTTAGGAAGAAAAAAATGCAATGTTGCCAAACAGGCAAATTTCACACCTGGACACTTTTGGCTGTCCAGTTCACCTTTTTCCAGTCATTCACATTGGCTCACAGACTTTGTGATCATTCCAATGAAGGAGGACCACAAAAGGGGACCTGTGAAAAGTTTCTCCTTCATCCATGGATCCATAAAGCATGATCATAAGTTACTCGATAGCTTTATATGATAAAATTTGTGGATTTATATAGCAGAAGCGCACTTTCTGGGTGACATTGGTGAACATAACGGGGTGGGAAAGTTGCAAAATAATGGGAGTTGTACAAGAGTTTAGGAGTTCTAGAGTCGATAGAGTGAGTACCTACATTTAGGTTTCCTTAACAATTAGGTTGGTTGGGTACCCATAAAGTTATCTCATGACTCATTACTTGGCCTCTTGGAGGAGAATGCAACTTTCTAGATATTATTGTTTAATATGATGGTCTACAACTTGAATGTTGTTATTTTGTTTTTTAATAACATTGTTGTTATTGTCATGCCCTTCAAGAAAAATTTATTGCATTAATTATCAATAATTTTTTATGATATTAGTAAGTATTTATATAGTGTAAAATGTTGAGAAATTAGTGTAAGACAACCTAAATGCACTATTTAGTGTAGATTAATTGCCTAAATATCTATACAAAGAATGTTTGTAATTTTCAATTAAAATCTTGAATACATTTGCCTTGTTGTTAAACATTATGAACATAAACAATGGTTGAAAACTATTGAATATAACAAGTCTATTGTAGGTACAAACTAGGCAATGTGGACACAAACATGAATCCAATTTGTGTTTCATTTTAAGAAAAACCCCATGATGGGGGACAAATAATTACTATCTTCAAAACCAATGGATTATAACAAGTGGGGTAAATTAATGATTTAGGATGTGTGTTTAGGCATCCCCTCAATTATCTAATTATCCAAAAAAGTGAAGTTATGCAATACAATGCAACCAAGAAAAGTAATTTAATAGCGGTCTATACAAAACCTGTAATGTTCATACGCCTAGATGTACCATCATAAAAATTGGATGAATGAAGATGGATCTTGTGAAAGGACCCAGTGTTGTATGCAAGGACAAGAACAAGTCATAAGTGTTCGCTTTGCATTTTAGGATTCAATTGGGATTTATTGAAAGATGTTTTCTATATAGACTAAAGGATGGTTTACACTAGCTCCCACGTTCCAACTATACAGAAAATCATATTTCAACATTGGATTTCAACTTTGTATAGTAGTGGAAGACAATAATCAATGAATAATTATTTATTGCTAGAATATTTCATTCAAAACTTTTGTTAGAGGCTTGATTCTTAAGTTGGGTTCTTTTTTTGCTATTTCCAATTCTTGGATCAAGGTTGCACTTTTTATTACCACTAAAATTTCTACAAAGTACTTTAGTACACTAGAACTCCTCCAAACGAATATCCTCTAAACTAATATCTCACTTGTTTCAACACTACCCACCCCACTATAACCTCCACAAACCGGTGTACCCACCCAATCCCAAGCACATTAGTTTAAAGGAGTTTTATTGTACATGCACTTTTATATATAATACTCCCTCCATCCCAAAATGATCTTCATGTTACACAAAATGTTGTAGATTAGACTCGAAAAGAATTGTTTTTCAATTTTTTTGGACCTACAAATAGAGTTTGATGTCCTCATATTGTTTTGAAAATTTGAGTTCCAAATTAGTTTTCAAAATGTGGTTTCAAAATGCTTGAAAATTAAATTTTTGAGACATTTTTGAAAAGCACCGGTGGCCACTCACTTGATGGCATTGGATTGGTTAGCATGCTCATGCTTCTAAACTATGTGCAAGTGTCACTACCTCCTTTCTTCCTTCAACAAGAAGATCATTTTGAGACACTAAATAAAGGTCAACAGGAAGATCATTTTGGGACGCAGGGAGTAATTCTCAAGACTTGGGGGTAAAGTGTGAAGCTATGAGTCCTCAATCTTTGCAACCAGATTTAGGGAATTCAATTAGACGTGTGAGTTGAGACTTGAGACACAATATAAAGTTCTGTAAGTCCCAAAATTTTAGCCTCGCAACCAATCAGATTTTGGCAAATGTCAAATTGCTTGGCTCTATAGTGTGATAGAGTTGCACCTCTCACGGAATTGCTGCTTTCCAAAGACAGGTGGGAGAAGGGCATAGGCCTAGTGCACATCACAGGATACCTGCCCTGCCCTTTGGGCAATAACTTAGCATCAAGCTGGTCACAGTTGTGTATCCAGTCTGGCTGGCTACACTAACTTAGAGAGAAACGGCTGCCATTAGATGGCATGCCTTTTTGCGGGGCCCGGTGGAATATCTCAGCTTTTTCACTCACGAGAAATGTAAGAGTTTAGATGTTTACCATCGGGGGTTTGAATTTGGGAATTTTTAATTCAGATTTAGACTCAAATTTTTTAGGTTAGAGCAACTCCAAATGTACTGCCCTGCAACTCTAGTGAAACAATAGTTTAATGTGGCTGACAGTTTTGAAAATAGTAGTTCCAACAAAGTTACACACTACATTGATAATGGTATTTAGTGTTATGGTACTAATAGTGTTACCTTCACTTTAATTTCACTCACTCTAAGTCTCAACTAGTTCGCATTTAGAGTTGTCTTCTTTTTGTGCACACCACTCTTTGTTGCCTCCTCCAAACTATGGGAACTTTGGGAACGTCATATGGGAATTTTGAAAACTTCATTGGGAAATTTGGGAACATCACATGGGAACTTTGGGAACTTCATTGGGAACTTTGGGAACATTAGATTATAATATTAAATACAAAATTTAATCTTTTTTGAAGAAAAAAAGTTATGACATTTTTCAAGACATTATAACATTTTTTTTTCTTCAGATTTTTGAATGTTTGGATGTTTGGATGTTTTTGGATGTTTTTGGACTTTTTTGGATTTTTTTGGATTTTTTTGGATTTTTTTGGATTTTTTTGGATTTTTTGGATTTTTTGGATTTTTTCATTAATGAATGGTGACAATGATTTTAATCTAATGGACAAACCCAATCTAGACCAAGTTTGTTGTTTGCGCCTAATAGTTGTCTAGATATCAACTCATGAATTTAATTTATATATTTTTGTTGTAATAAAAATGAACCAATTTCTAACACTAAATGTAAACTTGTAAAAAAAATGTTCTCCCAAAAATTACAATAGTTGACAAATAGTGTATAGGTTGACATTTAGAGTTGGTAACATTAAGGGAATTGTTGACATTTAATGTTGGGGTTCATAATTAGCGTTGCCAACACTAAATACCATTATTAGTGTAGTCCGCTTGTGTTGATTGTGGATATGGATGAGATCATATATCACCACGCAATTAAAGCCACAGATTCTGGTCTCATGGAGTAATGTTTTCTTGTTTTATCCAAAACTTACAAAAGGCACCTCCTAAAATAGGATACAACAAGAGATTGGTGAGCTAAAAACGAGCACGGAAAACAAAGGTGAAACACTGAGCATGAAAAGTAGACTGCCGTTCTCTGGAGATTGCCAGGGTCAAAGCCAAGCAAGTGGGGCATGAAAAGCAGCTCTAAAACCACACGACTGGCTAAACCTTGTTGCCGGCCTTCTTCCCGTGGGCAAGTGAAGTTGCTCTTAGAGAAGAAATGTAGAGGACAACAAATTTGACTAACTCTAACAAAAGAGACAAATTATTATGTTTACCCTTATTTGTAAGAAACCCTGAAATTTTCCACCTTGGTTCCACAAAACATGTCATAAGGTAAGGGGCTCATGAATTGACCATCTAAGGGAAAGAAGGAATTTGTGGAAAAATCACACAAGTCTAGCAATCTTTGAAATTTTTTGGGTAGAAAGTTAGAGAAGAAAAAACTCTATGGCCATTTAAATTGAATATTTTTGAGTTGGTATGAATTAACTATAATTTATCAAAGCAAAAGGTGCATAGATAACTATTCTTGATCTTAGGTTGCAACATTCATGATTTAGAAGGCAACTTGTGAATAGAGCATGTGAGTCCAAAAAACAATCAACTCAAAATAAAGGATGCTTAAATAAGTCCTTTAAAACATGCAAGTAATGTCAAACATGAGCCCGGATGCATACACTTGTTAAAGCACCCTATCATATTGTAATACTCAAAACTATAAATAAAAACACATTATAATTTATTCATATATCCATATTTTACTCAAAGAATTCTTAAGACAATTATGACCAATAAGCACACTAAGCAATAGCCTTTGTCATTTTGTTGAATCTCTCAAAGCGCACATGTACAAGGACAATTTCTCACCATAAAAATGTCATTCATTTAAAAGCTCTCTAGACTATTTAGACTATTTTGGCATTTTATAGGAGCTGTTCTAAATGAACATTTGGAATTTAACAGACCTCCTATTTTATAACCCCAACTTAGAGAGGATAATGCCATGGCTACACATGCTAAAACAACCGGTTTGGAAAGGATGAAGAAGTAGATTGTTTTTCGGAGAATTGAGGGATAACAACTTACTCAAGGTTTCAAGTGTTGTTTTATTAAAAATACCCTCTTTGCCATCCAAGGGCAAGAGATTGGATTTGACAGTTTGTGAAGACTAAAAACCTCTAGTTTGAAATGAACCGTAAAGTTGAGTGTAAAATTCAAAAAACTACTTTCGTACAAAGAAATACGGGGAAATTCAATGGATATCCCTAAAGTTTGCTACAGTTGTAAGTACATATGCCTTTGGTTTTTTCAGAGCTTGCACAAATACCTTTGGACCATAATTTTTAGGTATTTGGTTTGTTGTACATGACACTTTCTTTGTGATCAATGTTGAAGCAAGGAGTGTGATGGAATGGGAAAGAAACATCATGCGCACAAAGAGAGAAGAAATTGGTATGCATAACAAAATAAATGCATGAAAATTATGGTGTGAGGGTATTTATGCAATTTCTGAAAATCTAGGGGCATTTATACAAATATTGCAAAATTCAAGGGTATCATCAAATTTTCTCAAGAAATAAATGCCAGACTCAATATTGTACAAAACGTTGTTGTGAAATATCAATTTTTTTAGGGAGTGACTAGGCAGACACCCCCTAGTTGCTACGCAAACACCCCTCATAGTCGAAGTTATTAAATTTGAGATTATTATTACTCTAAAATATGAAACAAAATCAAAGCAATACTTTAGCGTACATTTGGGTTTACAAGTGCTGCCAACATACAAAGAATTTGCCTCATTTGTGACAGTCATGAGTCAAACCAATAAATGAAAGGAGCAATTGGTTTAACTCCCAATCGTGTCACAAACAAAGCAAATTTGTTGTGTGTTTACAACGCTTGTAGATGTAGATGTACGCTAAAATATTGCTTTGATTTTATTTCATATTTCAACATAATAATAATCTCAAATTTAATGGATTTGGCTATAGAGGGTGTCTGCGTATAGAGGGTGTTTGCGTATAGAGGGTGTCTGCATATAGAGGGTGTCTGCGTATAGAGGGTGTCTGCGTATAGAGGGTGTTTGCGTATAGAGGGTGTCTGCGTATAGAGGGTGTCTGCGTATAGAGGGTGTCTGCGTATAGAGGGTGTCTGCGTAGCAATTGGGGGTGTCCACCTAGTCGCTCCCATTTTTTAAATGTGGCCTATCCTTGAGGGAGAATCTGTCTGCAGTAACTTATACTGAAAGTAAGAGAAGCTTCTAACTTACCACACAGCAATTTGGGGAAAAAGTAAAGAAAAGGAAAAGCCTCTCTACGGAGATGCACCGGGGAATATTACAGATCCTTCTGGAGGGAGTGCCGTAGTGCAAAATATGTGCAACACTGCAAGTCTGCAAGAGGGTAAGGTCAAGCAGTCAAAGTTGTCCGCACGCCTTACCCAGTTACCCCCTCTTCAATGCATCCAAAGTTGACTGCAGGAGTACACCTCAGCTGACACTCCAATCTTGGAGGGGGCACGAAGACAGCCTCTCACCTCCGGGAACGGGATTTTACAGGGAACCTTCTTTTACTGCGGGTGAATCTGCAACAGGATTTGAAATGGGACCTCGAGTGACTGAGGACTCTCTCGCCACGTGGGCTCCTCCTTGCAACCTTCGTTTGAAATTTTGCAATTCATCCCAATTCACTGGTTCCATTTTGTACACTACATTGGAATATTGCATTTAGGTTGTTAGGTTGCCTTATCCTGAAAAGTTATCTCACGATTCAGCATTAGGCATTAGGCCACTTAGAAATGCATGTAATTTTAGATTAGGAAAATTTCATGAATACCCTCGAAATTTGCAATAATTTCATAGATATTTTTGCTTTTTCAGAAATTTCACAAGTACCTTTAGACCAAAATTTTGAAATGTTTTTTTTTTTATTGTTGTTGTGCATGCTATTTCTCTTCTTCCTTTGTGCACACACTACTTCTTTTTGTTATGCATGCTCACAAAGGAAGAAAGGAAGTGGCATGCACAACAAAAAAAAACCTGAAAGTTTGATCCAAGGGTATCTGTGAAATTTCTGAAAAAGTAAGGGTATCTATGAAATTATTGCAAACTTCAGGGGCATCCATGAAATTTTCCCTTTTAGATTCTAAGTTTTCACTTGGTTTACAATGTGGGTGCCTTTGATTTGTTTTTCCACAGCTTCATTGGTGTTGCCAAGACTTTATTTTTATTTTTACCTGTAGTAATTACTGATAAAGATGATTATAACATCAGAAAATAATTATATAATGTAAATTGTTGAGAAATTAGTGTGGGACAACCTAAACGTAATATTCAGTGTAGTACAAAAAACCACTGTGGGGAACCAAAATATAAGGTGAGTGCTTGGTTCCAAAGGTCCGTTAGGTATGAAACTAGTGTCCAAATGCGTGAGTGGAACCAAGTTTTGAGCGTGGAACCAAGCTCTATGTTATAGCTCAATACAAGGTTTTTAGTTGCTATATAAACAACAATATTGTCAAACCTATGCACGGGTAGAAAAGCTTTTTTTTTCTCTTTTTAGAATTTTTTTCTATACACTATTTATTAGAAGCTTTTGTGTGTTCATTATGTGGGTTTGATCCAAAGAAGGTCACTTGTTGAAATTGAGTCTGGAAAAAAATTAAAGCGTTTTTTTTTTGTAAAATGCAAATTTACCATTTTGAACTCACATAAAATCATTAGCCAACTTGGAATATTTAGCACCATGATCTTTTAGGTTTGAGAGTCCATGAAGCTGAAAGATTTGACATGTACTTTTTTTGGATATGAATTTTTTTTAGGAAGCTGTTCTTGGAACAAAGTTAGGCACACTAGAAAGTGTCCAAGTAGCTTGTGCTTGTTGGAAATTTTATTGATAAGCAAGTTAGCTTATTGTTACAAAAAATCAAATCTTAAAAAATGTAGAACATTCAATAAAAATAAAATTGTAGATGGAAGTTTGCAAAAAAATGCTTACAAAACCAACTTTTTGAAATTCCATATTTCCCTTATAGAAGATTGTATACCATGTTTGACTAAATAAGAACTTTTCAGAGTTCATAAATAAAATCTAAAAAGACAACAACACAAAATTTGTAATGGTTTCAAACAGTGGAAGATTTTCTAATTTTTTTGCTTAATCATTGAGAAATTTTATGATGATTTGCACTCAAAATCCTCATGTCCATGATATCTTTTGCAATGACTTGCTTTATAAGAAACATTATTCTTAATAAAACATTGAAAATTCAAATTGTACAAGCCAAGATTGTGTTGTCACACTTGGAAATCTTGTGTGCAAATTTGAAAACTATGTCCATTTTTTTGCACTTAATTATTTTGGTACAATATAAATTGCCTTGCTCCTTCTTGCTACGCCGTACGAAGAAAATTTTGGTGTAGTGTAAATTGCCTTGCTTGCCTTGCTTGCCTTGTTTGATATAGAAATAATCTTTGCATATATTTCAATAACTTCTTGTTGTTTTGTTTGATAATGTGAAAATTGATGAGCCTAAAAGAACTCCTGGCACAGAAGTTTAATCCAAAAATGAAAAAGAGCATATGAATTTTTTTTATTAACAATTGGATGCCCAAATTTTCACTAGTGCCAAAAAATGTTGTTTGATCCTTTAGAGGCTAACATATTGACAGTTAATGTATAAAATTTTGAAATTCACTTATATTATAGAGAGGAACCTCCTATGACTATAACAAATGAAATGAGTTGTCTAATAATTTTAAGAAGGCTGCTAGAAGGCTGCTTGCTATAGAGAGTAATGGTTTATGTTTTGAAAAACTAAGAGGTTAACAATAAGTTCTACCTTTTGCAGTGAAAGTTCTCATTGTTGTATTTGTAGAGTACTTGCAAATTTCAACACTCTTTTTAATTTCTTAGGTCCTAAAGATTTTCACATTTAATATTGGTTTTCTTTGCTTCATGATCTTAAATATTCATCTTCATAGTGTCAACTTTGGAAATTCACGTGTTTTGAGTTAATAAAATGGAAATTGCTAGATGAAACTTCAAAATGTCCAATACGACTATTGTTGACATAATTTGCACTTAGTAACGTCCAATGCCTTTTGCTTGTATAATTATGCAAACATGTTGTTCACCTTAATTCTTGAGACTGGTCCTAAATAATTATGGCGATTGTTAAATAACCACATACTACTTTGGATGAATGAGAAACGGCTTAAGTGGAACACCTCTTAGAGCACTTTACTCATCACCCATAATATGAATTTAGGAATCCTTAAGGCATCATCGACCCAAGAATGGTGGATGGATTTGCAAATCGGCTCCTACGTCTTTCCCTATTCAACTTTTTTGAAATCCCAATTACAAGCTAATTTTGCCCAATTCAATAACAATTTTAGGCATATCAAGAAGTTAATTGCAAGCTATTGTAGAGAGCATGTGAGCTGCTCTAGAAATTGTGATTACACATTACAAGGGAAGTCCAAGGGCATTGAAAATCAAGGAAGTTTGCAATGTAGGAAGGTCATTTTGATGGGGCCTTGTCTTGGGGTTTGCATTTATGTGATTTTGTTGGAACAATAAAAGTACCACCACCTCACATGATTGGCCTCTACCAATAGAGACAATGTTACAATCTCACCAATGTCCTTGGTGGATGGTGCTCTTAGTAAGGTGGGTAGCAGTAAGGTGGGTAGCAGTAAGGTGGGTAGCTTAAATTGCATCCCTCTCAAATAAGGAGTTCCATAGGTAGCTTGAGAATGGATATGAGGTGGTTCTTGAATGGACCCTCCTTAGACATAAAAGAAAAGGTGTGTTTTATTGCAAGAGCCTATCACACTCCATGCTTTCACCTCATTTCTTTATAAGTTGCAGGGAAACAATTTATGAGAGACCTAGAATCACAAATAGGTACATACTACATAAAACTTTTAAAATACATAAGCAATTCAATGATGCTTCAAAAAATATGAAAAAAAATGTTACATCTGACATCCATTTCTCTTTATCTAAAAATTAAAAAAGAAAAATGATTGTCTAAAAAGCCCATGAAATGCAGCTTGACCTTAAAGCGCCGCTTTTGAGCTACCTACCTTAGTCAGTCCAATTTTTCCTAGTAGAATCTCCATCCTCCTATTCTTCATCTTTTAGGAACACTCAATAGTTAACCCTTCATCACCTAAGCGACCATAATTCAGCTTGTGTTCCGTGTGTTCTGAGATCCCAACAATGAGGGGTTAAAACACTATGACTCCTAAGGGCATCTCCTGTAGCACGCTTTGCAACATGTGGATAAATGAGATTTCATAAGGAGAATGATGCGAATCTTCACGGCAAGGCTTGAAGTTCTCCTGCAGCCTTGAAATCTTTAGAGCTTGCACATGCGTTACAACAAATCACACGAGTACACTTGACTATGGAGTGGGGTCGTGCGTGAACAGTGCTCGCCAAGGACCATGAAGGGGCTTAGAGAAAGCTGAAATTTGACAAGTATGCGGCTCAATCTAATGGCCCCACGACCTACACATGAACGTGTCAAGTGTTGTTGGGGACTTGAATTGCATAAGCCGTTACGAGTTGAACTCAAAGAACTGTTCTAACGTATTGCAGGAGATGCTCTAAGGGCATCCTCAATCTGGAGCCTGCATCAGGCTTGGCTAAAGGCGATTACGGAGCTTCGTTGGGTGGCCTCGACCAATGAGGGCGTGACATTAACTCCAACCCAACGTGCACACATGTAGCAAGACTATAAACTTTGTTTATGTCATACTTTTATTAAGTGTTTCTGACAGAATCTCTATTTATATCTTGCAAAGTAGTCATCATTTCTCTAACAACAATATACAAAGCAATTCGAAGGACTCTTGAAGAACGCTAAAACTACCGAGTGTGGGTTAGGTTTTGCAATTCCTTTCAAGATCACATCCCATTTGCGGAATGCACTGGACAAGGTTTGCAGTTCTGCATTGTGAGAGTACCGATTCAGAGCATAGCTGGATTGAGGATGCTCTAAACTATCACAAAATCCAACAAATTCATAAAAAGAACAGCTTTTTTTTCTTCTTTTAGTGATCAGAAGACACACATTGTGACTAACTTTACCAAAAGCTATCCAAGCTACAATTCCGTCAGTGTTAAATGCTGAAAATTTAGCACATTTTAGCAGTAATTTTAACTACTGTGTGCTGATACTGGAAATTACTTTTGGTATCAATGCTGGTGGGGGATCATAAAGGATGACCACCACAATGATCGGGTAAGACACGTGGCCAATGAGAGTAAGGTGCCAAGTGACAAAACATTGTCGCTATTTTCCGACCCACCCCAAGAGTAATAAAGAAGGTCCACGTCATCAGCTGGGGGTAGGATCGAACCAATCACCGGGACCGTCCAAACCCAACATCTCACGGTCCAAATCCAAACCTCAGTTCCACGAAGGGCGGACGGCAAATTCGCAACGGTGACAGCATGTGAAGCGGCACCTGCGGACCTGCCTCATGTGCGTCATATGAATGAATAGAAGGAAAACCAGAAAGAGAAAGGGAAAAAAAAAAGACAGAGAGAGAAAAAGAAATGGCAAAAAGGTTTAAGCTGGTGAGGCGGGTGTGCTCAGTCTGCGGGACCCGCGATCGCATTGCGTCGTCGATTTGGTCAAGCGAAACGGGTCCGGAGCGTCGACGCGCCAGTTGCGCGGCGTGCCTGCGATGGACCCGCACCCGGCTCCACCAGCTTATCAGGGAGCTCTTTCATTCAGTGTAGGTAGGGCTCGCTTGATGGATGCAACTCTCTACGTTGCGAATCCTCGGTGTGCGTGCAACGGCTGAATTGTGGGGCAGCAAGCCTCGAAGGAGGCCACTGTTGGTGGAATCCCCCGAATATCGTCGACTTGCATTATTCGTTTGATGCAGACCTCAATTAGTTTGCTTCAGCCAGCGTGCTCGTTTCTCTTAAACTTGCTGGTGCTGCTCGTTGGTGGTCGTGTAGTGTACCGCCGTAGTTGGATTCGCACTGAACGTTTGTCTACGGGGAATAGTCGGAATGATTTTCCCGGTTCTCTGCAGATGAGTTGCAGGTTTACGGGGAGGAATCGGAAGGGAAGGTGGTGTGTGAGTGCGTGCTTGTTGTCGTCGTCGTCATAGCTAGGGGTTTTCTTCATTGTTCCGATGCAGCGGTACTTGTGGAGTGCACTCTGAAAGCTCTTGGAGCTTCTGGTTAGACTCGGGATTCTCTTGTGTGGAGGATGGACTTGGATGAAGAGGTCGATCGTTTGAGATCCGCGTCGAGAGGGACACTGATGGAGCGTCTTCTATGACCCGTGGCGTCGTAACGCAACACAGGTACTGTAGTGAATCCTCATCCCAGCGTTGTTGTCATGGTTGGTTCTTTGGTTGGTTGTGAAACTGATGTAAGTTCCAGGCTCTGTTCTTTGGAATCTTTGGTAACGATTGTGGATTCTTGAAGCGGTAATGAAACTTATGGGGAGAAGATGGTTCCTTTGCCGATGTGTCCGGATCAGATCTTGAATCTATGAACCCGTCCGCTCTTCGATGCAGTACATCCTGTTTCGGTGGCACCCAATGCTGCTGCAAGACGGAAGATTGAAGGGGAGGAGAATTGTCGCCGAATCTCGCAGAGGAGACGGGGTCCTTGGAGGTGTCGTTGCGGGGAAGGACGGGCGCTTGGTAGCGGAGGTGGGCAATGTGTAATTCTCCCGCCGCGAATACCACGATGGGAGTCTTGCCTAGTGAAACGCCGGAGCACCCGGCGCCGGCGCCGAATACGCTCACGCTGCCTCCGAAGGCGCAGAATGCACTGGCCATGTACAACCCTATGTCGCTGATCGATAAGGAGACGGGGCCGAAGCCGCAGAAGTACACTGAAGTCGACATTGACGGCCTGATTCGGGCACTGAAAAACCCCCCCGAGCGAATTGTGGACCTGTACATCCACTATTGCCCGCGCATCAAGTCGGATCACGACAATTGCTCTGTGTCGCTCACCCTAGCGGACCATAGCTTCGTGCGCCGTCTGCTGTACCGGTTCACGGGGCCGGAGCAGGAGGACCGCAAGGTGTGCACTAAGGTTATCGCCGCGCTTGTGCCGTCTCCCGCTGTCTCCTCCGTCACCCTGGAGATCGATTACGTGCAATCAGACGTGATCGTCGCTGAGCTTTGCACCGCATTGCAGTCGAATCGGACGTTGCAGAAGCTGAGCGTATACAGTGACAACCGATTCCAGCAGCCGTTGAACGCCGAGTGCGTGAAGCATATTGCGGAAATGTTTCTAGTGAACACGGGCGTCCGGGAGCTTCAGCTGGGTTTGATCGACATCAGCCTACAAGTTGCGGACAATCTCGCCCTTGCGCTGCGGCGCAATCGCTACCTCCAGGGGCTCACTCTGTACGCGCGCATCGACTCGGACGCTATGGCTGTTCTGATGAAGCCATTTTCCGGACACGAGCCTAACCAGACGCTTCAAAAGCTTGAGATCAAAGGGTTCAAGTGTGTTGGCGCCCGCGGCGACGGCCAGATTGGGAACAGAGGCGCGGAGCACATCGCCGCTGCGCTCTGCCGAAACTCGTATCTCAAAGAAGTGGCATTGAAGAATTGTGAGATCGACTCTCTCGGAGTTCAAACACTGGCTCTCGCGCTCATGACCAACAGAGGCCTTGAAGTGATGGATCTGTCGTACAACCCTCTGGATGTCGAAGGGCTGAAGGAGATCATCAAGACGATCACGATGGACCCCGAGACGCAATTGCAGCCCAACACCACATTCAAGGAGATTATCATCCGCCATAGCTTTATTAGCAGGCAAGGAGCCGCCATTCTGGCCAACATGCTCACCACGAATACGACGCTCATCAGATTGGACCTGCAGTTCAGTATTCGTCTCTGGACTCCTAAGGACGTGCTCCTGGTACTCCACTCGCTGAAGAGCAATCAGTCGTTGCGCTTTCTGGATTTGCGTGGATGTGAAGGTGTCACGGGGGAGAAAGTGCTCGCGACGATTCTCGACCTTCTGGTGACGAACCCCTGGCTGGAGGAATTGGGCATCGAAGGCACGCCTCTCTCACGCAAGGGTCACGACGCGGTCATCAAGGCGCAGTTGCGGAGGAACGCCGAGAAGTTCATGGAGGTCTTCAAGGGGATGGGGACCGTGACGCCGAATTCAGCGCGCGTGTTCCTTTGTGGCATTCCGTTTGCAGGGAAATCGACGTTCAGGAAAACGATGGTTTACAGCAACATCAAGAGAACATCGAGCTCAATACGTTTGAAAACCTCAGCTTCAATGAAAGAAGCCTTTGGGAACTCCAGGATTGCAAGGAAGGAATCGCAAACTATTGGCATTGAAGTGCAAGTGATTGTCGAAGACAACGTGCAAATCTCCATTTGGGACCTCGCAGGCCATGAGGAGTTCCACGCGTTCCACGACCTGGTGGTACCCAATTTGAGTTCCCAAGGAAGCGCATGCACCTTTGTGCTTCTCTGCGATATCTCGGTTCCCAAAGGCGGCAGCAAATTCGAGCTGAAAGACGTGGACGTCATCGACCAGGAGCTTCGGTACTGGCTCAGCTTCATCGCGTCGAACACGCGCCAATCCTTGCACATGTTACCCAACGTGACTGTCATCTTCACGCACTCCGACAAGTTCCCCAAAATCGACCTAATTGCGTACTGCAAGGCCCCCGTGGAGAAGCTGCGAGTGATGTTTCAGCGCGTGATTAACATCACGGAGTTCCACGTGGCCGATGCGAGGTCTCGGAAATCGATTGAGCCTGTGCAGAAGGCGATCCAGAAGCGTATCGTGAGCATTCTCGATCGCGTGCCCAAGATCTTCGATGTGGTGTCTCAGTTGCAAACGAATCTCAACGAGTGGAAGAATCAGCACCCTGACAAGCCGCTCATCAAATGGGCCGATTTCAGCCTACTCTGCTCCAAAGTCCCCGCACTGAAACGTCTTCAAGGCCAGGACCTCAAAGTGGCTGATGAGCGCCAGAAAGCGGTAGCGCGCGCCATGCACGACGCGGGGGAGCTTCTGTTCTTCGAAGGACTGGATTTCATGGTGGTCGATCCAAATTGGTTCTGTCACGAGATCATGGGCCGCATCCTCAGCCTTGACAGCTCGCTGTTAGTCCTCAGGCAGCCCCTCATCGACAAGAAGGGCTTCACCAAGCGGGAGCACTTGAAGAGAGTGCTTGAAGCGTCCTTTTGCAAGAACAAAAACCCGCTCTTCAAGGGAAGAAAGGTGCGCGGTGTCATTCCGGAGGATCTTGTCCACCTGATGGTGGAGCTGAACCTTTGCTTTGAGCAAGCGCCGGGTGACAAAGCCTCCGGGATCTATATTCCGGCTTCCTTGACGCATCTCACTGAAGAAGCAGCTCAGGGCAAACGGCCGCTCAGTTGGCCTTTGGGTTACGATAAAGCCAAGGACGATGAGCTTCTTCACATCGGATGGAGGCTCAAGTGTGAGGATCCGGAGCTCACAACTCTCACGCTCGGATTCTTCCCCAGACTCCAGGTAACGCGGCTGTTCTACCTCTTTCTCCTGCAATTAGGGCTCCGACAGCATTCAATACATCAACCCTTGGCAATGTCTGATTTTGCATATTCAAAGCAATAATGTAATGGTGTTAGCTGATTTCAAGTTCCTTATGCTGTTAGGGTTAACAGGCAGAGTCTTTTTTGTGCAGGTTTTCTTGCAGAAGAGGTTCGCGGCGGTGATGGACTCGCGCTACACGATCGAGAAGAATTTCATTTCCTTTGTGTTTAGCGGTTTGGAGTTTCTGATCGAGTACAACGGGCCAGAGGATTGCCAGGTGGACATCCTGGTGCGATCCTGTAAGGACAGGGTGGAGACATGGACGACAGTGGAGGACAATGTGCTGAAGCGCACGCGGGAGTTTTGCGCCTCCCCGACAGAGGGTTGCCAGGGCGTGGTTCTCATTGAAGAGATCATGCGGCCGCAATGCGTCCGGGAGCTGTGGGTGCGCAAGAAGCGAACCAAGGATCAGTGCATCAGCGTGGAGGTGCTCAAACAGAAGGTGTTGGCGTCGTCGCGACTGGACTTTGAGCACATCTGGAAGAAGAGCATGGAAGAGAGCCACGGGATGAAGACCGACCGCGCGGAGGATCTCCTGGGGCCGGAGAATTGGGAAGACGTTTTGAACCGATGGCTCGACGGGCTGGAGAAGATCGACTTCGAGGTGAACCGCAAAAGATCAGGAGCCGCCTATGACATGTATAGCCCACTGAGCCCAATGCTCACGCCGCCGCCGCCGCCGCCGTTGCGTCGCATTGGCCGCACGGTATCCCTGCTGCCGCGCCCGGCGGAGATGACGGGTCAGCTGTTGGACTCGCGCATCACAGACATCGCCAGAGAGGTGCTCTCGATGCAGAAGACGCTCTTCCCGGAGCTCTCACGCAACATCGACAACATCATCGATTTTCCGTTTCTGCTCCAAGATGGCAAGGTGCCCCACCTTTTGTATCTCAGCACGGGCGGAGACTCCGTCAACAGCGAGCGTCTCGTGACGACGCTCACCCCGGGGTCGTACTCTCGCAAGCTCCATTTCATGTGCGAGCACCGCGACGGCATCCACTTGATTGACAACCAAGTCGGCGGCATCATGCGCTGTGACGAGAGGTCCGTCCGCAGCGTGCGTCCCCACTTGCTGTGGGGGCTCAAGCTGATCTCCACGCTCTTCCGTATCAGCGAGCGCGCCGCGGGTGGATTCGCCGCGATGCTCACCGAAGCGGAGCGCATGAAGCTGATGGGCATGGCGACGGAGAACGACGCCGCGTCCTTAGATTCTTGTGAATGCCCGGACGTCACGGCGCGGCTTGCCTTCACCCCCGAGGAGATGATGGTCGCGGAGGACTGGCTCATCCATTACATGAAGAGCAAGAACATCTCCTCCTTGTTTGGGCTTCACAAAGTTGTGTACCTGGACGACGAGGGCCTGCCTTCAAAGCACACAGCGTGGGTCTGTGACAAGCACTTGAAACATGGCCTTCATCGCGGCAACCTGGAGCAGCTCCCCATGTAGGGTGGCAGCCTTTATACATACATACATACATATGCTGTAGTCTCAGGAGGTCCCGGTGACTCGGGCTCAATTCTATAGATTTTTTTTGTGTTACCATGCTGGTGGGTACGATCACAGCCAATTCTTGAGGTGCACAACCGTGTCCTCGTAACGGAGCTGATAAGGGCGCTCTTAGGAGCTCATGCCCATTCAGGATTATTACAACTCTGATACATTCTTCTCTTCTCCTCTCCTCAACGCACATACCCCACTTCCAAGGTAAGATACTTTTGAAATCCCCTCCTTATTTTCTCTTCCTCATTCTAAGGGAATTGCTATGATAGAGCCATATTCTTCAAGGCCAAACTTTTACCAGTGTGTAAATCTCTTCACGCCATTATTCAAGGTTGGCCAGTACTGAAGGGGCATTAGTCCATGTAAGACACGAGATCTTTCAGGTCCCAGTTGATTTTCGTAACCTCTGTTGTAGTTTAATGGTTTATTTGCTGTGCGGCTTGCAGATTGAGAAAGGGTGGAGCAGAGACTTTGTTGCAGTTTTTGCCTCGCAAACTAATGGAAGGCGGGGCTAGTGTAGTTTCCTACATGTAATAGCAAGTAGAGAATTCCTCTGTAAGGAATCGGTGTATAGTGCTGTAGCAAGGCAGGCTTGCTTTGAGTTAGGTTCCGTATGAGTTTGAATGTCAGCTTTTATGAGCTGTTCTAGTTTTACCCGTGGTGTCCTGTTTTTCTCAAATTTTCTGATCTGCATGTGTGATCATTGGGTGATGCATTCTCGTAGTTGATTCTCTAATGCCTTAGGAGTAGGCACACCCTCACCCCATTTTCAATCTTCAGAGAATGGGATGTGATACTCTTGCATTTTTTGAAGATTGAGAAGTTTTTTCTTTACTTTTTATTTTTGGAGGAGAAGAATGGGCATGAAAAAGTTTTAACATGTGAAGTTCTTACTTAACATGTGCCTTTTTTTCATCTAGCTCTTCTTGCTTTCACTCTCTTTGTAGTTGGAGACCTTGGGCGAGTGTGTGAATGCAACTTGCTTTCTCATTGCAATACCATTTTCTAGGTAAACTCACTTTCCATCCTCCTCCATTGCTCACAAAAGGGGAGTTACACCTTCTTCATGAAGAAGGGCTCCCATTGGCTCCTCTTTCCACTCCACAACTAATTATTCATGGAAGTAAAATTCTTGGAGAAGGTGTGACTACCCCTGTTGTTTGCATTGGCTTGTTATATGAAAGTGAGTAAGTACACCTTGTTTGTGACCTACTTGCAATATCCAAATATAACAAAGGAGGGTTCCCAAAAAACATAAGCAAAATATAAGTTCATCTGTGCATTGAGCATAACTTACCAATGTCCTAGGAGAAGGGGTTGGGTTTCCACAAATTCTTTTTTTGTGCAAGAGTGCCACAACCATGGTTGTGGTAGCTTAGGTGTGAGGACTTGCAGTCTAACTCAATATATGTCATTTATTGCACTTATTTGTAACACTACATTCTTCCATACTTATTTGCAATGTGCCAAAAATGAATTGAAGGATTATTTCGTTTTGCCCAGATTTTGAATGCATGGATTTCCCATGTTGTATCTTTACTAAGAATGGTCCAAATTCTACATATGCTTCTTGTTTTTTACATGATTCTTCTACTTGCCCTCATTTGGACGTAAACAATATTTAACCCCTAAAGAACCAAAGAGACAATTTTTGTCCCTATGGATACACGGGGTCCTGTGTAGGCACGGTGACTTCCCCCTAGCGCTTAAAGGTTAAGAGTTAGTGTAGCAATGATCTATTCATTTTTGCAAATATCCATTTTAGGAGAAGGAAATTCCACATAGAAGCAAGTTTGTTTGGACAAGTAGACTGACATAAGATTGGTTTGTCTCCATCAACAACAATAGCATGATCACAACACAATCCATAACATTGTTAACCTTCACTAGGGGAGTCCCTCTGACCCCCCAGTGAATGCCATTCGCCAGATCTAAACCGATAACTAATCAACATTGACAATTCTATAACTAAACCCTCACCCAGGTATATAGAGAGGGATATTCCTCCACAGCTGGGGGAGGAATAAACCCTGGTGAACAATGTTATGGCAATAGCTAACATCAATTTTGCCATGGCATGTGTAAATTTTGTTATTGTCAAGCAATGTTGCCTTGGGTATGTTAATTTATGTTGTGTTTTGATTGTCTTTGGGGTAATGCATGGAATATTGTTCTTGAAACTAGAAATCATCTTGTAAACCAACCGTGTTAACCCCTAAATGCATGAGGCACCAAATTTGGGTATTTTGGAAACTTTGAGACCTTGTTGATGGCATATATTTTAGTTTTAGTTTTAGTTTTTTTGGAGAATTTGCCATTTGAATTTTGCTTCAATGTTCAATTTTGATGACTTCCATACTACTCCCTCCGTCCCAAAATGATCTTCCTATTACACAAAATGTTGTAGATTAGACTCGAAAAGAACCATTTTTCAATTTTTTTTGGATCTATGAATAGAGTTTGATGTCCTAATGTTCTGAAATTTTGAGTTCCAAATTAGTTTTCAAAGTGTGGTTTCAAAATGCTTGAAAATTGAATTTTTGAGGCATTTTTGAAGAGCACTGGTGGCCACACACTTGATGACATGGGATTGGTTAGCATGCCCATGCTTTTGGACTATGTGCAAGTGTCATTACCTCCTTTCTTTCTCCAACAAGAAGATCATTTTGGGACACTAAATAAAGGTCAACATGAAGATCATTTTGGGACGCAGGGAGTACATTTTAATTATTTTTAGTAAAAGCTAAACTGCAAGCATATCTATTGTGCATCAAAAAGTGTGATGAATAGTATTACAAAAGAGCTTATGACAAGTTGTCATATTGGAAAGATATGTAGCAAATTCAGTGTAAATTCAAGAGTTCCCTTGGGCACTCACTTGGACAATGAGGGGTCTTTTACTAAAATTTCATCATTTAACAAAATGAAAATGTGTTTTTGCGCTAATTTCTCGGAGTGTTTTTGTTATACAAATTAGAATTCATTCATTTTTAGATTTTTTCATTCATAATGATTATTGGTCAATAGTTGGAGCTAAACACTTTCTTTGTATTAAGTGGTAGCTCTTTGATATTTGCATTGCAAGCTCATTTGTGAAATTGCCATCATGGACTTGGAAAGGGTGTCATTAGTTTTGAAGTTACAACAACAAATACTAATTTATTGTAAGTAGTTGTTTCCCAATTTTTGTACACAAAAGTTGCCATTTTGCATAACAAGTTTTGGGCAACTCCAAAAAAAACAATTTTTTTGTACTCATTCACATTCTATCACAACTATCTTAACATATGCAGGGCATTTTTAAAGTTTTTTTTTTGGTAACACCATCTAGAAGCCTTGAAGTTCAAAATCCTATGGTTACAATTTTTGCCAATGTTTACCAAAGATCTTACAACTATAATTCAAAAATTTCCAAAATGCCTTCCTAAATCAAGAAAAATAGCCTCAAATATTTAGAGATTAAACATTAATGAAAAATAGCCTCAAATATTTAGAGATTAAACATTAATGGATGAATTTATGGACAATTCTACCAAACGTACTTTATCCTAAAGTTATTTCCATGAACACCAATAAGTAGAACTATGACCATCTAGTGCTCCTCCCAATCACCTATGCAGCATGAAAGAACGCCCTAAGGGGGCACAATCCTGCTCCCCAAATAAAACAGCGCATAATTGAACATTTCCTTTGGGAGACTTATTGACCTGCTATTTTAGGATTTTTGAATGGTTGATGAGGGCTACGTGGACATTTTTCATCAGAGGAATCCTAGCCATGGGGATTCCTTGATAAACCTGGCTTTTGCCTTCGTATCATCAGCACACAAACATGGGCTGGCAAGCATCGGCCCACTAGCATCCCTGCCTGGGAACATTTTCTATTGAAAATTCACATTTTTTTCCAAAAATCTTGCAATCTATTTTCAGTTTGACACTTTGACCCAGTTGAGCTGTTCTGCCCAGATGGGCATCGATAGTGCTATGGACTTGTACTTTCAAAAAATGGAACTACTTGTCAACAAGTACCTTACATGAACCTTGTGCAATTATTGGAACTGAACCGTGATAGGCGAGATCAATGATCAGTGTCCGGGAAGATTTTGAACTTCCTCGGATAAAAACTAAAAACCCCCCATTTCTCATTTTAGTCTGTTTGTTTTAGTGTAGGGAAGGGCCTCATGAAAGGGCATTCTCACGCTTGGGTTATTCAAAACAAGGGCAAAATCTAAGTAAATAGTGGCGTAAACGTGAGATTGCCCATGTGTGAGGCCCTTAGCTTGTTTAAATATTACTTGAACAAAATACCATCATATGTCTTTTGTGCATGCAAAATTTAAGAGCGACATTATGTAATGTGTCATCATTTTGCAAATTTTCTTGTTACATTCAAAAGTGTAAGGGAATTAAAAAATGGAAAGGATTTTGTTTAAGCAATGTTTACCTGTGTGCACCAAATATTGCCTATATATGCTATAATTAGAAACTTCTCAAACATGTCGCTAGTTTTTTATTAGGTTGATTCAAATTTCAACCTAGTTTTTTACTTTTCATATTAATAGCTATCTTTCTATTATTGATTGGATCTCCCTGTTCATCGGGCAAGATCTTTGTTTCATTTTGTGAAGTTGCATCTTCGAAGTTTTACAAGCTCCCCTTGTAATCTTCCTCTTCTCTTGGAAACGCACTGGTTTTTCTTCAATGGTCATTGGTTTCATGTAAATGTTCACTGGTTCCATTCTCTAAATCTTAAAAAAAAAGAAACTGGATTTTATCCTCCCAATTTTATGTTGTTTTACAAGCTCACAGCTTTCAAACTTAATTTGCAGTGATTTGAGTCCCTTGGTGTCCAAGAATTGTTGATTTAGGAACTTATAGTACTTGATTTTAATGCATGTTTGCCAAGAATATAATCAAGTACTGATCATTGCTATCTGAAGGTGTAGAAATCTTCTACTGTAGTATCCAAAATTACGCTTTCTCTTACCATAGTAGATCAATTAGTTTTTTTGAGGTGTAAGAATGCCACTCTGAACTTTTTGAGGTAACATCATGTTTTTGAAATATTTTTCACAAGGATTTTGCCTTCTTGTCGGGAATTCATACGTGATTTTTCTCTAAAACAACTCGAAAAAGTGAAAGTGGTAGTATGGTGACAGGAACTATTTTAACCCATGGTACTTTGAAGATTAATCAATCAATGGAATTGAACAACATGGTGTCTCTCATCGTTGTCCACACAAAGCAACACCTGCTTTATGATCGTAGCTTAGTTTTTTCTCCCTTAGTATATTGATTAGTTAAATTATAAGTAAAAATGTCACGTGTTAGACATATGTGATACCATGTTCTTGAGGTACATCCCTCAAGTGTTGTCTTTCTCTCCTATAACTTCATACAAGATGCTTCTTTCAACAAAAAAACAAAAACAAAAACATGAATTGGTAGGATGTTGGTTGAGGTGACACCACTTGAATCTACGGTATTTTGGAGATATTAATCAACTATTGAAGGCAATGTGATAACGTCTCTTATCACTCTTCACTATATCTACAAATTTATCCATCCAAAAAAAATTTCAAGTCTATCAGTCTAAAGTCCAAGCAGCCAAGCTACTCAAGTTTCATTACAAATTCAGTAAAAATACCGGATGAGCCTCTTGTCCTTGCCATTGATGGAGAGAAGGGCCCTCCATGGAAAGTTTTCTCGGTTAACGCCAAGTCCCAGAGCCAAACTAACCATGAAACTTTTGAACTCAATGGCATTTATTTATTTTAAGGTCACTTAACTTTAATCACATAGACGATGGATTTGGTTGTTCACATGTAAAGTGTTTCATTATTCATCATTCATGTTAACAAAAAAAAACCAATATAAACATGCTATTCAATAAATCAAAATTTAGTTCACACTTGTCACAAAACTCGTGATTAAACTTTCTTGCACTTGCAAAGAAACTAGTAAAACATTCCATGTGATGCTTTCCAATGCCTTGTTAAGTTTTCATGCAAATGGTGTTACAATCTCACAAATTTGGCTATGGGGAAGGCTTATAAGAAAAAAGTAGTGGGTTTTCTAATTGCTTAAATGAATTTTGGACTAATTTAGAGTTGCCTCGCCAAAACCAGTGTTGACCAACAAAATCTCTAATTTGTATTAGTCCCATTATAGGTTTTAGAACTCTTAGCACACGTATGTCACATGTTTGTGACATTTTGAACTTAGCATGTTACCAACCTGACAAAGTCTTTAGACTCTATCTTTAAAGTTTTTGGCACCTTCCAAGTATGTCTATTCAACTTATTGATATGAAAGCTAATTGATTTGACATGAAAATAGTGTCCAAATTGATGCGCTTGAAACTGATTAACTTGATTAACCGTGTCCAAATTGACAGAAAGATGTCCAAATTGACACTATTCCCTTGTGACTGTATGAAGTATGTGAGGGGTACACCAATTGAAATCCTTTATAAGAATGTTCACAAAATTTGCATAACGGTACTAACAAGAGTTTTGGGAATGACAATATGCCAGCACCAAATACAAACAACACGATATTCGTTAATCTGGGAAAAATGGTACATTTTGGGACTTTCAGAAGTTTGAGGTGATCACCTCAAACTGAGCTCATTGTTTTTTTGTACACGTGCCCTTCCTTGAGAGGAGGGATTTGCAAGAGAAAAATCTTAGAGTTTCAAACTAATTTTGATAGCTTTGAATCTAGTTCAAAGTAACTTTTTGGGTTTGAGTGGAGTACAAAATGGGACACCTGTTTTTCCCAACCCAAATTAACCAATATCGTGTTAAACATACCTTTACAAAAACGTACGAAAACAAGAAGTGCCAAGTCATGAAAACTTAGAAGGAAAGCCCTCACTGGCTGATCTTATTACTTCCATATCTTTGCATTTTTGCAAGCAAGGGCAAACCTTGTGATGTCCACACCATAAAATAAATAAAACGTCTAGCTGCTTATACGAAACGACTGCTTGGATTCCGTAACGGAACCGTTATTCCGTGCTGACATGTTCGAAAAATTCATGATACACCTACAACTGCTGTACTGTACTATACTGTACATCTCCCAAGCATCTCCTTATAGTACAGGTACTACTCCTTTCACTAGTAGTAACTAGTCTACATTCGTCATGCGTGACCAAAAAACTGGCTTGTACACTGGCTGGGTCTGATTCTGACGACTGGTCTCTTCGTGTAATTAATTACTACTATTCTATAGCAACAGTTGGAGATTCCGAGCGAGGATTCTAATTAACTGGGGTTGATTTATAATTAGTTGACAAGTCTACAGTTGCGGCGCACCTCGCCTTCCGGGCCTGTCTTGACCTCGGTGTTGCCCATTTTGATCATAACTCGACCGAACCGGAACGCCCACGGCGCATTCGCCACTGAGTTGAACGTGGTTTCAGCCCGGGTGCCCATGTCATCAAACAGTGCCTGGAATAATATTTAAGATAGCACGACTTAATTAGTTCAAACCCCTAAAGAAAGTGGGACACTTCCTCTGTCAAAGGTTTTATTAGTTCACTTCTTACCAAAAACTGTAATTATAACTTAGTCTTCACTGATTCTAGAGATATTAGATTTAACCTAATTTGAGTCATGTTTTTTTCAAAATATGACCTATTGAAGTATTCAACTTATATATAACTTTTGATTGAGCCGAGCTTAACAAGGATTGCGAGATGATACTAGACTATGGACGGAAGAAGATCGACGGACGATGTTCACCTGATCGGAGTTCATGATCCCTTGCCCGTTGACGAGTTTGTTGTAATAGTCGGTGTCAAAAAAGTCTGGAGTCGAATCGAGGTTGAAGGTGGCGTCTCCGGAACACCCGAACTTCACAGATTCGCAGTGGGCGCGGCCGATTGTGTGCGCTCCTGTACAGAACATATTCTAGAGAATCTTAGGCACAGGGATGTCGTATGCACTTGCTGCCTCTGTCAAGTTTATCTCGGCTGTTCAAAATATGTCATCTTACTACATCATCTGCTTAATAGGAATAATTGAAGAGGTGGCCATTGTTGAGATTCATAGGAAATCTACAGATTCCCCTCAGAGAATCCACTATGGGACACTGATGAGCATGGCCACTTGCGTAAAAATGGCATGTTTTAGAGCGACGTTTAAATGCCTGGATCTCTAAAAATTAGACCAGTTATAGACCTGCGGTAATAGTCTGGCTATTGAATTTGCCCCCGAACTTTGCCAATTTGACAAAAAATGAGATTTAGTTAGCCCGGTTGTGCTGAAGGAGCACGTTAAATTAAATGAGCGCTGTGCATGATTGGTTAGTGAATTCGATACCTGAGAGTACAATCATGTCGCTCCTTGTCAAGCCCTTGCTTGCAAACATGGCAGTGAGCTGGCCGACGTTGAAGCTGGGGTCAGGGGTATTGGCCGCCACGCTTGCGGCACTGGAAAATCTGCCGTCCAACCGACCTGCTGGCACTGAATACCCTGACCCTCCCGTCTAAAATATTCCGAGGAGGAGCAATGTGTTACTGAATAAACTTGTGCTCACTTACAGAAACAGAGAGAATTCTCGAGAAAATCAGAAAGTCCTCCATTCAAAAGAATAAAAAGAGCTCAAAGGATTCTGATTCGTTGTTTAGGCTAGTCTTACCAGTACCACGGCGTCGCGAGCACCGAAGGCCAGAAGGTCAGCACAAGAGACCACGCCTGGACATGCCGCCTCCAGGTCCGCCTTGGCCGCGTCCACCACCTCGTACCCTCGAAGAGTCAAGTTGGGCTGCGCTGTTTTCTCCGTATTCGCTCCGTCCAGGAGCACGGATCCATCACATCCCTGCACTCAATTACACCAAGAAATCACACGCTGGTACTCATATTCATTTGAAAAAGAGAGAACATCAAGGTTATTGAAATCTGTGCATTCTCAATTTAAAAAGGAACTCTTACTGAATTCTGACAAAACGATATAGTTGGTCATATGCAAAACAATCCTTAATTCTATCTATACGTGACGGTTGTTGTGCAATTAGCCATGGATGAGGTTTCGAGCCTCAACGGAACTTTAACTAATGGCCTAATTCTGCTCTTTGTTGGTACATCTGGATGAGACTGTGAGCTTTACCTTACCGAACGCCATTGGCATGGATCAAAGACACCGACATGAATTGAACTGGAAACAGTTTAATCAAACTTCACCGAATTACGTACATCAACAAAGCAGTCATGGAAATGGAGGCGGAGGACACCAGGTGCAGTTCCACTGTCTTGTTGCATGCCTCTCTCCATGGCATTCCTCACAATCCTCTCCGCATCAGGACAGCTCTGCGCGTAATATCCCACTTGCAATGCCGCCACTACTCGCAGCTGAATTGTGATCACCACCGCCATAGCCCACAAACAGGGCGACAACAGTGTCTTCTCCATGCAAAAATCCTGTATTTTATCCGCTGTTCGTTCTGCGAGTCCTATCTGTCGTTAGGACGCTGAAATCGTGATCACAAAACCCGCTGCTGCTTCAATTGACAGACAGTCACTGGTACACAACTTCAACCATTCGCCAGTGCCAGTGTTGAATTGTCCATTAATCGTCGATACACAGAATTGTAGAGCTGTTAGTCACTCAAGAGCTCGACAATCACTGTGTCGAAAGAACTTTACGAAGCGAACTATCTGAAATCCAGCAATTACCGATTGCAGCATTGTGGATTAATCACAGCTTCACGCATCAAGAGCAATGCAATTAGACAGACCCCAGCTGTGGTACGTTTCTGAGCTGAAAGATAAAAACTCTGTACTTCGACTAAAGAGGATGATGTTACGAGGCAAGCTAAGTGATTGCAATGGAATTGAAAATGGAGAGATCTGTGCAAACCGCGCTCTGGCTCTCGTAGTATGATCGATGGTCAACACCAACAGCTCACCCACTGCGTAGCAATGGCGAGGACGAAATACTAACAACACTGATTGCTGTGGCCAACTGTGGGGAGGATCGATGTGCTTCTGACAAGTCTTCGAGAAGCAAGAGAAGCTAGCTACGGTATCAGTATGTGCTCACATGGATGGCGAGTTCTGCTCTTTATCGTGCAAACCGGTTGCTGTTCCCACTGACAGGTTGATACCCTTAGCTGGATTTTACTAGAATCCGCAGGTACTAGATAGGTTCAATTTTTAGCTAGTAATTAAGTGCTGATCGAAGTGACACTGCACGGCGAAGTTTTCGATTAGTTAATCCGAACCAGCGCTAGAAGATTCCTGGAGGAAGCTAGAGCTGAGTACTTCAAGTACAACATAGATCTGTGATTACCGAACGATGCTCGTCCTTGTTACTAGATGGTCACGTTCGTTAAATCGACTTGTTTTAAAAGCATCGATATATTATGACTTGGACTAGGACCCGTATTGATCTGAGGTAAAGCTTGGACGTTTGCCATGTTAATGAGCACGACGATCTAGGCTTGTTGTGGTGGCTTCTTATTTACTCCGGTGATCTCATGATGGCATGGAAGAGACGCCGCCCTAGATGGAGCTTGGTAGGTTAAGCACGAAGAAATTCCAGGCCTGTGTCTTCATGGCAGTTGGTGGCAAGTTTGTCCGGCTTGTGAGAATTGCAGTTATGAGGTTGATGGATCATTTCACTACATGATCGCTGGTACTGTAGCGCCACCTCATATGAGCTAATCATTCCAGCCTCGATCACATCATCCTTACCTCTGCTCAAATCCGGTAAGCCATGTCATGTCGATCGCCATGCCTTAGCTTGCTATGCAAGCGGCGTTTGCACGCCTTTTGCAATTGATTACGAGTCAGGCAGATGCTGAGCTGCATTCTCAGGATTTTCGGTTTTGAGCAGCAGATCAAAAATCCTGCGTTTGGATGGTCTGTGTCGAGAATTGATTCGTGATTTCCTACGAATCACTTCCGGAACGCTCACTGAACACCATATTAGGTAAATTGGGAAAAAAGGTGTCTCACTTTGTTTTCCCCCAATCCCAAAAAGTTAGATTTGAAAGCATTAGATTCAGTCTGAGCCACTAATAAAATTTCCCTCGTAAATCCCAGAACATGTGTGCAATGATCACCTCAATCTTTTGAAGGCGAGTCTGAAAGTCCCAAATTATACCTTTTTTCCCACTTTACTTAATATGGTGTTACTGGCGTTTCGTTGCAAGAAAGGAGCTGCGGTTATCTATGACCATCTCCAACGGACACGGCAATTCAGCCCGGTGTATTATAATGTCTCTTTACAGCGAGATGGAATTAGAACGTGGAATTACTGTTATCAGAAAGATACTGCAGTTAAGAGCTGAAAAATAAGGAAAAACTTCAAGGATACCCCTGAAGTTTGCAATATTTGCATAGATACCCTTGCTTTTTCAGAAATTGCACAAATTCTCTTAAACCGTAATTTTTAGGTGCTTATTTTGTTGTGTATGCCACTTCCCTTCTTTCTTTGTGCGTGCATTACTTCTTTTTTGTTTCAATCACCATATTCGCTAATTTGGGAAAAATTGTATATTTTGGGACTTTTAAATTCTCAGGTGAAAGTTTGAGGTCTCCTCAAACCTAGCTTGCAGAGTTTTTTTTGTACAAGTGTCCTCACCTGAGAGGAGGCCTTTGCGAGGGAAATAATCTTATTGGCTCAGATTGAATCTGATACCTTTGAATTTGATTTAAAGTAACTTTTTGGGTTTGAGGTGGAGTACAAAATGGGACACTTGTTTTTCCTAGATTAACAAATATGGTGTTTTCATTACATTCCCTTCTTCAACACTGGTTGTGAAGGAAGAACAAGCACAACAAACAAATACCTAAAATTACGATCCCAAGATATTTGTGCAATTTCTGAAAAAGCAAGGGTATCTATGCAAATATAACAAACTTCAGTGGCATCCATGAAATTTTCCCAAAAAGTGAACCCAAAAGAAATTTAGATTTTTGGATATTGGACGCCCAAGATATTCCATTGAATGTTAACTAGTTTCTAATACAGGGCCTTCAAATCACGCCTAAATAAATAAAAATAAAAGGGAAAACCAGCCAAGGCATGACAAGTGTACCATGCTTTTAGATGTATTTCCTTTTCTTGCTACTTTGAAATAACACTTAATGAGATTTTTTTAAATCAATTATCACTATAAGAAAAACAGAAATAGACAACTGCAATAAATGATTCATTTTAAGTTCTTTAGAACGCAAAAGGTTGTATTACTACTAAAAACACATTATTTGTTAATTTGGGAAAAAGTCTTTCCCATACTAAATTTTACATTCGTGAAAATATTTTGGTGATTCAAAGTGAGTTTTTAGATAATTTCTTCAAGGTATTTCATCATTGATGCAAGTTTTTAAAGAAATCATCATAAAATTCACTCTTAAATCACCAAAATCTCTTAAAAACTTAAAATCCAAAAGTCCCAAAATTTCATTTTTTTTCCAAATCAATAAATATTGCATTTAAATGTATTTGAGTTTATACTAGGGAATTAATCATTTAAGACATGTTATAGATTCATTCTTGTACTGTACTGATGCAGAAGTTCATCTCTGTAAGTGGTGATATGGCATGCTTGCGTGTCAAAAGAAAATATTTCGAAGATTTTTTTGATAAATAGTGGATGAAAGTACATGTTTTCATCTTACATGGCATGAAAAAAATTCCTATTTCTTGGACACGTCATCACGTCCCAACTAATATACAACTACAGGTGGAATCCATCCAATTGCCAAGTGTTGAATTCCCATTTATTGCTTCTCGCATTTTTCACATTATTAATGTTGTATATATAATTGCTTATTAACACAGTCACGTGTCAAATGCAATTATAATGAAGTTGTATTACAATTACTTTGTAATTGTATAGGCTGAATTCAAGAACGATTATTTTCACTTCAAATTTGGATAGTTATCTTTTAGTTGTTGCTATCTATATATACGCAACTGTTTTATAACAAAAACAATTGTAACATTGCGTGATAGCATTTATGCTTACAACTTCAGTACTATTGCAAAATAAAAGTATTGTTTGACATTTGAAAAATCCCCGTGGGAACTTTACAATGTTCTTGTAAACTATTACCACTCTCATGCCATACAATACATTGCAGTTGCAACCTAATCTTTAAACAATTGCTATAAACACCATATTCGTTAATTTGGGAAAAACAGGTGTCTCACTTTGTACTCCACCTTAAACCCAAAAAGTTACCTTAAACTAGATTCAAAGGTATCAGATCCAATCTAAACCATTAAGATTTTTTCTCTTGCAAATTCCTCCTCTTAGGTGAGGACACATGCACCCAAAAAAAAAGTTGAGCTTGATTTTAGGTGATCACCTAAAACATTCACCTCAAAATTTGACAGTCCTAAAATGTACCGCTTTTCCCAAATTAACGAATATGGTGTTTATACAACAAAACATAGAACACTACAATTGCAATGAAGTTACGATGCAATAACAAACAAAATGTAGCTTAGTTGTACAACAAACACAAATTAGTTGCCAGCAATTTCTACTATAGTAGCTTGCTAGTTGCAACACAATTACAAATAAATTGTTAAACAATTTCTATTATAGTACTGCAAGTAAATCACAAGCTAGTTGCAGCACAAAAGCATCCAAATCCTACAATTTGAGTTGATTGCAGTCTAATTGCTCATCATGTTCTACAAGTTGCAATCTAAAACAATAAATGTATGCAAGTTGCAGTTCAATAGAACATGTTTTTATTTATTATAAACACAACAATGGATCCATTCCAAAGCACATATACACCAATTTTGCAAAAAATCTGAAAATAACGTGCCTACATTTGTAAAATCACACTAAATGCAAAAAATTAAAATTGAAAAAAATAACAATTTAATATCTGCTTCTTCATTATACTTGTGCAATTGTCATTTTCATCACCACTTGCTTGTTGTTGTCATTTGAAAATATGAACAGCATATCCACAAAAGAGTTTCACACACTTTCTCCACTTTGAAATGGCTATTTAGAATTGGTAACAAGTAAAAAGAAGATCGTCAAGAGATAAAGGCTTACGTTCACTAAATTAAATTGAAAATTACAAATTTTTGTCATTTCTAAAACCTCTAAAAATTTACTTTAACACCTTGATGCTCTTGAAAAAATTTATGCTACGTTGAGATTTGATGAAGCTATTCTCTTTTAGATTTCATAATAAATCATGGTTTAGTGCTTTAATCATAAAGATTTAAGGTCAACTAACCTAATTGGCAAGGGCAAACACCTCGACTTTATTAAAACTTTGTTAAGATTTCTAAAAAGCCTTAGAATTTCAAAAATAAAGTTCAAAAACTAAACCAAAGGTTTCTTCTACACGTGAAAATCAAATTACAAAATTTCATAGACATAATAAGATATGGTTTTTGAAAATTACCTTTTTGCACTTATAAAGCCATTGAGGATCATTATGCACTCAAAATCAATTAAATTTTTTCAAGAACTCAACATTATTGATTTAAATTTTGTCAAATTTTAGATTTCAACACACACGATATAAAAACTTCAGAGTTAAAAATCACTAGAATGTAAGTTTTTGAAGTCGGTGCTTCAATATTGCCCTTGCAGTAAACAATGAACATGTAGGAATTTTTAGATATATTGTGCACCTATTAATGAGGTTGTCTTATGATCTTTCCACCACCAATATTGTTTAGTGCTCTAGCTATCAAAGACACCAAGATTTTCAAGTTATCTTAATTACCATGAATGTAACTAAATTCCAATAAGGATGCAGATCATTAAAAGTGTGAATTTGCTAGCTACTAGAAAAGAATGATATGCAAACTAGGCAAAAAAAAATCACACAAGTTATTTCCATTAATGTATTAGGCACTAGTAATGTTGACTTGCACTATGTTAAAATATACAAATAAATTGCAAGGAACACTAATTAAGAAAATGATTATTAGTAATTTAGGTAGATTTTGTATAGGGAATTGATATGCGTATCACACCTTCTTGACTATCCCATCACTCTGGAGTAAATTTTAGATTTCTACCATCAAAAAGCTGAATTTGAGAATTTGAGAATTTGGAATTCAGACTTGGACTCAGAGACCAAGATTTTGTTTAGAATCACAAAAAAGGTTCTAATTGAACAACACCCAATGAAAAAATTTATCTTCTTATAAACAAAAATAAAAGTTCTACTTTTCCCCTGAGCTAAACATTTCATTGGGTGTTGTTCAATTACAACATTTTTTTATGGTTCTAAACAAAATCCAAGTCTCTAAATCCAAATTTGAATTCTAAATTCTCAGATTCAGCTTTTTGATGGTAGAAATCTAAAATTTACCTCTGGGTGTGGTGAGATAGTCAAGAAGGTGCGGTACGCATATCAATTCCCTTGTGTATATTGTACTATATGGTGTTTAACCGTCATCTCAAAAAAAGTGACTCAAGCGGTCAAAATATTGAGGAGATTTGGCAAGCACATATCTCAATTAGAGAGTATGTAATAAATGCTGATACAACGCAAAGGTTGCACCATCCAGTAATTACTTCAAGAGTGGGAAGGTTGTGGCTAAAACCATATGTGGAGAACAAGCGCAAAAGGAGTATGCCACGACTTATAATAGTTAAACAAAATTCAACCAAATTACTATAACATGATATTTGTAAATTTGGGAAAAACACTTTCTCAAAACATTTTTTTAGGGATATTTATTTTTGCATTTGTGAGCATATTTTGGTGATTTAACCCCTGAACGGCCCAAAAACCCTTTGCGGCTGTATGTACGATCATATGTACAAACGTGTTTGAGCTGTTATGAGGGGTTTTCAAAAAAAAAAAGCACCCACCATCATACAACCCTTCAATATGTGTGGTTGTAGCACTTCATTTGCAGCTGATTCAAATTTTTGAATATTGGTTACGGCCGTATTTGGTACCGTATCTCCAAAGCCCAAGGGCCCTTTAGGGGTTAAAGTAAGTTTACTTATAATTCCTCCAAGATATTTCATCATTGATGTAAGGTCTTCAAAGAATTGTCATAAAATTCACTCTAAATCACCTGAAACCTCTAAAAATGAAAAACAAAAAAGTCCCAAAATTGAGATTTTTCCCACATTAACAAATATTGCGTTCTATGAAGAAATCTTGCACTATTTAAAATCTTGTACCAACTGAAATAACATTTAATGTATTCTTCCAAAATAACTTAGTAATAATTTGTTCTTACGATTGCAAGAAAGACTAGGATTGAAACATATGCTAATTCCAAGAATTTTAGAATGAAGATTGGCAAATGGTCCAATGAGGTGGTTGGATAGACAATTGGGGTCTCTATTTACATAAGTTTTAGCACTTCAATAATTATTTACTGTACATGAAAAGATGCACCTTGTTGAGGGCTTTTCATTGATATACAAATCTCAAAACATACTAAATTTGAAATACTACAATCTTCTTGCATTAGGGTAGTTGCAAGAATGACCTACCAATTTTGTCTCAAACACCCTTAAAACTAGTAATACTAAGTAGTACTATGAGCTTTTGAAACATATTATTTTTAAATAAAACAAAACACAAAAAATTTGTAAAGCACTTAAAATAACATACTTACGAAAATTCAGAATTAGAGAAAAAAATTATTCTAAAAGTGATGCACAAAAATAGAGGGACAAAAATTATCAATAAAAAGACAATTTTCTTTTTGCTCTTTAGAAAATAGTAAATAAAATAAAATAAAATAAAATAAAATAAGACCATTTCTTATCTCTCTCATTAGCTTGAACTGATGCAAGTGCTTTTTGGAGGAAGGTCTTTGTCTTTCTCCAATGGAGGCAGAAAGGATGCCCACTCTGAGACAATGTGGAGGGCTAAGTTTTTTTAGTTTTGTAAAACCAATCTATAGATCCATGTAATGCTTCCTAATGAACAACTTCCCTGATTTCTGGCTTGAGATTTGCCTTTTTCAATCCAAAATAGTACTAAAACCCACCAAAACTGCCAAGGTAGACATGCAATCAGGGTCCACTTAAAAATAGTAAAATAATTATTTTATATATATATGTATATATATATATATATATATATATATATATATATATATATATATATATATATATTGAATGTCAATGACTTTCATGTTCACCTTATTCTAAAATTTTAGGTCAAAATGACTAAAACTGCAAAAGATAGGACCCAAAAACCACCCGCAAGAGGTGAAGGGGGCAGAAAGTAGGACAAACCATTCTTGCAATCACCCATTACCACATAGAATTACTTTGTGTTGTAGCATGGTTGCGAAGGTAGCGTGTTGGAGATACATAGAGGGAATGAAAAGGAGAGGGGGGCATGAGGGTGGTAACTATAGCAAATGTGGTGCAAGAGGCAAGGTGCACAAGTAAGGAGAACACTAAATCTCACACTGGACTCAATGACTAACACCTTATTTGTGAAGCCATGTGAAAAAACTAATCTACTCTACAAATAAGGATAAAAATAAAAATTTGCCCCTCTTTTAGATTGGTTAATATTATTCCCTTCCAAGATTCCAAGTTCAAATTGGAGTTATAGAATCCAAATTTAAATTCCCAAATTCAATTTGAGTCTTTCTTACAATTTTTGATATGTGAGAAAGCAAAACTTTTTCATCATAACATTCAATAGCACTAATAAAGGCTGTCCTCCCTCCAAGAGAATGGTGTGGAAGATTCCACACCCTTCTTTAGCTATGGAGATACTTGAGTGAATTTGTTAAAGTTTATGAAAGGGAGACTTAGTTCAATGCACACACATTGAGGGAGTTAGACATGTCAAAAATTATTATAAAAAAAATAAAAATAAAAATAAAAATAAAATTGTCAAGATGAAGTTTGTGGATGATACCTGAAGAGAGGGAAAGGCAGCCTCTCTTCAGGCTACTGAATTTTATGATGTTTGGCACACAAACAAGGTGTGAGAGTAAGTCAATCAGTCCATTGAGAGATTTGGAGTTCTCCCACAAGCAAGCAGCAGGACGGAGAGCAGGACAGCGTGCAGCGGAGCACACAATGGTTGTGGGCTTGTGGGACGTCTGACAGACTGTTGATATGAGTGACCTCAACTGAACTCATCAATTGACCTGCGCCGAACTCCCCTCCGTACCAGCTTGTTCCCAAGACTGGCTAAATTTAGCTGGATTTCTACAAAAAGAAAATTGTGCGCCACACGTATATTATAGGATTTTTTTTGAACAATTTAGAAATTTGAGTAAGAAATCATACTTGAAAAATATCAAATCGTAGTTTACTATTTTCTCCTACTCTAAAACTAGCATCCATCCCTTCCGTTGGCTTTAAAGATGTAGCTCTTCAGCTATCTCAAGTGTACACCTATTGCTACAGCAGCAACATCTCCACCATTGAAATCGCAACCTCCAATTTTCTCTTGCACAAAAAATTACAAGTTGAGGTTAGTGGAGGGGTTAGTTGGAACAATGGAATTTAATTAGGTTTAGTAGTTTACTAGTTGAGGTGTTGATCTCTATTGCAAATACAATGGCGCAGTGCCACTTGTGTACTTGTTGTTGTGCACTAAATTGTGCAGCCCAATGCTCAATTGCTTGTTAATGTTTGGATTAGGTTCAATTGTGCAAGATGCGCGTCTGTTTGGTTGAATTGCAGCAAAGCGTAAGCATGCTTTGCAATTCTAAAGTTGAACCTTAACTACAACAACCTCTACTAGATTTTACTTGAACTTGCTAGGAAAATTGAAGCGCGGAGTTTGATGCGGGTGCAACTACAATTTTTTGTTACTTATATCAATTTTAACCCACATTATTGTGGCTTGTTTTTGTTAATGTGCAAATCACTTATAATGCAAAACAAGCAATCTTGCTTATGCAAGGTGGGTTCAAATTCCAAATTAGTGACACTATTTGTGACAATGTTTGTTATACAGCATTTAAAAATTTGTATTGTAGTCACCAATACTTTACATATTCTAAGATTGGTTAGCAACTGCAAAAAACCGATTAACCAGAAGTAGCCATCAATAAACTCCACAATTTTCTTCAGGTTTGCAAGTCATACTCTACTTTAGAAAAAAAATCCTAAAATTCTAATTTTTTTTCTCTAAGTTATCTGCTATGCTCTAACCATTTTCCTTCCATATCGCAATAATAGCACCTTTTTTCTCACGGTTATAACCATTTAACTAAAAACCCAAAACCAATTCTCAGAACGTTGCTCCGTACCCACCTTCTCTTCTACAGTTTGACTTCCCTTCCCTTCTACACTTTGATTCCCTTCCCTTCTACACTTTGATTCCCTTCCCTTCTCAATTCGACTTCCCTTCCCTTCCCCCTTGCCTTGCCAGGGTCTTTTTTTGCATTTGTCAGGGTACAGCGACCTGCACCCTATACTGCAATCAGGCAAGGAAAAATTAGTTAAACTCGAAAAGAATCAATGGTGTGTGTGCACATTCATTCAATAAGTTTACTAATATAAGTCACTTTCATCCAAAATCTAGTAAACTGGGTGTTTACAAAAGGAGGGACTTGAGAAATTTCATCCACTTTTTCCCTAGATTTCAGTGTATTGGTACCCAGTGTCAGTTTCATGACGTAGGATTTAAGGTAACCTACCCCATACTTGAGCAGTCCGCAATGCCGCACTTTTCATTTGGGGAGTTCTCCACACACTCTTGAACCCAAAGTGGAGCAGTGAATGTCACTTGCATAAGAAATACTGCCACATGTCAACTTAGGAGCTAATTTGAGAGGGTCAAGATTGGGACCATTAAGTACATGTATAGGAACACATCCAAGGACTTTCAAGGATAGTTTAGAGCTGCTTTTAGAAACCCTATGAGTTGCAACTTTGCCCTTTAATATAAAACAATCTACAATACCTTTTTTCACATTAATTATGTTCCATGATAACTTATTGAAAGGCTAACCTTGCAGATTTTTTTCCTAAATTTTCCAAGACCTTGAAGTACCCTACACCCTTAAACGCTCAGGTATGGGTAAGGTTACCTCAGTCAAAAAAATTGCTAAGAAAAAAGACCCTGCCCCTTGCTGTTCAAGTGCAAGCTGACGCCGCTCTCTCAGTTGCTCGCCACTACCCAGTCACGACCCAGTCAGGACCCAGTCAGGACCTCATCCTGCCAGCTCCTGCAATACGCCGCACCTTTCTATTCCCAGACAGGCATTGAGAACTCGACTTTCCAGTTTTTTAAGTTATCGTATAATTTCTGTTTTTGACAGATAGGGGGGCGACTAGGCGAGTCTCTGAATCCAGACCACAGTGGACAACAATGAGCGGGGAGATCCAAAAAAGCAATAAGAAGTCAGCCAAAGTTAAAATTTGAATCAGCCGGATATCACTCGACTAGATTTTCAAAAATACCTAACTATATGTATATGTATATGTATATGTATATGTATATGTATATGTATAGGTATAGGTATATGTATATGTATATGTATATGTATAGGTATATGTATAGGTATATGTATATGTATATGTATATGCATATCCATATGCATATCCATATGCATATCCATATGCATATCCATATGCATATCCATATGCATATACATATGTATATGTATATATACATATATGTATACGTATGCAACATCTAGTGCACATATTTAAAAAACAGGTTGAAAAAGAGAATTTTGGGATTTTTAGGAGAAAGCTCAAAAATCTTTGTGGACATTGGTGGACAACACTCCACCAATGCCCATGGTGGGAGTCCTACAACACTGGGTTACCTTCTTGTCCTAAACGATCCAAGCTATATGACCCCATTGAGAGTCACATTTGTGCACAAAAGTAAGGTAACATCACCTAATAATAACAATGTATCTAATGCCATTACTCTCTACATATGGTGGTCATTCTAAAATTTAAATTTTGGTAAGTCATAGAGAACTTATTGTTGCTAACCAGATAAGTTGTTTATAAATAACCTAAATTTAAGTTCTAGAATGACCACCCCGTGTAGAGAGTAACAACATTAGGTTCACTATTAATATTAGGTGCTTCCACATTGGGTATCTTGAAGGTCAAGGTATAACCACAAAACTCCGTGGCTTTAGCATAATCAACTCAACTCTAACTTTCTCAAAGAAGAACCGGTATTTTGAGTGCTCGTAGCTAGTTCGTATTTGCAAAACACCGGTGAGCAAAAACCAATTTCTGATGGCAAAATGGATGAAGTAAAATTGGTTAGTAAACAACAATCATGGAAATTGGGTAACAATCATATTGTTTGGGGGACAAAATTTTCTATAGAATGTTCAAGAGGCATTTGCTTGGAGAACATCAATAGAATTTTATTTTGCGTAGACCAAGTATTTAGACTCACATTTGGACATTTGGTGTAACTTGTCATTTTGTGGTGAATTACACCAAGTGTGGATATGAAGGCTTGGTCTGTGCAGATCATGTTTCTACTAGTGGAATGTCCCCTTACATTGACATTTGCTAAAAGGGATATTGGCCAAGCAGATATCCCTTGGTTATTCCAAGGATACGGGGATTCTTGGTTGGGTGGGTTGATGTGGTTTTGTCAAGTAATCAAAGCCCTATGCTATGGTTTACTATCAATTGTAGCCAAGAATATGCTAAATCTTGTTACATGGATCAATGGTGTTCTAGTACGTAATAAACTTTGTAACCTTTGATCAATCTTGCCTTGAACATGTAAAAATTTGTTGCTTATTGTTATGAAATGTGAGTCTAATAAATTGAGACCAACACAAAAAATAAACCAAATTAATCATGTATGGTTGGTTTTATGGAGGCTTGTAGTTGAGAATTTTACGAACTTGAGCAAGCCAAGGGTTGAAAAGAAAGTGAACAAGACATTGAGCAATATCAGGGTATAAGTGTAAGATTTTTTTGGCCAAGTAATATTTGAGGAAGCAGGCTGCGCAGTTTTGCGCAGTTGCGCCTATGTTTGGTCAAGTTTGAATCATAGTCCGTTGCAGTTGTGCAGGGGTTCTAAGGTGCTTGAGCCCAAATTCTCAACAAACCTTGAGATGCCCTACATACATTTGTATGCAACAAGCCCTTCTTTGTTTTATTTCCAAACCATCGCCATATTTCAAGAAATTCCATGATCAAACTAAAGCCAGGAAATTTTATCGAGAAACACGAATTTACACATAGATTATATAATACTTTTTATAATGTTATTGTAAAACAACTAGAACTTGTATCAAAGCATCCCAAATGATAATAACGATTTTCAGAATTTGCCAAAATTAGTAGCTTAGACCAAAACTTTGCTTTTATGTTCTTCTTTTTTACATGCTTCATCTTTCCTTTCAATATGTTTCTCTACAAAATATAGGAGGACAGAGGACTGACATGAGAATATTTACGTCACACTTCAAGGGTACTCTAGCCAACTCTATGGATCATGCACCTTCTTTCAGGGTAAATTAACCCTTTAGAGACCAGCGAACCACATCTTGGTTAGGGAGAGTGGTTTTTGGTTTATGGAGTAAAATTGTTTAACAATTTGGAAACCGGTCTGGAAGAATGCTTGTGCTCACAAGAATTTTATCCAACCAAATAATAAACAATGAAATCAAGCATGTGAGTTGATAAATAGTGATGTTTATACAGCATGGCCTCAAAATACGTATCCATGTTTGGTCAAAGATGGATCAAAGCAACAACACAATACACCAAACATCCAAGAAGAATGCCAAATTTCAATTGTGCGATCTTAAAAATTTTCAAATTCCTCAAGAAATATGCTTGTATTGTTTCTCTATACAATAGTAGTATAATTGTAATATTTGAAGATCTATTAAAATAAAGCTGTCATTTCATATTAAAAAAAATTGTCCTACATTTAAGGCCAATTCTTTATTGTTATCACCAATTGGATTTTTCATAGCATTTATCAAATTTCTTATAAAAATTTTTGAATAGCAAATAAAGTGAGATTTTTGACCCTTTTTGTCCACTTAGCTACACCTTGTGATTGCTATTTTTATCCATTTTGTGTGAAACTAGTCTCATTAGAGAGTTGAGAAACCATGCTTTTTAGAAATATAAGGCTCTTCTCAAACTAAGCTTGTATGAAGTAGTAAGATCCAAAACCACACAAGCACACAAACTAAAGATTTTCCACCAACAATTCACTTAATCATTATAATATTTCACCTCCAACAGTAGATCTAGTTGAAATTTTGATACCTTATAGTAAACAAGGTGTAGTTCCCATTTGTAAGGACAGATTATTGAAATCAAGTCCATATTTGGTTCAACTGCACATCCAAGCTTACTACCTCGGTTTCTAATAGATTTTGTGAAAATGTCTATGGTCTTTAAAGGGTTAACATAGAGTAAGCTTAATACGATTCTAACCTTATCTCCTAAAGACTCAAGATTATTATTTTTGGGTAAAAGTCACTAAAAATTGTCACTTTTAAGGGAATGTGTAGAAAGGTAAGAAAAGTAATTTAAAAATTGATAAACCTAACCATAGGATCTTGCCCCAAACTACGGGAGGTACTTGTGGGAAAAAATAAGCTCATTTCATACAAAGCGTAGTGAAATATTGACATCTAAAAGGAAAAAAAAGGATTTTATTCCTTCCTATCCAAAAATTTTAAAAGCCTTCGACTACTCATATACTAAAAAAGTTGCTCTACACAAAGTTGAGGTTTAATATCTCCGTGTAGAAAACCAAGTTAGGTATGTGTGAGAGAATTTTCAAATGAATTGGAGGCGTACAATTTACTTCAAAAAATCTTTGAATGCCAAAAGGCCCTGAAATTTACAAATACACTAAGCAAAACTAGAGGCTTTATGTGAAATTTAGAAACCTAAGTTACTCTAATTCAAATGGTGAAACCAAGGAATCTTAGCCTACTACAATTTGAAAAAAACAAATAAAAGACAAATACACAAATTGCTCAAAAATTTAAAGCACCAAAATTTACAAAGGGCAAAACGAATGGAGGATTGGGAGTCCCCAAGACAAGTCCCTTCCACGCCACTCCCCTTTGCCCAAGTGTCCACACCTTGTGCCCACAAGGGGTGACCCTCTTTGGAGTCAACACCCACTGACAAAGGAGACGCCATGCCCAAATTTCCCCTTCTCTATTTTTGAAAAAAATTTGATAACCTCTTTGTTGAGTGTTAGACTAAAGGAAAAATTAGATGCCTACATAGGTTTTTGAATTCCACACCTTCAATAAAAGTCTCAAAAAATCACACAAAGTAGTTTAGTTATAGGTACATACCAAAAGTCCATTTCTCCCCCAAAAGGACACTTGGGCCTGTAGGGGTTAAGATAAACAAAATCATCCGTCTTATACTAGTGGGTCAAATCAACACCCTCACACCTTCATTTTTCATGCACTTCAGTAGTTTTTTGTGCACCTGACCATCTCTCATGTAGTTTTTGACAACCAATTTTTTGCTCGTGGACACTCCATTTATATTCTGAAAATTCATAAGAAAGGCCAAGTCACACTTTGGACATGAAAGAGAGAGTGTGAGAGCAGTAACATGCTGGACATAACATGCAGCTATCCACGCTGGTGGCACCCTATCAATCATGAACTTCGTCAGGTAGTTAGGCACATGGCCCATTCAAATAGAAATTTGTCTTATCCAAGGTACATGGCAGATTAATGCAATATGCATGTACCCGTATCCCTGATTGGTTGAGAGGCTGAGAACTAAGACATACAGCTTTCCAACAAATCTCTTTTTAGCATCTAAATTTTAAGGATAAATTAGGGTTCAACTAGTGACCGGTTGCAAATGTCTTGTTGTTTTAGTTTTCTTTTTGTTCATACAATTTATAAAGAGTAAAATATTTTTTCTAAAATCATGGCATCTATTCCTTGAAATGTGTATTTTTCTTTTTTCTTTTTTCCTTTTTTGTTTATTTCTATGCAAGTTTCAATATTTAGACTCTATTGCATAATAATACTAGGTTACAAGCATTATTTAGAGCTACACTCAAAAAAGAAAACTTCTTAGTCTCTTTTTTGAATAAAAGGATGATTTGCTTTACCTTGCTATGTCATTGGATGTGATAGGCCATAATGACCTTACAATTTATTTATTTTAGCTTCTTGCAAAACATATGCCCATGGGTGCAAATTATCTTTTTTTTATAAATTGTAATTCTAGAGGTTCTTATACCTCTAGTTGACTATTTATTTACCACTTTAATACAAAAACTTGAAAAGGTTATGGATGCACATGAATTTTATATATATATATATATATATGAGTTTTCTCTTTGTTTAAAATAATTCAGCCTAGTATATATGATGATATCATAGAGTTCAAGTCATTTGAAGTTGTTTTTTGCCTTTTTAGATTTGACTCTTTGTTTTTTTTAAAGTTGAATGCTTATCTTCTTAGGCTTTACTCTTTGCCTATAAGACTTGAACAAGGGATTAAAATGACAATATAATGTATTTTATTTTATTTATTTACTCTTTTTTTGGATTTGGTGGGCCAAAGCCATTGACTAGATTTGGTTCCAGATCCATAAGACCAAAGTAGTTGAAGGCCACTTAATAAGACTCTTGTGTTTTTTTATATGAAAACGCTGGCTATAGTACACCAAATTTATGATTTGGTTATAGGCTTATGGCCTTCAAGTTTACTGGCAGTTAGAGGATTTAAAAATGAATAAATCTAGCTTACCCACCTTTCTCTCTCCATGTTTGAGCTCATGAGCATTCTCAAACACTCTCAACTCTATTTAGTCAAGGAATTAGTACTAGTATCACCAACAACTGATTTTAAACCTTGAAGGATTGCTGGGTGGCCGTGGCTTACCCACAATGTAGGTTCAACAGTAATTATATTGTAACTTCAACAAAGTTTTGGTTGATGGGCACCAATAGTATTGCTTCTAAAAATTTCAAAAGTCAATAGTGTATGCCGACCTCATGAAAATTGCAATAAGGGTAGTTTGGGACCTAACACCATGATTTTAAACTTTATCACAATTTGGGTTACCTAAAAATATGAGCATATTTGATAAGATGATTTTTTGCTTTCTATGATGGATCATGTGTTTACGGTCACTTTGGAAAAAAGAAGAAGATGAAAAACAACTTTTTTTTGTTGTACATAATTTTTTTTGGGACCAAAGGATGATAATCATCCTCATGGACGTTTAGGGGTTAAATTCTCCGTAGTTTACATGATGTGACTATCTGCATATGTAAGAGCACTCTTATACCAATGTTTTTTATGTATCTAGTCACACAACTGGTCCAGCAACGCACTAAGCTTTGGATTTTTGGATTTTGTCACACTTGTAACAAGATGGCCACATCTTAGACTAGCACTACTCAGGTTTTGTACTTGAATTTTTGGAGGATTTTTCTATAGTGTGTTTGCTTTGCTTTAATTCTCCTTGTGAAAGCTATAACACGCATACTAGGCTTAAGACACCTAGCATGTATCCTCACTAACTCAACATTGACTTGTTTTGTTTTTGAGATGGGCACAAGTGAGGCCCAATTCCTCTTGGAGATTTTGGCTACTTCAAGCTTTCCATTACCTCCTCTAAACTGTTCCTTTTCTACAACTATACTCTAGAAATCTATGAGTTCTAGGACTAAGAATCAGTTTTTGAAGAAAATGATTCTTGATTGTACTAGGAACACTAAGTTTGTTTCATGATTATGTCACGCTTCTACCAATTCAAAAATTGAGTAGTAAGTACTATTTTCAACCTTATACAAGGATATGTCATCACTATCATTTTTTACTCTAAAAAGCTATACACATTAGATTCTTTTTGCATGGCAAAATGATCATTTCTTGAAGTGTCTTGATTATATGCTAGAACATTATACTTCTATAGCTCAAATTCATATGCTACAATTTAGTAGGAATTGGACAAATACTTTGACCTAATTAGGTTTTTTGACCTATTCTAAACTTCTACACAATATCCTAAAAAAATTATTGTGAGGTTGTAAAAGACCAAATAAGTGCCAAAATAATTGAAATGTCCCAAAAAAACATTTTTTTTTTTAAATTTAATTGATTTTTTGCCAACCTTGCTCTTTGGGAGTGTTATGTCTCAAGTTCCAAGCCCCAAACATTAGCTTAGTTAGAAGTATCATTTTGAATAAGCAACACCTCTAGTTAAAGTCCTTCATTCCTTTCCTTGAGAAAATTTAAAGCTAGTATTCTAGCCATTAGACATGAGAGAACGAGCTCCCTTTACACTTTTATTCTAGCAAGTCCTTGATTTGTTAGTGACGCTAAATAGCATGAAATCTTGGTTCAAATATAACAAAGTCTTGATAGCCTTGATTCATGGCTCTAAGCCAACTTCATTTTGACATTGGCTACCACAACATAGGGTGAATAAATATATGAATATTTTTTTCTAGGAAATTTTGATAGATATCCTTGAAATCTGAAAAATTCATATAGATGCTCTTGGTTTTTCAAAAATTGCACAAATATCTTAGGGACCATGATTATGAAGCGTTTGTTTTGTTGTGCATGCCATGTCCTCCATGACCAATGTTGAAACAAGGAGTGCAGCAAAACAAAAGAACAAAAATGTACTCACGAAAGAAGAAGGAAGTGACATGCAACAAACACCTGAAAATTATGATCCTACGATATTTGTGCAATTTCTGAAAAACCAGGAGCATCTATACAAATATTGCAAACTTTAATGGTATCCATCAAATTTTCCCATATTCTAAAGTCCCTCTCAGGTAAGCATGAGATTTGCCATATTTCAGGTGAATGTTTCAAATAGAAGCTGGTTGAATAAACAAACATGCAAAGTACACAGGGATGGCTCTATCCATTTTTTTTGTTTCCACAGAGTGCATGTTTAGAAAACCAAAAACAAATTGACTGACTTTCACCAACTAACTAATTCATACCAAAATCATGCACAAGATTGAATATAAGATTCTCTCCACTGGTAGTAAGATTACACGAAATTCAACAAGGAATCAAAGGTCCTAGTACTCCCTCAAGCTATGTACTACATTGGGAAATGCTATTTTGTGAGTAGGAATCTATGAGCCGTGAGCCGTGAGCAAAGATTTTTTTCAAAATACTCAATTTCATTTATAATTATGTACATAGGACCTTATAATTATACATTTTAAACCTTTATCTTCTAACAAACTTTTTAAAAAAAAAATTTTCATTGATTTTGAGATCAAAATTGATTCTTGCTCACCAAATCTTAACTCACCGCTCACAGGCTCACCATTCTATGCTCACCATTCTATGCTCATGAAATAGCATCGTCCGTACTACATTCACACTAGTACCACTGTGCCATCCTGGGTCAAGGCGGTTATGAAAGGCGGCAAACTGGAGCTTGTAAGCTTATGAGCTCTGCTCTGACAAATCCTTGTCAACCAGCTCCAATCATGCATGCAACATATCTGCGGAAATATCTAGGGAGAACCGACCTTGAGTTGCATGTTAGGTAATTATTTGTCTTTGATAATTGCTCAAATAAACCAAAAGATAGCGGATGCACTTTTTACTATAAAAGTATGGTTTGGGGAAACTAGTTGTACGGATATTTAACCAAAATCATACTTGGAGATGAAGAAATGGGCTAAATAGAGTTTTAAAATGTTGTAAATCAACTTGAAAACTTGTTTGTGGTCAAGAGATTTTCCTACCTTCTTAACCCCCAAAGGATCAAGCCCTTTTTCTGTGAAAGTTATTGAAAGTTGTTACTTTTGGGGAATGAGTACAAAGGTAGGAAAAAAAATGATCTTGCCCTAAACTATGGGAAGTATTTGTGGGAAAAACTTTAGCTTTGAACCATTCAATTTCCATTAATAAAATGAATGTTATGAGAAGTCTTAGTTTCTAGGTAGGTGTGAAGTCTCTCAAAACCATACCTATATGGAAACTAAAACTTCTCAGAACTTTCACCTTATTAATGAAAATTGAATGATTCAAAGCTTCTAACCTATATATAGATCTAAAGAACCAATTTAAAAAAACAAAAACAAAAACTTGAAATGTAAATTTTAATTAAGTTTTTGAGCTGCCTGGGTTGCCATGACAAGCAAAGAAAACAATAGATCATGCAATAACTTTTGAACCATGTAGTCAAAAGTTATGAAAAATATTGGGCCTTAAAGCTACTCCTTGGGTACTTCATGTGTGAAAATTTAAAAAAAAAAAACCAAATGCAAAACCCGTTTGTAGTGACATGCCCAAAATCACCAAAATGCCAAAATACATTGCTTGGGTCTTGAGAGATTAAGGGCCTTTTGGAGGGTTCAAAATTTTACTTCAAAAGCAAATCATTTATTTATTCATTCTAGGCAAAACATGAAGGTTAAAGCCTAAGTCAAACCTATCTTTTGAGGAACATGATCATTTGGAGCCTTAGTCTTTAAACATGCTATCTTAACTAATTTTGGTTTGCTAAATTGGGCAAGTTCAATATGTTAATACTCTTACTAGTAAATGGGCACAAGTTATCCAAATTTTGATAAAAACTAGGATTATGTATGAACTTGCATCAAAGAATCAAGAAACATTACTAAGAATTGCTTTGAGGAGGCTATTTAAAATTTTGATAATCTAATTTAAGATGCAATTATATTTGGAAAAATGCTACCAAATTTAGATATCACTATTTGAATACAAAAGGTATTTGACCTTGAGTTCAAATGTAGTTATAAATTTATTTTTGAGAAATTTTCATGTACCAAAATTTGACATGAATATCTTTCTAATGTACTAATTAGACTCCAAAAAAGTGTGTACTCCCAACTTGGGATCATATCATTTTATGAAAAATTAAATCCTTGGACATAAATAGTGGGGCTTGCCTTGGTTCAAATCTAGCAAAAGATCTTTGAGCATTAGAAATGGGCAATAAAAACCCTTTAAAAGTACAATAAGAATCCTAGCTAGTATAAAACATTAAAACTTGGATTTTCACCAAACCAATTTTTTAAACTTAGGAAAGCACTGAGTATAAAAATTTAAGAGGCCATTGATTGACCAAAAAAGACATACCTAGGACACAACTGATTAGCCCTCAAACAACCAAAAGGCCCTTTACGACCAGTACAATATAGGGTGTATTTCTTATATTTGGAATGGATCCACACCTCTACTACATTTGAGACTAACAAAGAAGTTGGAGAATATATCAATGCGGTTCTAGTGAGCTACTTGAAATCCCAAATTATAATATCTTATTGGTAGCAAATGACAATTATAAGTCAGCAAATATACTATGCCCTATGGTCGTTGTAGGGTTAAAAAAAATAAAAAACTGAGGAAACTCAAACAAAAGTGGAAGTCCACTAAGTTTTATGAAAAGACTCCCCAAATGCAGATTTTATTGTTGTGTTAATCCCTAAAGGTTGTACTTGTCAGAGCGTCTCCTGCTGTCCAAAGCCCGTTTCTTTATGGATGAAAAGCAATTGATTTTAGTAATGTTGGTATTTACACTTACCTTCCCCTTCATATTTAACCCCTAAAGCCCAAAGAGTGTTACAAAGAAAAATATGACCAAAACTGATATTTTTTGATGATTTATTTAAAATTCAATATATATATATATATATATATATATATATATATATATATATATATATATATATATATATATATATATATATATTAGTTTCAACCATATATAAGTGTAATATACAAGTAAGGTAATGTGTGAAAAAAAGTTCAGCATATTGACCTTGTAGATTGTAAGGTTGTAATGTTTGAAGTGAGAAAAATAACTTTTTTTCATTTTTGCAAAACAAGGTCAGCAGACTTTGAGCCCTCCTAAAGTGAAAATTTTGCTCTACACAAAAACAAGATTTTTGACCATTTACAAGTATATGATGTTAGGTTCACTCATGACAAATTTCAGAAGCAATATAGAATCTAGCTTATTCTAAATCACCCTGCAATGCAAGGGGGTTAAGTGAATTGGCAATACACTAATCATTTTTTCATGATTTCTTGTGCAATGAAGAAGTTTTTTATTTGAACTTTGAATGATGAAAAGTTAGAAGCAAACATTTGAAACATGAAAAAAAAGTTTCAAGAACTTTGAATTTATGGAATGCAAGATAATAGGGCCTAAAGTTAGAAGAAACTATTTTTTCTTGAAATTGTGTAGACATAGTTAACAAAGTTTGACTCCTCTTAGATTGTGATTTGTGAGCTCAAAATTTGTTTTTGACAATTGTGCACAACATTTTATTAGTTACATTCATGCCAAACTTCAAAAGTTGATGAGAGTTTTAGCATAAGAATCTCCAAAGATGCCCAAATTGCTCAAGGTGCCTAAATTCTTTTGGGCAGCATAACTTTTTCCTCCATAATTTTTACTCTAGCATCTGATTGGAGGGTTTTTTTTTTTTTCACACAAAGGTATTCATTGTGTGCACTTTGTCTCCAAATTTTAGAAACATCCGCCAAAATTTGACTTCATAGGAACTTGCCCAAACTTTCAAGTGATTGTTGAACAAATTTTTGTGGTTTAGGGGTTAAAAGGGGACTCTTAACCCTCTACAAGCTATATTTTATGGTGATCATAGCTTACTTTATTGCTTTTGAAAGTTGTTTGACTTATGATTTGTTGACACTATACTTAGTGAGTTGCACTATTGGGGATACAAGTGGCCATTCCCTCTAAAACAGACAGAGAGGAATTGGAGGGACCTAGACATTTGGAGGGTTGCAGGAGATGCTCTCATAGCAATTAGCCCCTTTACGTTGTTCTATAATGTTTTACATTATTCTATAGAAATGTGACAAGTGCCCACACATTATAATATTGTTTTCAAAAGTTGCAAAAGTCAACAATGCATGGTGCCTTCATGAAAATTGCAAGAAGGACATTATGGGACTATTATTTGAGAAATATTTGAGTTTAACTGGTTGATTTTCTTCAATTCCTATATTCAGCCGGTTTATCAAGGAACTATTCTAGTTTTTTTCTCTATTTCATACTATAAATATTTTTTTAGACTTTTAACCGGTTTTTAGCAAATGTTTACAAAGTTCAAACAAATTTTCCTCTATTCAACTGACTAGTTTTGAACTAGGTGCCAGTTCTTCCCATTACATGGAACCTAACAATGTACCTTTAAATCTTCCTACAATTTGAGTTACCCAAAAATATGAGTGAATTTGGTGAGATTGTTGTTTTTGCATTCAATGATGGATCATGTGTTCATGATCACAATAAAATGAAAACAACTTTTTCTCATCCTGCAGATCACTTTTTTGGCATGCAGAGGACGTGTGTCCCCTTCGCCGTTGAGGGGTTTAAAAAGTTGCTATATATCCTACCACAATGCACCATTCAGTTATTTGTAATGAGCATGTCGTACTCTACTGGAATAATGCTAACGTTTGAACCTGCCATTCTTTCTTTTCTAATTTTTAATGTTTTTATCGCTTGGGGTCTCTCCAAGAATCTCGTCAAGGCTATCAGTTCTAGCAAATAGCTATTATTTCCGACATATTGCTAACAAGAATTTTTTGAAGTTTGGATGACCCGTGATAGCATTTTCTTCCTTAGTTTTCCTACTGGCTTGTAGATTGATCAAAAACCTGTCAAAACTGAGCAGTTTTTAGTCCAGAATGGCTGATCTGATTTTTTTTTCATTTTCCCATTAATGGAGCATATAAGCTTAGACGATATTCTTGGGTTATTTTAAAACGTGGGATTTTTTTTTTGGGTGTCTTGATGAGTACTGAATATCACATTTAGGTTGCCTTGACAATTAGATTGCCTTATCTTGGTGAGTTACCGCATGACTCATCACTTGGTCACTTGGAAGCCTATGCAACTCACTAAAAATTTAGATTTCAAATGGTTTATGACTTGGAAGTCACTAGTTTGTCTTTTTTCAACTTCATTGTTGTTGATAGGCCCTCTAAAAATGGTTTGCTACAGCAATTTTTGATGAAAAGTATTGTAGCAACGATAAATATTTAAATAGTGTGAAACGTCAAGAAATTAGTGTGGGGCAACCTAAACGCAATACTCAGCGTAGTTGTTGCGGATGATTGCATTATTGCCCATGTTGACAGGTTTGCATTCTTGTATGTCCTTCATATTGGAAAGATGGGTGATCTAGCCAGGAGATGGCTCCCACTTTAGGGCTCAGAAACAGTTCTCTTCTTCTTGCACATAGGGGTTTGTCATTTGTTTGTTTGTTTTGGTCAGGGTAGAGCGACGCGCACCCAAGAATACAATCAAGGTAAGGAAAAATCGGCTAAAAGTGGAAAGGATGAATGAAGTGTGCACATTCATCCAATAAGTTTACTAATATTAGCTATTTTCATCTAAAATTTAAAAAACTAAGTATTTGCATAGGGAGGATTTTGGCAATTTCATCCATTTTTTCATCCAAATTTCTTAGTTTAATGGTTGACATTGACATATTCAAGTGAAATTTAGGTAAAAATTTGCCAAGAAAAAAACCTTGCTTGCACCACACAAAATTAGAAGGGTAGTAGTGACAAAGAACACACATGATTTCCACATAGACGCATTTTAGGCACGGTTTTTTTCTTGGTAAAATTTTGCCTAAATCTTACCTCAATTTGACACTAGCTATCATTACACTAAAAAATTGGGTGAAAAAGTGGATGAAATTGTTAAATCCCGCCCCAAGCAATCACAAGGTTTGCTAAAATATGGGTGAAAGTAACAAGTATTAGTAAATTATATGGATGAATGTGCACACATCATTGATTCTATCCAATTTTCTCCAAACTTTCCTTACGTGCTTATATTCTTGGGTGCATGTTGCTCTACCCTGACCTAAATAAAAAGGGAACCTTGATTTTAGACCCTGACTTTACCAATGACATTTAACTTCAAGGTAAAAATAGGAGGCAAATTATTATCCTAGTTTCTAATGAAAAGCTAAGATTTTCCTTTTTGGTACCACATTGACATATGTGCAATAAACCAAGCCATATTTCATAAGCCAAGGTGAATTGAGCCCCTCATTACCCCTTGCTTGGATGAATAAGCTGGGAGCTATATCAAATGCTTTATGAATTTGTGGGGCCAAGGTGAAATTTTTTCTCATTTTCACATTTAAAAAATTCTGAGAGTTTGAAAATTTACCATTGGGAGATTGAACTTAGAAGTCTTGAGTTTGCATTTGGATTCAAAGATCTTAACCCTTGAAGAATGTTGTCTACCAAAAGTGTTGTCTATATTTGTATTAGAATTATTTAATACTTCAAGAAATGACTTTATGACAAATGCCAAAAATCCCCAAAATATCCTAGTTGACTAGTAGTATGTTTATGGCTTGACCTCAAATTTACAACTCCCATGGGACTCATGTGCTATCCAAATAGCCCATTTGTATATAATACAAAAGTTTGTATACAAAACAAGAACATCATTTAGGGGTTGTAGTCTGAAACTACAAAGGAGATACAATTGAACAATGCCAAAATAGGAGGCAACTTATTGCTTGTGCCCTTGTTTGTAGAAATGCGGAACTTTTCCACCTTGGTCAACGTACATGTATGTTCAATAAGTAAATTCCTCAACCCCATTCATCTAGGCAAAAGGCTCTGAGCTCACTTTACTGCACATATGTTGATGTGGGGTTAGGGTGGAAAAACTCAACATTTTTTACAGACAAGGATAAAGTAACAATTGACCTCTATTTTGGCATTGTTTTGTGATATCTTCCTTAACCCATTAACATCTATGGTCAATTCTGGGGTGGGCAATCCTTTGTATGGCCATTTGGGGCAAATTTTAAAACTATTGAATACATATGTCTACCATAGATCTGACCATACAGATGGAAGTGTCTTGCAAGGTTCAGTGTTATGCTTCATGAATTATGTTCACTCTTTAGTTGTTATGGCGGTCTTTTTGCATTTATTGGTTTATTTTTAGCCGGTACTCTTTTAAATTTTTAACCCTCTAGCCACATGCCACCTTAGATTGGCCTGGTTATTGTACTAAACTCTTCACTTTCCAATTCCCAAGACCTATCCCCATTGCCATGTCATCAAATTCCTTGACATGCTCTCTCTATAAACTGATAAGAGTCAAAATTGATCAAGAACTGGTTGACCAAACGTTAATGGGTTAACCCCTAAAGCCTTTTGTGGTGGTTTTTGGCAACTAACAGCTCACTACAAATAGGTTTTTTTAATTTTCTTTCTTTAAAATTTTCACACATGATGTGTCCAAGGAGTAGCTTTAAGGCCCAACAATTTTATAGCTTTTGACTTTGTGGTTCAAAATTTATTGCATGATGTAGTTTTCTTTGCTTGGCAGGCAACCTAGGCACCTCAAAATACTTCTTTAAAAATCATATTTTTTAAAGTTTTTTGGAATTGGTTCCTTAGATTTATATATACATGGGAAGCTTTGAATCGTTCAATTTTTATTAATGAGATGAAAGTTATGAGGAGTTTCAGTTTGCTGGTAGGTATGGGGTTTCTCAAAACTGTCCGCAAATTGAAACTCCTCATGACTCTCATCTCATTAATTGAAATTGGATGATTCAAAGCTTCCCATGTATTTATAAATCTAAAAAACCAACTCCAATTTTTTTAATATAAAACATGTAATTTTAAAGAAATTTTTCTGAGTTGCTCAGGCCATCTATTGAGCAAAGAAAACTACATATCATGCGATAACTTTTGAACCATGTAGTCAAAAGCTATGAAATTTTTTGGGTCTTAAAGTTACTCCTTGGGCACATCAAGTGTGAAAATTTCAAAGAAAAAAAATAAAAAACTCATTTGTAGTGAGCTGCCTAAAATTGCTATGTTGCAAAAAAAAAAGACATTGTTCAAGGCTAAAATGTTGTTCAAGGCTTTAGGAGTTAACCGTTAATGACTCTAGACTATTATAAAGTTTCTGAATCAAATATGAATTCAAAAGCCCCGGTAAATATCTAAACTCTTACATATATTACATTTCTGTGATGGGTGAAAAATCAGAACTTTTTTTCCACCCTGGCTCCACATCGACGTATGTGCAGTGAACCGAGCTGAGGGCAATGAGGGGGTTTTAGTTCACCCCGGCCGATTTCATAACCGTACCTGGCGACCTTTTTTACAAGTGGCATCCTCAGTAAGGACCAATCTCTTGTGACCACGTTTCAGTAAATTATTTTCAGTTCAAACTGAATCTCAACTCTAGAGTCAGTAGTCAAGGATTCTAATGATAAAATCACTTTAAATGATTGGTATGTCCGTCTGGCATGTGAATACAAATGGTGCACTGACGAGAGCATGCAGGTTACTCTTACTCAAAGAATCCAAGTTTCAGAGATGAGGATATGCATATTGCATGCATTGTACAATTTATAATTGCGCCGAAAAGAATCTGTTCTTTGAACATTGGCAAGAAATAGGCACACGAAGAGTGCAAACCTTACAAATAATCATCACTCTGATATCTTTTATGCCATTCATAATTACTTATGGATTATTCACAGTGGATAGAAAACAAGAAATAATTCAAAAACTGCGTTTGTTAAGAAAGAACAAAAGATGATTGTAAAATACTGAGAGATGTAAGCTATACAAAATATCGACAGGCCTCTCGATGTTGAGGAACACAAAAAAATCATAAGTGAATAAACATGTCATACTTTTCAATATAGTGTGAAAGACGTGGGAGTTTTTTCAGCAGTTAGCAAGGGTTTTTGTGAAGGCAGAGGATCATCATTTTGAATGCTTTGATTACACCCTTCTACATTTGGTAGGCGCGCCCATAAGCTTGGAAATAAGGGTTTTGGAGTAGGTAAAATAATTGACTAACTTTGAAAAAAATACTATGTGTTAGGAAATGGAAATCAAAAATACTGGCATCAATTTCAAGGTTCCAACTGCAAGCATTTGTTCATAAAGATTTTTCAAAGTCCAAAATCACTGAAATTGTAAGAATCATGTGTAAGAGATGCTAATCACAAGACTTGTTGGTTCTTAAATAGTGAGATGGTACTCAAAACTTTATGCTAGTCACCCACAACCATCACTTCATCACCCATAACCATCACTTAGTCACCCATAACCATTTGTATTTTTATTAATTAGCCTTGCCACTGTCAGGTGACGGGCATGGGGACGCAACGCTTATGGATGCTGCTACCTTATAGCCAACTGTTGGTGTGCAAGGTGGAAGAGTGGCACCAACGTGGTCTAGATTCAAACATATCTTAGTAATTGTTTTCACTTCTCACAAGAATGCCCTGGTTTGTCCTCGATTGCCACCTATTTTGTCTTCTAAACTTAATCTTTTGGTATTTTCCTTAAATTTTTTATTAACATATTAGCTTGTTGGTTTTAAACTAAAATTTGGACAAATTTGAATTGTGCGATGCAATAGAACTATTACTCACGAACTTAAACTACTCATTTTTGTTGGATTCTTAGTAAGAATTGAACATTGCATAGCTTTATACCCTATGAAGACGTGGTATCCTTTTTATTTATCCAAAATTGAATTAAGAGATACCATTATTTCAGTCCATGCATAGCCCCAAGCTTGCTTCCAACTTTGGATGCTCTCCAATCATGTGGCATTACAACATTGTCATAACTTGCAAAATACTAGCTATATTGAAAGAGAACCAATTAATATTTGCAAAGTTTATTTTTGCTCTCGCATTAGTTTCCACACCTTTTAGAATTTTACAATTGATTATAGATCCTTTATTTTCAAAATCCATTGCATTGTTCAATAGTTTTCACCACTTCACTCTTTTTTGAACATAGGTTCTTTCAAGTCATTGGAGACAATGTACTGTGATTATGTGAAGTTAATCATTTGTTTGATCTAACATCCATTGCCACAAATAACTTGATGTAATAGAGTGTACAATAATTTGATTATTGTTTGGTTGTTTGTTTGTAAGTCAAACATTGTAATGTTATGTAGTCAATCACCTCAGCTTTACATTTACTAATAAAATTCTAGGTGCTTAAAGCTTCCTCTTAAAGACTCATCCATTCTTTCAGAAAGCATGCATACTTCTATAAAAATTTCCAGCAAGTTTCCATTGAAAGAAAATGGAAGTTGCATCAAATTCATTTTTATTCATAATTTTTGAACTTGTGGAATGAGTTATACATATTTGAAATTGGAATGATAAAAACTCTAAAAGATTCACTCCTTGAAATTTGCACTTTCATTACATCCCAAAATCCAACATGCACCTCTGTATTAACAAATGCTTTTAAAGCTCCAACTGTTTTTGAGCCCTCTGCATGATACTCTTGCAACCTTGAATTCCTTCTAAGATGTTCATAGCACTAGTGAAAATTAGAACCACACATGTAATGGGGTATGAAATCAATTGCGATGTTTCATGCATCAAGGTCAATGATTTCAAGTGTGATTTTCAGCTCAAGCTACTAGAAATATTGCTAAATGTGCTAAAATTAACTCTAATTCTCACAGTTTCTTGGGTAGATTCTTTACAAAAATAGTTGAAATTTCCAAGTTTTTAGAGCACGTTTCAAGTACCAATCACATATTGCTTTAGATTACAAACTTCCTACTTGGACACTTGGTATTTCAATCAACCAGTACTACCTATAGAAAAGTCGTCCATGTTAAAACCACAAGCGTCCAATCCTCCAATTAGCTTGAAACCCCTCTCAAAATATACCTTGCTTGATTGCATGTGTGAGTGTGGAAACACAGTTTTTGGTGTCACATTCACTCCAAGAAAATCGGTCAACAAATTTGGTTAAATTTTCTTCCAAATTCAAGTAGTTAGAACTAGCATAAACATGTTAATTCATAGTGCACTTTCTAACAATGATTACAGCAAAGATATGCTTCATCTGCAAAAAAAGTTACAAACCTACTAAGCATGAATGCTAAGTTGTGAATGCTGGCTTTATTGCTGAATTGGACAATTTCAATTAGTTTGGCTAGTTTCCAACTGCCAAAAATACAATGCAAAAAGTGGCATTTACTCTGGTTAGATAAACTTTGTCAGACATAGAATAAAGTTTGGAAAAATTGCGCAATACTTTGGCTTCTTACCTGAAAATTTGCCCTTGTATTTTCTCTCACTAAAAAAAGGAAGAAGGAACAAGAATGAACAGGAAGGATGGCATTGCAAAATGGACAACGCTATTTTGTGGGAGTAAAATGGTGAGCCTATGAGTGGTGAGCCAATTTATTGTGAGCGGGAATCAATTTTGAACTCAAAATTAATGGAAAAATTAAAAAAAAAAAAAGTTTTTCAAGAGATCAATGTATATATTGTAAAGTTACAAGACCTTATGTACATATGTACATACTTACAGGTGAAAGTTAACATTTTGATAAAAAAGCTAGGCCCATGGCTAATTACTCATGGATCCTTGCTCACAATGTAGCTTTCTCCATTGCAAAATCATCATGAAAACTTCAGAAACTATACATCAGTCAATCTCCTCCTACAACAATTGCAATAGGCTTGTTGCTCCAAAATACTGATGTGAAGCATGTGGCATTCAACCAACATTTAACTTTGCATCCTAACTCTGATTCACGTGCACTTAGAACAGCAAATGAAATTGCCAACAAGCTTTCACCAAAGAAACTCACGTTTCTCTCAAACTCTCCAGCCAAAACTAGTGCTAGATCCAGGGTCCCTCTTTACTAGTTGGAGTTACTCGTAGTAGCTCTCCTTGCATTTTTGAAAGTTTGATGAAAAGGAATTCAACTACCAGGATGTCAACGGATTTTAAGGCTGTAAGGGCGGCTTCATCCAGTCCATTACACATCTACGGCAAATGTTAGTATTGCTAGGTTGGCCCTTAAACGTGAATGAAATGTTCATCAAAAGCAAACATTACATCCATCAAAGAAGATTGCGCCCTTATTATTTTCCTTTCTCAACATTGGCACTTCAATGAGTTGTCTAGGGGTTGCGAGGGATTTAGTTATGTGTTATTTTTCCATGATGATAGCAACAACAATGCTCTCCCTTGTTTTGCTTTGCCATCATGGTCAAAAATTGAGGTGCAAATTTGCTTTAGTATTCCTTGCTTCTTGGGTCAATGTTGCCGGCACCCCTAAACCCTAAAGAGAAAAAGGGTTTAGGGTTTGGCCCTTGATTTTTGGGTGGTGGACTTCTTTGCCGGGTGTTGATTGATAGTGCCCTTTTACTTACAGTGTTTTGTGTTACTCGCAACATGATAAGAGTATCACCACCCTTCCTCTCCAAACGGAGAATCCCCTAGCTTGGCAGACCTAAAAACGGAGGTCCATTGCGGACTCACTAAACGGTGAATTTCTCCGGGCCATCATTGCGAGATACCAAACTCTAGTGGCATGTGTAAATTTTAGTGAGCTGAAATGTAGCTTCTTTTTTGTAAGTTATCAATTGCCAAGAGCAGTTTGGTGGATCACAGTAGTTTCCGAAAGTTGACTCACTTGGAAGCTACCGCAAGAAAGTCTAAAGGCCGCAAAAACTTGCAAACAGCGCATGACAATTTTGGTTTTCACAAACTGTGGCCCCTCCCTCAGGCATTAGCGTGCACATGTGACGAGGAAAGGTGGGTTTTCAATCTGGGTGCATTGCCTGGAAAGGACTTGCGACACTGGATAGCCTGTTTGGCAAGTTGTATTTAGAGAGAAAGAGTGGAGATGCTCTAAGCAATGACCATAGCTTTAAAAATCTCATAGAACCGTAAGTTATGGTTGGATTTAACCCTTAACGTCTAAGCATGCCACTGCGACCAACGCAATACGAGGTGTTTTTTTGTATCTGGAATATATTCACATCTTTAATACATTTGAGATCAATAGAGAAGTTTAAGAATAGATCATAACCTAGTTCTAGTGAGCTAATTGAGATCTCAAATTACAACTTTTGTTGGTAGCAAATGCCAATTATATGGCAGCTTATATACTATGCCTTATGGTTGGTCATTTAAGCGTTAATTGCACATGTTGAAAGGGTATGAACTGGCCCAGTAGAAACTGATGGAACACAAGACTTCATCATAAGCAGATGCATCCAAACATTCAGCAGTTTGCAGTTGAGACCTCTTACCAGCCATAGCCTTTTTATGATGTCTTTGTGAAAACTCAATTTTCCAAAAGACACTAGAAAATCAGCTGTTGCTGTTTTTTGATGTCAATAGAGCATGAATAAGCACAACACTACTAGATTCTAGGTGGTAAAGGAACTTTTGAAGCAACGGTCTCAGAGCATGCAATAGCAAAATTTGTTTCATCTTTATGGAGCATATTGTGAAATGGCTTTCAAAACAAGACAAAGTGAATATGTATGTGTCAAACAATGAACTTAGCCATCCTCATAGTATTAAAGACAAAATTTGAAATCACTTTCAATATAGATATACCACTGACTCTCTAGTTTTTAAAATCAGCTATTTATTCTACAAGCATCTTCTTTGGAGTTGCTAGAGGGGGTGAAATCTAGTAGGACCATAGCTTAGCTTACTAAGAGAATTGCTTGCTCCTCCAAACTCCAGTACACTAGTAAGAATGCTTGTAATAACTATTGTTTGATATAGTGATAATGATTTTGTATATATTGGATACTGTGTATTCTATTGAACGCCAAGTTATCACTAGTAGAAAACTCCGTCCATAACAACAAAAGACCAACAGTTTCTTGTTGATTTGGGCACTTGCCCACGCTAATTGACTAATTTAACAAAATTTTGTAAAAAACTAAATACGTTCTGTTGATTTGGACACCATTATCTAAATCAACAGAAATTTTGGAATCTTTTGGGAATCTTTTGGGAATCTTTTGGGAATCTTTTGGGAATTTTTTGTGAATCTTTAAGAATCTTTAAGAATCTTTTGGGGATCATTGAGAATCTTTTCAGGATTTTTAAGAATATTTAAGAATCTTTTCAAGATTTTAGAATCTTTGAGAATTTTTGGAAATCTTTGGGAATCTTTTCAAGTTTTTTTGGAATCTTTGAGAATGTTTGAGGACAATTGAGAATCTTTGAGAATCTTTGAAAATCTTTTAAGAATCTTTGAGAATCTTTTAGAAATCTTTGAGAATCTTTGGAAATCTTTGGGAATCTTTGAGAATGTTTGAGGACAATTGAGAATCTTTGAGAATCTTTGAGGATCTTTTAGGAATCTTTGAGAATCTTTTAGAAATCTTTGAGAATCTTTGGAAATCTTTGGGAATCTTTTCAAGTTTTTTTGGAATCTTTGAGAATGTTTGAGGACAATTGAGAATCTTTGAGAATCTTTGAAAATCTTTTAGGAATCTTTGAGAATCTTTGGAAATCTTTGGAAATCTTTTCAAGTTTTTTTGGAATCTTTGAGAATGTTTGAGGACAATTGAGAATCTTTGAGAATCTTTGAGGATCTTTTAGGAATCTTTGAGAATCTTTTAGAAATCTTTGAGAATCTTTGGAAATCTTTGGGAATCTTTTCAAGTTTTTTTGGAATCTTTGAGAATGTTTGAGAATCTTCGGAACTCTTTGAGAATCTTTTTGGAATCTTTGAGAATCTTTTAGGAATATTTGAGAATTCTTGAGAGTCTTTGAGAAGAGTTTGGAATATTTGAGAATCTTTGGAAATGTTCTAGGAATTTTGAAAATTTTTGAAAATTTTTGAAAATCTTTAAAAATCTTCTTGGAATCTTCTTGGAAGCTTTGAGAAGCTTTGAGAATCTTTAAGAATCTTTGGGAATCTTTGGGAATCTTCTAAGAATCTTTTTGGAAATTTTAAAAATCTTTGAGAATCTTTGAGAATTTTCAAGAACCTTTTTGGAATCTTTGAGAATCTATTTAAAATCTTTATGAAATTTGTTAAAATACTTCAAAATATTTATAGAAATAGAGTCTCTTAGACTGAATTAGAGTCCTTTAGGAATCTTTTTGTAATTCATCAAAATACTTTAAAATATTTTTAACAAAAAAACTATTACAATAATTTAGGTTTGTTTTTGAAATCTTTCTAGAATCTTTTTGGACCTCATTAAAATGTTTTGAATTTTTAAAAAATAAGAGAAGTTTAAAAAAAAATAGAATCTTTTAGAAGTTTGAGTGTACATTGACTAGTTTTATTTTCTTTACTTTTCACAATTTGGTTAGATTTAAAATTATCAGCCTTTAAAGTCAAGTAAGAATATGACCATAATAACAAAAAAATCAACAGTTTTCTATTGACTTGGACACTTTTGGACACAACTTCACTAATTCAACAAAATTTTATATAAAAAGTACAACATTTTGTTGTTTTAAATACCAAGATTTCCTTATAAACAAATATAAAAGATGCTCCTCAATTCTTTGAAAAATTCATATATCTCCCTCAAGGATTAAAAGTACCAAAAATATCTTTCCTTTTTGTATATATATCAACAATGCTTTTGATGTATTGGGAAAATATTAAAAATGCTCCTCAACTATTTTAAATTTTTTATATCTTTGTGTTATATGATAACCAAGTGTATATTTTAATGCAAATTCTTACAAAAAACCAAAGGTGATTTTTACATTTCAAATAACACAAGGATATATTTAACATTTCAAAATAGAAGAGTTATTTTATTAATTTTCCAAAATAATAGGAATATAATTGATATTCCTACAAAAAATTAAGGAATATTTTTTATGTTTCAAATATTTTTGGCGTAAACTTGATATTTTGAAAGACTTAAAGGGTATTTTTAGTATTTTTCCTACTATTACTAACCAAATGAATTTTAAAAAAAATCTTATAAAATATTTTTATAAGTTTTAAAAGATGGGAATTGATATGTGTACCACACCCTTCCAATTACTATACCACACCCCGGGGTAAATTTTAGATTTCTACCATCAAAAAGCTAAATTTGAAAATTTTGAATTCAGATTTGGACTTAGAGACCATGGTATTGTCTAGAACTATAAAAAAGTTGCAATTCAACAACACCCAATGAAAAAGTTTAGTTAGGGAAAAAATTGTTAATTTTACTTTTGTTTGTAAAGAAAGATAAGCTTTTTCATTGGGTGTTGTTGAATTGCAACTTTTTTTATGGTCGTAGACAATACCATGGTCTCTAAGTCCAAATTTGAATTTAAAATTCTCAAACTCAAATTTTTGATGGTAGAAATCTAAAATTTACCCCGAGGGTGTGGTACAGTAGTTCAAAGGGTGTGGTTCACATATTAATGCCCTCAAAAAATATCCAAAACTATTCAAAAGTCTATAGAATTTGGATTTTATAATTGCAAGGTTTTAATTCTGTAACTTTTCACAATTTCATGTTATTTAAAGCTATCAAACTATGGAGGATATTTTAACAGAATAAGGTTATTTTTACAAAAAAACTAGCACTAAATAATAATTATTAATGAATCCAACCTTTGCTTGCAACAATCCTTTTGAGATTTGTGAATTTCAATAAAAATTTATAAACAAAATCAAAAGGATGGAAAGAAACAATTTTTTTAAAACTTCTAAACACCTTCTTTGCTTTTAGCTCATAAATTTTGATAAAAAGATTGAAATCCAAAATAAATTGTTGGAGGTGAAAGTAAAATACAGTTACCAACTTTTCTTGGTTCTAAGTTTTTTGAAAAAAAATCCTTTAATGGGCCGAAATAGCCTCCAAAGTCTATTGGCTTACTAAAAACATGAACATTTAATGTACAAATAGAATCATGATTCTATTGTACACATGTGTAGGTGCACGTGCGCTAGTAGTTGTGAGTAATGTAGTAGAGTTGTGGAATATGAGCCCGGAGGTGGGGGATTCAAACCCCACTGCTGGTAGTCCTGCACAATGATGTGGGTAGCTGCCCACGTTGTCGGGCAGTTGCTCGATGATACATGTAATTGCCCGGCGGTATGGGCAGCTGCCTGATGATGTGGGTAGCTGCCCAACGTCGTGAGCAGCTACCTAGCCGCTAAAAAAATTCACTTTTTTATTTTTAAAAAAAAATTTCTATGAAAAAAAAAATTAAAAATTAAAAAAAAATTGAACAACATAAAATACGTGAGATTGACAGAAAATTAACAGAAAACAGCAAATATTCAATAGAAATCAACATACTCTTGTTGAAAAATACCCAAATCAACTTGACCAAATTCATAGTAAAAATCAAGAGTTTTTGGTTGGAATTTTGTTGATTTTGTGGTGAATTTTCTATTAGTGAGCAACAAAAAGTTTAGCTACCGCAAATCAACTCCCTTCAGAAAAAGAAAAAGACGATTAGAGATTAGGAATATTCCATTGTCATTCGGTTCTAAGGCTTCAATGCTGTTCCTTGGATTCACATGGCTCTTTTTTCTAGAGAATATTTGTTTTGCATGACAAGTTTGATGACTCATGGACTATGGGACAAAGGAATAGCTTGCTACACATGTTTGGAGACTTTATAAGTGTGCACTCGACCTTTGCAAATGACAATCATGAGAGGGACATTTGACCTTCCACATGCACTCACGCTCAAGTGTTCACCACTTGAAACTTGAGAAAATAAAAGTTGTCCAATTATATATGGGTTCACAGTATGACAGATTCTCAAGAAGTATAGTATTAGGGATGTGCAATCATAAAGTGTAATAGTGATAGAGAGTGTTGAAGCAAAAAGTTTATAAAATCGCAAACTTGTCAATTAATCAATTGTATTTTGGAAAATAAAAAAACAAACACCATTTTGGCAATATGAAAACTTGGAGAGGGTATTAATTTACAAAACATCGATTACAGGGATCTGCTAAAGCAACCTTCCCTTTTTGTTAACGCAAAACTCATGGGTGGGCACGTGGATCAACTATTACTTTCTATTGCCGCTCTTCCCTTTTATTTATTCTTGCTCTCAAGGAAGGTGTTTTAAACCATGATGGAAATACGCTTGCTTTTGAAAATTAATGCTACACAAGCCACATTGTGTTATTTGTTTACGTTTTGTTAGATTTTGATTTGTCACAATTTGTCCAAATGATGCTTTTTTAATCATGTGCTGTCTTTTAACTTTTATGCTCTTTTGGCTAAATAAATGAACATCAGTGTGCATATTATGATGACAATATTAATAAAAATCACGTGCCCACCTCAAAGTGTCGAGTTAGGAACATAGGGGTGCTCTAGTAGCAATACCTTGATTTTATTGTGTGTGAATTAGTACAATGGAGTAAAAAGCTATATTTGCACCTATTTAAACATATTGCAAACTGTGAGTTATTTGTAAATGACTGTCCCGTACACTAATAGGATTGAGTGGCATATTTGAAAATTAAATCACTAAAAGAAAAACTGTCCGCAGCGACATGTCACAATGGATTAAAATGTTCAAATTGACAAAAATGTGACAAAAACATGTTTGAATTGATAGAAAATGTCCGAATCAAGGTGACCTAATTGACAAAAAATGCCCAAATTGACATTGCTCCCTTGTAGTGAATGGAACCCACAAACAACTTGAACAATGTTCTTATTTTTGTTTTATTTCTTAATGTGATTTTTTAATTTGAAATTAGACATTTTGGAAACAAGACTATTGCAAATTATTGTATAAAAATATCAATTATGTTAAACTAGAGGTGAGAAGCCTTGAGAAAATAATCCCTCATGAGTCATGGGTTGTTTTTTGAAAGGCTGGCTTTTGGAGGTAATATCCTTTGGTTATCAATGTAAAGTGAGAAGGGGTCGTAAAATTGAGTTTTGTTTTTTAGCAAGTTTCATAAAATAATACAAAATAACAAAAATGATTGATTTTAGGGATTTTGGCCTTTGGATCTCTCAAAATTTTAGTATGACACACCTCTTTTGTTGGGCTTGACTATAATTTTGGGGACCCAAAAATTGTGCACTTTCATTTCTACAAATTATAAAAGTGTTGTTTGCTTCATTTTTTCATTTTTTTATTCCTTGAAAGAAAATTTCTAGTACAAAGCAACATTGCTTGATTTACTCAATTTTGTAGTTTCATTGACTAAAAAATTGCTCTCCATGACTTCTCACCTCTAGTATAAAAGGGGCCTAAGGTCAGTACACCTATTCCCAACCACGTTCCCAATTTTGACCTCATGTACCAAAGGTGTTCATTTTAGAATTGAAATGAACACTTTGGGTACATGAGGTTGAAATTGGGAACATGGTTGGGAATGGGTGTACTCACCTTAATACCAGTCATTTCCCATCCTCAACCGGTACTGTTACCAAATACTGTCATAGATATTCAAAATTGGATTCTTTTATCAAACGAATTGTGGTTTGTAGTAGATTAATTTGCAAATTTTGTGTATGTTGTAAATACAAATGAATTTGTGGGATTTCATGTGATATACTTTATGTATTACACACTAGTATAGGCACCCGTTGGTTGAATGGGAAGCAAAATAAATCCAAGCCTAGTTACATAAAATATTTCCCCTGCAATTTTTTTTTAAACTTTTTATTTTGTATTCCAATTTCAAAATTTACTCATGCCGTGCTCATGCTAGTATTTGTTTTTGTTTTACAAAACATTCCCTTGCAGTAAAGCATTTAATGTTTTCTACCCACAAAGTACTTTACACATGCAATAAAAGGATTGTTACTATTTATTTTTTGCCCAGTCATTTTTTTACCCACACATTAATTATCCATGCAACATTTTTAAGTTTTAAATTTTTACCCACACATTTTCTTACTCATATAAGTTTTTACCCACCCAAATTTTTACCCATGCAAGTTTTATAACTTTTACCCACATAGGTTCTTATCCAAGCAGGTTTTTAACCACTCGGTAAAAAGATTGCTGTAAAAGGATCACCAACCAAATTCTTTTATATAGGTAGATTTGCAAACATCCTCAAAATAGGTACTTTCCAAGACATGCCATTTATATGCCATATTCGACTAATTTTTGATTGTTTAGTCCCGAGAAGAAGGTCTAGGTTTTTTAGTATTATACCATTCAAAGAATTTTGCAAAATACAAAATGCAATTGGTGTTTTGTTGTCTTGCATCAAATTGATATTTAATTCTTATGCAATCCCGGGATTAAGCGTACAAAATTTTAATTCCTAATAATCGAAACTTTAATTTTGATGAATTGTTTTTCATAACATGTACAATTTTACATGATAATTGATTAAAAGAATTGGTGGTGAATTTTTGAGAATTGATTACTTGAATATGTAGGAAACACCCATATGTACATCTTCCACATTTAAATAAATCTTATTAAGTAATAAAAATGTGATTTGTAAAGTATTTAATGTAAATTGTGGCAAGACCAAACTTTATAAAATAGATTTTTCTATTTTTTAATTAACTTTGGGTAAAATAAATATAACATCATGCTCAAAGGTAAAAACTTAATCATAATGTATGAGTCAACTAACAAAACCTAACTACTATAGAGAAAATTTTATTTTACAAAACTTGAACATGATCATTTCAACATTGAAATCTTCATGAAAGGAGTTTGATTTTTTTGAAAATGCTTGTTAAAAGGAGAGAACACCATATTAGGTAAATTGGGAAAAATGGAGGGACCATTTTGTACTCCACCTTAATCTTACAAACATTAAATGTAGGCATAGTTATAGCTCAAAGTTGTAGTTAATTGAAATTCTTGGAGGCAATCATTGAAACTTCAATATTGTACAAGAAATTGCACACTTGATTTTTTGTAATATTCTAAAGTTTACGTATTGATAGAAATAATGAAAGTCCTAGAATGTATTGTTTTCCCAATTTACCTCGTATAGTGTTAAAAATGGACACAAAACCAATGAAAGAGTAGATAATTTAGAAAGTTTAGTCAATAAGGGGAAAAAAAGTAAATGTTTCAAGTAGCTTCCTAACTCTTTAACCCCTAAAATTCTTTTGTGTTTAGAGACCCAAAACTCCTTCAAAATACTAGTACCCAAATCAGGTCAAAATCTTCATTGAAACTTACTTTTTCACAAATCCAACCGTAGGATCCTTTAGTTGACTTGCACAAGTACATTGTCCCAAAATTTCAGAATGAAAATCCCCACCAATTTCTAGATCAATGTGCCTAAACTTCAAAATGTAGGCTTTTTTGGTCCTTCCAAAAGGTGAAGTTTTGTTTTTCAAACTTTTTAGAGAAAAACCCGTATGTTGTCTTTCTTGTGCAATTTTTGCAATATGTTGGAAAATGGGTTGAAAGCATATTTAAGAAAATTAACCAAAAAACTTTGGATTCGTTTTTACAAAAATTGTAAAGTGAAAGGTATTGATGAATGAAATATATAACTAATATGCTAATAAGTTTTGGAAGAATCTGAAAATTGTTAACCCCAATGGTGAGAATGCTCTAACAGACAATAAGTAACTTTCATTTTCATTTGCATTTGAAAATTTTTGAACTTGAGAGTAAAAGATAACTTTATATGCTTTTTCTACCTTCTTTCTACCTTCATTGCCCACAAAATAAAACTCCTTTTAACTCTTACCTCATTATTTGGAATTGAGTGATTCAATTTTTTTTGAGTAGGTATCAATCTATACAATTATATAAAAGTAAAAATAAAAATTATAGAATATATATTTTGTTGCCCGGTTTGACATTGAAATTGAAAAAATCCTTATAACTTTTGCATTACTTATTAGAATGACATGAAATAAAGCTTCCCATGTAGGTTATGATGAGTAGCATCCATCCTAAAAATTTCATGAATTTTTTTCAAATTATGAAGTTAACAGAGCCTGCCCAAGTTCTCATAAAGCCCAAAGTGGGCTCCTTTGGCCTTTAGGGGTTAATGTAATGGTAGATATAGGCTCTTTCTATCAGTAGGGGTAGATAAGTGCATGCTACTTTAGAAATCTCATGCCACACTCTTGATGATCATGAGAAATTAGGGGCAAGCATGAGGTTAAATATTTAGGTTTAGGATCTCATTAAAAATTAATGTTAAACCCCTACAACACCATATTCATTAAAATGGGAGAGTGGGCACTTCCCAAATAACCAAAGGAAACATAAAACTTTTTAATTTTAGGTTAGTTTTGAAAGGTTTTATTGTAGTTTAGGTTGAGTCAACCTTAATTGCAATAAAACTTTCTAATTTTAAGTCAAGTTGAAGGGGTTTTATGTCAATTCAGCTCAAATTAAGTTGAATTGACATAAAACCTTTTGCCGACTTTCCTTAACACTACCTCTTATTTCAATAAAAAACTCCCATTTTAATGGATATGCAGTTCTACCCTTCAAATCTTGTTTGTTTGATCTTTTGCAAGCTTTTCACCCTCAATTTCAACTCAATTGTACATGAGTTGAGAGGATCCTAAGTCATCATATGGTGAGGGCAACACCGAGTTCAATCTCAACCAAGGATGCAATGAAAAAATGTACTACATGTTTCCAAACCAACACCTTTTTCTCTTTTGACACCAGAGGAGTTAAATCAAGGCATGCTTTAGATTGAAAGTACTTAGGGTCAATTTCCACGGTGGTGAGGAATTGGAAGAGCAAGAAAACAATAAACAAGTTGTGAAACCATGCATGAAAGTGTTTTGAAAACAACATAATCTAATCCATTCCATACTAATGAAACAAATCTCAGGACGACCCTGGTTTTTCCACTAAGGGGATTTTTTCGAAAACAACATAATCTAAAACTCGAAATAGTGTTTTGGCGATTTTTTGCAAGAAGCACGGGAAATACAAGGATTTGAGTATTCCCGAAGTAAAAAAAATGCTCATAACCATGCTTGATCCTAGGCTAACACGGAAGTTGGCCCTGAGTGGAAACAAACATTGATTTGCAGGAAATAAACCTAATTTTTTTGGAATGAAGAGAATGAAACCGGTGACAATTGAGGAAATTAAACGGGTGGAGTGTAAGGTAGTCTGCTCAAATTGCAGCCCTTGTCAAGTAAAGCGTCCCATAGGGTGGCAATAATGGTAATGTAGTAGTCCTTGATTGGATCTCTTTAAGTCATAAAAGAAAAGCTATATTCTATTACAAGAGCATCATATTCTTTGGTTTCACCTCATCTCTTCTTAACCCCTCCTTGCCTAAGGGGACAATTTTTGTCCTTTAGAAATTCATCTTTGCAACTTGAAGTGCTCTAACTTTTGCATTTGCTCTTCAAATTTTGTAAAATTTGTTGGAAAAGTTGCACATATTAGTTTAGTTTTTATGATAGAATTTTTAGATCAATCTAATACTTATTGAGTTAGTGAAAGTCATTCAAAGTTCACAAGGTCAATTTGGGTTCACCACATTGCATTGTAATGGCTGCAACTTTGGGGGCTTGTATCTTTTTCATCAAATGTTTGTTTACAATAAAATTTGTTGGGTTTTGTTCCCCTTAAAATCTAGTAATTGTGGTAAGATTTTCACATCAATTCAAGTTTTCTTGAATGTTTGGGAGCAACTCAAAGTTCAAAGTCCACACATTTTTGCATTACAATGAACTTTGGTGGCTTATAACTTCTTCATAGAAGATTTACTTTTAACGTTTGTTATTGAAAAAGTGGCAGATGCTATTCTAGTCATTGTGGTTAAAATTTCATATCAATCCAAGAAGTTATGAGTGAATGAGAAGCATTTTAGTAGAGGGAGGTTTAGCCATAGAAGTGACTTCTTGCTACTTATTTCACTGTTTTTTGACATTTCAAAACAATTTTGCAAACAAAGTGAGTATATTGATTGATATACTTTTTCACCAATTTGTTTGTATATTGGTTAGAAGCACTTTATATTTTAATTTTTTTCCATTTGAGTAGGTTTAGAAATGAAATTTCACCTCCAAATGCATTTTTAGGAAAATTTCAGCATCTTTTATTAGCACTAAAACATTATAATCTTCCAATCTATGTGGTCAAATGACCCCAAATTTGATCCACATCATCTACAACATGCACACTAAAAAATTGTATGGTTGAGATTTTCATACTCCACTGGCATTGAAACTCACAACACTTGAAAAACAAGAATGCCCAAAACCCTCTTTGAGCCTTAGGCAATGAGGAGTTAAGTTGCAAGAGAATGGTTTATGAGAGACCTAAAGTCACAAATAGGTGTCTACTACTAAAAGACTTTAAAAGTTTATCAACAAATCAACATTGTTTCAAAAAATATGAAAAAAAATTGTGTTACAATTGGCATCCATTCTTATTTGTCTGAAAATTAGAATAAAAATCTTCATGTCTTGAAAAGCCCATGTAAAATCACAACAGCTCTTATGGGGACGGTTTTAGAGCATACTAAGCTTACTTTAAATTACCGGAACAACTTGAGAAACTCCGGGAGCGCTGACATTCCTGGTGCGGTTCCGACATGAGGCAGGCCGGTGTGGAAACCCAAGGCAGAGAGAGAGAGCGAGAGAGATAGTCAGGGAGAGTGAGAGCGAGAGAGAGTCAGGAAGAGAGAGAGCGAGAGAGAGTCAGGAAGAGAGAGAGCGAGAGAGAGTCAGGGAGAGAGAGAGAGTCAGGGAGAGAGAGAGAGTCAGGGAGAGAGAGTCAAGGAGAGAGAGTGAGTCGTGGCGGCGATGGCAGATGATTCAACATTGCGTGCCCATGCACAGCTCAAGTGGCAAGAAATTCAATTAAGAGCCCATCAAATGCCTCTTGCCGGTCAGAGTCTTGCTAAAACAGTCACCCACTGCACTGCTGGCTAGCTGGCTCGTAGGCTATTCCCTCCCCAATTTTGTCGGCCATGCCCAAGCATTGCATTACTCAATTGCTTATTGCCCTGCATTAACTCACAAGAATCTTGTTACTATTGTGCAAGACACCATAAACCAACAAATTTTGGGAGCAAACATGTCAAATAGTTGTTGACTTTGAATGTTGATGATTTTTTTTTAGCAAACAATTACTTTAATTTTTTTTCATAACTTTATTGTAAGACCTTACTTATAGTTAGAAAAAAATTCAACTTATTGAGGGACTTATAGTTACAAAGAGTTTCAACTTATTAAAAGACGTTTTAGCATGAATCAACAAAGATTTAACAATCATATGAGCTATTCATAGCACCCCTCAATAAGTTGAAACCTTTTGTATTTGTAAGCATGAAAGTCTTTGAATGTCAATAACTTCTTTTGGCAAACAATAGTTGCAATATATTTTTGTAACTTTTATCTTAAGACCTTGCGTATGGTTACAAAGTTTTTCAACTTATTGAGGATGCTATGAATAGCTCATATGGATCATGGATGTGTCTTTGCTACTTTATGATATCTTGCATTGTAGATAGCATTTTTTTATGACTTTCTCCAAATTTAGTTGCAATGCAAGGAGAAAAGATGCAATTATGTTGCAACAAGGAGTAAAATGTACTCGTGTAGTTAGATTCCAACAAGATTTTTTTGCATACTACCAGAACTTGCTGTGTAGCTAACCAAATTACATCAAAAGTTTGCAGAATTTGTAAGAATGAGTAATTTCAACCAAATATGTGGAGCCACACCAACGAAGAAGAGAAAATAAGGAAAAGAGAAACATACAAAGACGTTGTTGTGATAGGGGTGTCGATAATACCATGAATTGCCCTTGTTACTTTCTAGCATTGATATAGGTCTTTGAAAGGGCTATACACTTCAAAACCATCTTTCAAGCGAATTTTTATTTTGAAAGACAAGTAGAAGCTATGCCGTAGTTTACTTACCATGTTAGAAATATTAGTTCTAAAAGAGAAATGTTGGAATGAGTACATGCAAAAATTTAGGAGATATATGCAAAACTTTAGGAGATGTATTAATGCAAAACAATCATGGGAGATTTTGTGTTTGCTTAAAAAACATCGAGAGTTCTCTCCAAGCTTTGTGTAGTCTAAACTTATATGAATAGTTAATAATTAGTTAAATACATGATAGGTGCATCTCACTTACTTTTTATCTATGTGTTTTGTTTGGTTAAATTGCATTGCTAAAATGAGGGTATTTTTAAACCTTTAAATGACTAATAGGACAAGTTTTGTTTGATAAATAGCATAAAAAAACCCTTATGAGATAGAAAAATTTGTTTTTCATCTATTATGTTTTAGACAAGATCATAAACACATGGTCCATAACTCCATCACTGAAGACAGAATATTTACTGCACTTGCCACCAATTGCACTCATATTTTTAGGGTAGTTCAAATTGTGAGAAGATTCAAATACATGGTGTTAGGTTTGCCATACTACTACTATCCTTCTTACAATTTTCATGACCTCGGGCAACATGCATTGTTGACTTTTATAGCTTTTAGAAATAATAATGTAAAGGGTGAACACTTATCATAGCATTGTAATGCTACAATCATGATTGTTACTTTGGACAAGATTTGGTTGTTGAACAACATAGGTGAACACACAAAAACAAACGACACAGACATGCGTGTCCATCCATTCTTGCTTTTTAGGACAATTTTAGGGTTCTTGTCTCTTGACCTAAAAAAGAAAAAAAATAAACTACTATTCTTCATTTTTACTATGTGATATGGCTTTAAATCCACAATTTAATTTCACCAATGAGTGTCACCAGCATGTATAAAGTAAATTTTTCTTAACATTTTTATCATTTTTGAAGTCAATTATGAGTTGACTATATTCGTGAGACATGAACTCAATCAAGCACTTTGGGTGGACGGTGAGTGGAAGCTAGGATGAACAATCCAATATGACAACCATGGCTACAATAGAAGGCAACCACTGTGACCAAGCCCAATGTTTAGGGATTAAGGTGTCCCTATTCAAAACAATAGGGGGTTTCAAACATAAAATCTGACCTATGAGTTTCTCATCTCACAAGAATTCAGGGCACTAGTGAATTATTTTTGTTCACTCACATGCCCAAAGTCTCAAACACTTGAGAGTTTGCGTTTAGGGTTTCTCTTTTGCAACAACAACCTTGCAAGAGTAGGACCAGCAAAAGCACAAGCAGCACAAGTACAAGGAGCAAGGCAGGAGTGGAAGTAGGATGGGTGGGTGGTGACCTCTATGAGCATTTATGGTTGTGTCCAAACTAGTACTCATTAAAGTCACAAAAATAGATTTTTGGAGTTCACTCCTAAAATGAATCACATTAGAAGTGAACTTCAAGGATGAGTCACCTCCTTGTTCACTAATAAATCCATAGAGGTGAATAACGACGTGAGTCACCTAAAAAAGTTGCCCCTAATGTTCACCACGACCACGAGGCCATTGAAGACTCCAAAAGAGACTCCCACGTAAGAGGACAAGAGCAAGGATATAGTAATTTTTTTGACACTACATACAGTATGTTGAAGGCTTGGGCCTTGGAGCCTGGAGGGGCCTCTCGACCAATCAGAGTGTTGAGTGGGACTTGGAACAGAGTGTGAACCGCTCCCTGAAAGAGTCCTGCCGGAGGCTCCAACTCCTCCAACGATGAGTCAAGCCAAACGGGTTTGGGAATGCGGTCCACGCGAATCTTATGCATACATCACCGTGACCCACCCCGCGCACCGCAAGCAAGCGCCCCCATGTCAACCCAGGTGCAACATGTTTGACTCGTAGGCGACTAAAGGGCAGCCAACGCAGTAACTCACTCCAGTAAATATTCACTTATAATTCCTACAATCACGTAATATATCGCCTCTCTTGGACGTCCCGGCCACCCCACCCCACAGCACGCGTTGATATAAAAACAATGTACGATCGCCGATTGCCAAGACTGAGAGGACGCCATCGCTAACAGTTGCGCTCATTTAATTGACTCCCGGCAGTCCAGCGAGACTCACAGTGCTAATGCGACGATGGAGTCTTCTCCACTCCACCTAATTCCAAAAAGTGCACGCTGCAGCTGTGACAACACGCGTTAAATCAATACTCGACGTGAAAGCCCAACTGCAACATAGTTACCCAAACTTACCACCAGTAAGTGAAATTCCTTCTGTAGTTACTTCGAATATTAATTTCAACCGGCTTGTGAGCTGGATCGGAAGGAGCTAGTAAAAGGAATCGGTTCAAAGACAGTAGGAGGGGGGTAGGATTGCAGTATGACATGTACTCACGCAAGCAGGCCTGGTGGACTTATGAATACCCCGGTCGGCTCCTGGCAAACCAAAAAAGGCTTGACTGACAAGGAGAGCTGCGTCTGCGAGCCAAGCTCGAATGCAAACCGCGTTGTGTGAAACGGGTCGCACTTGGCTGGGGTCTGGAGTGGCGGCAGTGCAGAGGGGCAGGGGAGCGCCGTCAACGGAGAGGTCGCCCCTGCGCACCGTCCGAAGTCTGAGATCACCTGTGGTTGACTGCACGTCGGGCTGCTGCAACAGCATGCGAGCCTGCGTGCCACTCACTCTTCCTGTCCATGGCCCCCAACAGGGTTTAACCCTTAAATGAGCACAGGGCATAGCACATACGCTGTCATATAATTGGCATTTGTTACTAAAACGCGTTATTGGTTGATTTGGGACAAAGCTTACAAAGTGGGACTTTTGGCGGAAAATCTGTTGACTGTTTTCTACTGAAATAAGATATATATGCTCTTTTTGGACATAAATTTCATTAACATCTATAATTTTGGACAAAAAGTTCATTAAGCATGTTTCAGGAGGCCTCTTGAATTTAACAAATATGGTTCCACATAAATTAAGGTGATAATCTCAGATTTAGGTGAGTACAAAATGGGACCCCTTGTTGTCCCAAATTAACAAATAACAAGTTCTAATAAGAAATTTTAATTTGGGATCTCAAGTAACTCACTAGAATTGTTTTGATCTATTTCCCAACTTCTTTGTTGGTCTCAAATGTAGATCCATTCCAAATACAAGAAAATGATCTCGTATTGTACTGGTTGCAACGATACGCTTAGACGTTTAGGAGTTAATTATTGATTTTTTTTAGAGTAGAGCAACTCACATGATAAGGAAATTTTGACTAAAATTGGAAAGAATGAATGATCAGTAGAAGTTCATCCAAAAAATCAGTTATTTTCATCCAAATTTGCCAAACTGGGTTTTTGCTCAATTAGAGATCTAGCGATTTCATCCAGTTTTTAACGGGAATTTCGTAGTGTAGTGGTCGCCAGCGACCCGTCGAGGTAGGATTTAGGGGCCAAAAAGCTAAACGCTGGGCCCCAAGTTTCGCCCTTTGAGAAAGCCTTTTTCCCTTGGGATAAACAATCATGCACTATGGCAGTTTAAATACTTTTACGTTTTGGAGGCCGTAACCTAATGTAAACTCTGAGCTCCGTCTTCCTCGTAGCGTACTTGAGTTCCGGGCCCATATATTTCTCAAAGCACCTGGTCCCTCCCCGCTTACAAAGTTCTTCACTCTACAAACTTTTTCGTACGTACCTATCCTACTCTTCATAATTCAATCCCGTCCAGTAAAGATGCTTAATTTATGCGTTGTATGATATCTTGTACATGTATATCCAAGAGTAGAGAAATACTGTGATGTCCCTTGTCGGCGTGATTGGGGTTTCGTACATGCGGTGCGGTAGTACCCTTCCGAATGGAAAATTAGCAGGAGCCACGGTAACATGCTATCGTGAATTTGGCCGTGGTAAGAGTTGCCTATTAGATGGTCATTATGACGAGGTGAACTTGCAGGTATGCGTCAGCTTTTGCATCTTTATGTGTAGATGGCTCTAGTTTGAATGCTGCAGCGCATGTGCGAAGAGAAGGAGGAGGCAGGGGTGACCAAACATGGGCTGGGTCCCGGAAGGGAGGGAGTATCTGGGATAATTGCGGAGGTAAAGTCAAAGCTAGTAGCAGCAGCATAGGTAGGGTCGGCAGCAAGGTTAGCTAGCTAGCTAGCAAGGCCGCGTAATGCGAGCTCCGTTCACTCAAAGTCCCCACATCGCAGTCTCCGGTCGCTCGCTTTTCCTGTCCTTTTCCTTTGGGAGCCGCCTGGACTCCCACCTTTTGTCGTCGCCCCTTCTCCCCGCTTTTATAAGTTTAATCATCTGCGCCAATCCTCAATCAGCCCACCCTCACCCTTGCATTGCAAGCCCTATCACAAGTCAGCGTGACACTTCCTGTCGGGCCTAGCTTGGCTTGAGCCCATGCGATCATAGCTTGCAGGTGAAGAAGATTGTGTTTCTGGCCTAGCTTGCTAGCTCACTGTCTCGGATATATGATGTAACCCAATCTGGCTTCTAGCTCCATCGACCAATTTTTTCCTCTTCACAGACAGACAAGCTGCGATCAATCAATATATATCGACACGTTACTTGACCCCCGCCGTGAGTGTTACGTTTTAGCCACGAGCGAGACTTGAAGTGCACTTATAGATAGATAGATACTGCTCGAATGCCAGCTAGCTATCGATTGGACCCTTTGCAAAATTGCAGTTTTAGACAAGCTAAGAATCCGACGTTGGTTTTGGGTGGTTCAGGTTTCAGCTAGCTAGCCTAGCCATGGGGGTGCGCAATGGGTCACTAGCGGTGCTGGTTTTCCTGTTGCTTGTTGTTGTTGCTGCGCCAAACTCTGTTCTCGGAAGAGGTAGTCTAAGAACAACTCCGCTGTTAGCTCAACCTGGTTCTCCATCCGAATCGACTTGGCTTTCTTCGAGTATGGCGACAAGATCAGCAGGTCCAGGTTTTCATGCTGCGAGAAAGCTGCTGGAGCAACGCCGACAACCAATGGAAGCTGCAACAGAGATCCATCGCCCTCCGCTTGACGACAGCGCATCCAAGTCGGTTCCAACCGCACCAGCTGCAGCTGCTGCAGCGTCGCATTCCCGGTTCGCATTTTTGTTTCGGAGCTTGGCCAAGGGTAGCCCTACCCCGACGCCCGGCACTCCTTCACCGGGCCACAACTGAGGAGCCGGCTACACCATTTGAGATTTCACCAGCTTGTACAGGAAGGATGCACCAGCCAGCAACGCCACGTCATCACCAACACGGAGCTCGCATCGATGGTTGTCACGCACTGTAAGGCGAATTTTGTGTCTAGGATTTGAGAGCTGCTGCTGCATTCAGTCCAGGCTGGAAGAACGGTATACGAAGATGAGCGCCACTGTACAGATTTTTTACCACCCCCCTCCATGTTTGACTCCAATTGAGTGGAATTGACCCAAATTTGAACTACCACACTTTAGACTTTAGTTTTGGTTGCAGGGGAGGAGGGTTCAGCTCCAACCGGGTTGGACTTGGCGAGGGTTAACAAGAGAACCCGTTAGATACAAAATTGTAGTTCTTAGAGGTTGTCAGTAAGGTTTTGTAGAAATCAGAATGCCAGGAGGGTCTTGGTAAACACAATAGGCCATAGCATGGAGACGTCGAGAGTGAACGCAGAGCTTGGCAAAAGGGTTGGTTTTGACTCCTCCCAAAAAACATAGTTAGTAAAATAGTACATTTCAGACAAAACAGCTGAACGATTGAAATATTTCAGTGCCAATTCGTCTTCCATCACACCATTGAGTGAATTCGACAGAGGGTGGCCCCAGGAGGGCTGTCAAAATTTTCAAGTCGATGCAAAGTTCGTGATTTTTCAGTTTTATTGTGCGTTAGCAAAAATGACGTATTGTAACTATTTCTGGAATCTGGATTACTCATTCATTTCTAAAAAATCTAGACTATGTAGGGTCTTTGGACATGGAGAGAGATCCTAATGTTTTGTATAGTATTTTTAACCAGTTCTGTTTTAACTAATCGGACATTATATAACTTACTGTAGGCAAATCAAGACCTTACATGGCCATGGTGGTTGAAGAATTCTAATGTTAAATAAATCCTGTAGAACTAACCTTTGCGAACATGAATTGAACCTACTAACCAGGGGTCTCCCAATGCACTTTATATGGATCAGATTAACAGAATCTCCCAATATCTTTGTACCTGGGGCTGTCCAGAATTAGTTGAATACGGCACAGAAGTTGCTATTTTTTCTGGTTTATGAGTGAGGAGGCTATGTCTGACTGCCATGGATTGTGTTCTTCGTGCAAGTGCATGTTGTGTGCCACTTTGGATTTCAAAGCGATTGACAGATTACTCATCGTGCAACGAAACTTGAACTGGCAGAGCGTTGGAATTAAATGGTAACGGAAAATTGAGATGGAGTGCCGCTGTCTCTCTCAATTCTTTGTTCACGCAACTCGTGTAGAACGCGGTAGGCCCCAGGTTCCGCAACTTGCAGCTCATGCTGTCGACCATTCTCCCCTTTTAATAAATGTCAGGTGAAGGCTCAGGTTCAAAAGCTCAAAGCGGGGCAAAGGATTCTCCCCTCACAGTACGAGTGGTGTTCTGAGTCCGGTAGGAGCAAACGACACACTATGATATGGACACGTGTCAATGCAGTTGGCATATCTACAACAACCAAGTTAATGATGCACAACCCTCATAGGAAAATATTATGTAACTTAAAACTCTGCCGAGCTAAGTTTAACTTCCGAGGGATGTATACTGCTCTGCAACACAGTTGCCAAATCCAAGTTTGAAGGCAACCATGTCACACTCTTTGTCTGGGCAGAAGAAGGATAACTAAAGGCTCCCTTTCATGAATTTCATCCCTCTCATGGCCAGACCACACCAAAACAAACTGGCATTTTGTAAAAAAAACAAGTGGCATCATTGCTTTTTTTGTTTTTTTGTGTGAAAGTAGATTCTTTGAAATTTTACATTCTATTTTCTTATTTGTTTCAAACAAGAGGTTTTCAGTCTTCACAAACGGCTGTCTCCGACCTTTGGTCCTTGAATGTTGGAGAGGTTATCTTTTGGAGAACAACGCATGGAACCTTAAATAAAATTGTTGTCCCACAATTCTCTAAAAAAACAATCTACTTCTTCATTATTTCAAATCAGATTTTGTAGCCTATATGGCCTAGCATCAAAGGGTCCAACTTCCAAGACACACTTAGATCAACCAAAATGTACAAATTTGAATGTTCAAAATTCGTGGAGATAACTTGCTATAATATAGGATCACCCTCTTGAGTTGCCAAGCTCTTGAAGTGAATGATTATAGTTCATTCTTCTATGCATATTATTGCGTAACGTTTTTAGCTTCTTAAGCATGAGCTATACAATCATGTAATTTTGGGCTTTCTATGTTCCCAAACATTAGAGGTTGCTCATCATTTGAATATATCTCTCAATGTTTTGCTAGTGTCTCCCTATGTTTTTTGAGGTATCTTTGAATGATTTGTAAATCAAGCAATTTTTGCATTACTATTTGTGGACTTTGAACAATGCATAAGTAGCTAAACAAGACATTTTGACATTGTTTTTGACCCAAGGTTGCTCTTACTATTTATATGTATTCAATGAGATGGATTTTTGTTATATTTGTATGTGTTATTACATAGAAAATAAATACTAATTTGTTTCACATATCAGTAGATAAATATTTTAAGCATTTTTTCATCATTAGAGAGCTTGTGTGTATTAGTTAGCCATGTTTGTAACATCAAAAGCTTCACAAACTTTTTTTAAAAGAGCTTTTAGGTGTGGATGAGATTTATGTGGAAATTAGTTTCTTCTCACCCCAACTTTAGACATTATCTCTAGTTTGATTCAACATTTACACACAATTGCATTTGTTAGGTAGTAGGTTAAGCTTAGGACAAAGCCAAGCACAAGTTGTTATTATATTTTAAAGAGTGTGTACTGTATGAAATACATTATTGCTTTAATTTTCTCTTCAAACAAACTCATAGCATTACAATTTTGGACCATTTGCCAATTCAAGAAAGAATCAAAGAGATCCCAAGATGTTGCAATTTTATGACAACTTCATCGTTAGATAACAGCATGAGCAGCAAATGAGCAAAACAAGGAGGAGTTTGGCAATAAGAAGGATTGTAATCCGCAAGTTCATTTAGAAAATTACTTATGAGAATTTTACTAATGTTAGAACTTCAATGCAAATGTCATATTTAACCCCTAAAGGACCAAAATCCCCTTGGGGGACTTTTGGGATTTTGGGTAGGCTAGTGTGACCTCAATTTTGACATGATTTTTTGAAACTTTTTATAAGTGTGTAAGAATGTATAAGGTTTGTGGGATGCAAAATATCATGTGATTATGTCACACAATTCAAAAGTTATAAGTTGTTTTTGGCCAAAAGCATTTTGAGGGGCAGCCTAGGCAAGGGAAAAGATATTGACTTTGGAGGGAGGGGGCAAGGAAGGGGTTGCCACATGTTGCTCTTGTGGTCCCCATTACTTTGTTATCTGACCCCTTTCATTTCCTATTAGGAGGTCATATTAGGTTTTGGAAGCTTCCAAATTTTAGAGATTTTGAGTTTTTTAGCTTTTTTTTTCCTTTGACATCTAAATTACATGTTTATCTTCATACACGCCATTCAAATTTTCCACATCTAAAAACATGTGGTGGGAAACTTCACTCAAAGATGTCATAGTGTATTGGCAAGACATGTTATATAATGGCATTTTTAGTACTTTTTAGGATTTGTTCCATGTCTTTGGTTGCCTTGAAAATTGGTATACATATGTCTAACTTGATTACCTATATGATAAAATTACAACTTCAAGGTCTGTAGTGCAAAAAAATCAGCAAATGGCAGTCAAAGCCATCTGAAATTTGTGGGGAGCATGGAAAAAAAAAACTTTTTGCTTCAAATGCTCATAACTTTCAATCCGTATTGTCAAATGTCACAAAATTTTCAGCACTTCTTTTTTTACAAGTACATTACAAGATCTTATAGTTCGATTTCCAAGAAAATCATTTTGGTGTAATTTTTGATAAACACAGCTGTAGGGGCAGGTGGTTTTTGGCAAAAAATGGCCTTGGTATTTTAGGGGTTATCTAGGTTTGGACAGGCCAAAATCCTTTAATAATTACCTCAAAAATATACTGAGATGTATACAAAACATTCACAAAACTGTTTTGATGTTATTACTAATTATCAACTAGTATGTTTTGCATTGTTTAGAATCAGATGGGAAGTCTGAAAAGTTTAGAATTGCACAAATAACCACACTTTAAGAGATATATGACATGCAAGTTTTCCGTATCCCAACGTGAATGACTCTCACGGGACAAGGTTCATAAATCCATGGCCACGGGAGGAGATTGTAAAATGTAATTATATCCAAAAGAGCTCCAAATGCTGTATTAAACTAATTTTAGACTACCGTATGATAGACTATGTAGATTTTTGAATATCAAGGAGTCTCCCAATGTTTTGCATATTATTTCACACATACATCTTTGACTAATTATGGGCTACAAAGGTAAATCACAGCTATACATGGCCATGATGATTGAAGGATATGAATTGATATCTACAAATTTCCCAAAACTATATTTCCAAACACAAAGTCGCCCTACAACAGAGGGGCTTATAAATGAAATTTATACGGACCAGAGACTAGCAAAAAATAACAATTTCTCTACACCTTACAAAATAGTTCGTAATTATGGACTTTAATCTATATAGAATTAGTTAAATATGGCATCCAATATTTACCATCAAGAATGCGTGTCACTTTCCCAATGTTTTATTATATAAGTGGTTGGGTTTTATTTTGTATTGCTCAATTTCAAATTGCCAAAATTGTGACATTCAAATGCAATATGAAATATGCAACATTTATCTAAATCTAAATAACTCATTTACATATTAATCTTTTGGACATTTTGTTTAGTTTTGGACTATGCAAAACATCAAAATATCTCCCAATATATAAAAATTATGTAGAAAATTTCCCAATGTTTTGAAAAATCTCCTAAAATATAAAAGTATGATTATTAATTTTGAACTTTGAATTGTCCAAACTTAGTTCTAACTTAGTTAAATATGGCTTTGATGCTTTAATGACCAAGATTAGTATAGATCCAAGGTTTAAAACAAGTACCTGATAAGTATCAATCCAGTTTCAGCAGGTTCCAATTTACCAAAATCGTTGATTTGGAGTTTTCCACATCTTTTTGATAAGTACGAGACAAAGTAAAAACAATTGAAGAATGTCAAGTTTAACTAATTCTAGACTGTGAAGGCAAATTTCGATTGAAGAGAGCCATAGTGGCCATTCAAGAGATATTCCAATGTCATGCACACCTTTTAAAACAAAACTTTCCAAACATCCCAATACAATGTAAGGGAGACATAAATTGACAAAAGCTTCCAATTTAATTTGCCTCATGACACAGAGTTTTATTTCCGAGCATTTGACTACTGTAGCCTGATAGCAGATGCGGCTGGCAACTGCTGAATGATATAATTTTCAGGGGAAACGTGATTCGATATTAAATTTTTATTTTCATGAAGATTCTGCATTTTAAAAAAAATGTTATTATTTGGTAATTAGCTTGATATAAAATTTGATATTGATTGAACCCTCCTAAAATCACCCTAGACTTTCCAAAATTAGCTTATATTGTTGAGAATTTTAGTTTTTAGTTTTGTTTGACATTAAACATTTTTGAAAAATAATATATGAAATAATTCAGCTAAATTTAGAAAAATTATTTTATGCCGAATATGATCTCAACCTACATTATCCAAAATTAGTCAAGTGTGGAGTAAGAGCACAAATATTAAGGGGGAGCCCAAGTATTGAATAGTTTTCTGCTTGTCTTTCTTGTCCAGAACACACTCAAGCTATATATGCGTGTATGGTTATGTGTATATGTACATGCGTGTGTATGTGTATACTGTATATATTTCTTGTGGTTTGCAGTGTGTGTGGATATCCATTGTGATTGGTGGAGATGGCAATGAAAGCTGTGGTCATGGCCTATCCAAGTGCCGAACAAGATGACCTAAAGTGAGAACATGGCAGTTGGAAGGCCAAAATTCCCAAATTTTCAGTTGTCTCCAAGAAATATTCTACTTTTTCATGGGCAATTTGCAATTGCTAGATTGAATTGTGAAACCCCTTGTGGGCAAAGCAAGGGGACTACTTTGGCCCACCAAGGATGGTTAGCTTGGAAAATTGGAGAAATATATAGGTGCTTAATTGGAAAATTCTTATGGGATGAGAAACCCTCTTTTGCAAAAAGTAAAAACTGAGACCCATTCTTTTAGGAAAGGCTGTTCATTGTGTTTTGGGTACTAAGTATTCCTTGAACAAAATCTTTTGCATTGTTAGTTGTCCTTAAATTTGTGAACATAGCAAGAAAAATCGTGAAGTGGTGTCACATTACGAGACATCACTCTTGGCATCATAAAGAACACGTGGCAATATTTTGTTCAAGTAAAATTTACGCAAGCTAAGGGCCTTAGGCATGGACAATCTCATGACTGCGCCACTAATTACTTAGGCTTTGCCCTTATTCCAAATGACTTAAACGTGAGAATGCCTTATGTGAGGTCCTTAGAGCATCTCCTGCAACACGTTTAAAGAAGCGCTTGGAAATTAGGTTTGGAGGGGATTGGAGTAGCAAGTAGCGCAACAAGGCGTGAAGTTCCCCTGTAGTCCGGAAGGTTTGAGGGCTTGCACTTGCTTTACAGCAAATCACGTGAACTATGCTTAATAGGGACCGTGAAGGGGGCGTGGAGAAAGCTCAAATTTGACATGAAAGTGACCAAGCCTGAAAGGCCCTGCTCTTGCACATTGACAAGTACAATACTATTGGAGATTCGAATTACAAAAGCCATTACGAGTTGAACGCAAAGAGTTGTTCTAACGTGCTGCACAAGATGCTATTACCCTACATATAAATGACTCACCAAATGGCTATACCTGCGGGGGTGGTTGCAATCCCGGGAGTTCTTACAACCCTTTCTGCTGCTTGAGTTCCATGATGAACATGTTGTCACGTTTCACTTTTTACAAGAACCAAAGCACAAACCTTGGAAGGGGTCCCAGACTTGTCCTTTGTAAGTTTATTTGATGTGGAAGTTTATATGGAGGCGCTGTTGCAAGTGACTTGGAGGTCAAAAATGCCGAGCGGTCCTTCCTCCCATCTGATTGGTATGGTTGGCGTTGAAAATTGGCTTCCAGTTTGAAGAACTTATTGTAAGGTAGGAGGCTCAAACTCCGTCAAGGCACTAAAATTGCTCACCTTCCCAAATGATCTCTGTTGGTACATGTCCTTATTCATAATTTTTCAAAAATGTACAGTGGACGTACATTTGAGGAGGTAGGTGGTTTTAGAGCCCTATGACCTTTCCACTTCAAAATTTCATAACTAATTCCACATTGTTTTAAAAAATATAAAATAACTTGAGTTAGATGCCAATTCCTCTTGTCTTTCAAGGAAAATTTATTGAAAAATATTTCAAGAAGTTTCACCTCCCCAAAATTTAGTTTCAGCCCTTAGATGGTCGGTTTATGAGCCTCTGCCCTTAACCCTTAACCCCTAAATCCTTGAGTGTCCCCTAGGGGGACAAATGAGATTTCAGGTAGGTACCTACAACTAAACTACTTTGTGTGATTTTTTGAAACTTTTATGGAAGATGGGGAATTCAAAGATTTGTGTGCACATCTAATTTTTTTTTTTTCATTTTGACATCTTTTGAAGAAGTAAAAAATGAATTTTGAATTTTTTTGGAGATGGGGCAATCCGGGCAGCCCAAATTTTTTTAAAAATTTACATTTTTTTGAAATAAAAATCTGAAATGGGTTCTTTGAGTTTACATATACATGGGAAGCTTTGAATCACTCATTTCCAGTAAATGAAATGAAAGTTATGAGGACTTTTAGTTGCAATATGTTTGGCCATGACTGTAATCTAGTTGTAGTAGTTTTTGGCAATTTATGCCACTAAGTTGTTGAAATGTGGCTATGCATTAGTAACTAGCCTTGATGTAAAAGGCAGTGTGAGCAACAAACTTGTCCAAGTATTGACAATTTGAGCAACATTCTCCTATAAATACTTGTTTAGTATCTACCTCAATTGCACTTTGTCCTCATACAACTATATATTTAGTATTTTTACTTAACATTCCTACTTTTAAAAAAATCAAAATATATTTCCCACAAAATGATAACTACGAGGAATCAAGGACTTCAAAAAATATAGTAAATAATTGCATATATCTCTCACAAAACTTAAAAACCCCAAAAAACAAGTGGCCATATTAATCTATGGATTGCATAGCTTAGCATGTGGCTAAGAGAGTTATGGCACAAATGAAGTGTATTGGCCACAACCTCTAAAAAAATACTACAAGTAAAATGTGAGAGATGAAGTATGTAGCAAGCAAAATACTTGTATTATTTTAGTTGGAGATTAGACTAGCAATGCCAATCAATTAGTAACAGAATTTATATATGGTTTTGAATCAAGCCTTGGCCATATGGTTATCAGTTACAAGTAAACATTGGCTACAAAGACACTTTTTTCATGTTTATTTCCTTTGGTGATAATGAAGTACACTATTTTAAGTAGAATTTTGGCTATGTTTAGCCAATAAAAAAACATTGATCAACACTATATGTCAACAACAATACTAGTGCTATCAACACCAAATGTCAACACATACACTATTTGTCAACTTATTTTACCATAATAGTTTAGTTTGCACAAAAGCAGTATTCAATATTAGCATTGATTGTTAATATGAACATTGATTATTAATACAAACATTAATTGTCAACTAAATGAGAATTAGAGTGAGTGAAATGATGGAATAAATTTATACTACTAAGTGGGAGGATTTTCCTAAGTGCATCCTTTTCTAGAACCTTCTAGAACTTTTTGTTGTAAGTTGAAGCAACAAAAGATGCCCAAAATATAGAACACCAAGGGTCCTCCAACCATGTTCTTTTCCAAAATTTTCTAGAACTTTTTGGTGGAAGTTGAAACAATAAAGGATGCTCCAAATATGAAACATCAAACGCCCTCCAACCATGTGCTATAAATCAATAAAATGCCAAGCACCCCCTAGCAAAGTATATAAAGAGTAACATTGTGATGAAACCAATTGGTGTTGTTGGTCTCAAAAAAGGATAAAAATGATGGTGCATAAAAGTTAGACTCTAAACCTGTTGTGAGATATTGATATTTTGTATAGTACATCAAGATTAGATTTTAGACCAATTAATTTGTGAGACATCCATTTTCTTTAAAGTTGAATGCTGCATTACCCTACATGTCCAACTCACGCAAAGCGTGTGCATGTACACTAGTAACACTATAAGTACCATAATACTAAATACTAAATGTTAATACTAGTGTAGTGCTTGAGAAAATTTTGATCTTTCACTAGCTAAGAGTAGACTTACATGTGCTAGCACATGTTGACTAAGAACATGTTGACGAAGATTGAAGGAGTTTATCAATGCTGGTAAAATGTATCCTTACATTAGTATAAAAAAATTTGTCAACCACTCGCATGTGGGTAGGGAGCAAATAAGTGAACAAGTAGGATAACCTTCTTGGTAATGAAATCCAAAATGTGATGAAACTCACAATGCATTGCCATCAAATCTTCAATAGAATCCTCCAAATGGAGTTTTTATCCAAATCAAGTGCATGACATATTGTTAGAAGGCTCTTGACAATACTTTCCAATGGTAAGTTAAACGCCTCATTTAGAGGAGATTACAGTTTTCTCTATTTGGTACAACAAGTTACATAATTGTGGTAACCTTCCCTACAGTAATTTAGTAAGTCAAATACAACCACCAAATCTGAACATCCCTCAGTTGCCTAAAACTCTTGAAAATAACGCTTACTCCTTAAAAACATGCCAATCAAATTTGCCAATTCTTTTATAGCAAATAAGCCGCACTTTCATGCATGAGTATTGGTTTAATATTTTTCTTTTGTGGACTTTACCAAAATTGCCCTCACATGAAAGTTTGCCGTAATATCTTTTATTTTTCACCATCAACCAAATTTTTATGTAACCGTATGAAATATTCCAATTTTTGAAAATTTGGCTAATTTTCATCGACTGGTTTCGTAGTTGTACCGGTTTTTTTCTGCAATTTCACTGATTAACTATACACTCACTGCCGGTTTTTTCCAAACATTGCCACACATTGATCCTCGTCCTAGTGGATTCTTTTGCCATTGGAAAAGCATTATCTCACAACATGTCCCAAGTTGAATTCAATTCCCAAACTTTGAGACTTTGAAAATTTGGACTTAGAGGCCGTGTTTCGCGTCTCAACCTTGTAAAGCTCAATGTCAATGCCATTTTTTCCAGCTTTGTTGGATTGTAAAGGGCAAGAAGAAAAGTATAACAAAAATTCAGTTTTGAATGTTCTGCGCAAACAAAACGTTATTAATTAGCTCTCAAGTAGGGTCATTATTTTTGCTGCACCCTTCTTGAGCAAAGCTCCATTTTCTTAGCTTCAAATCTTTCAAAAAGTGTTGCCATGTACATTTGAGTGAACTTGGATTTGAAACTTAGGACATAGGGTGCAATTAAATGTCCCAATTTTTAACCCATCCGTCAATCAGATTTTGAGGTCAAGTTCGAAGTCCTCATGCACTTAGACATGCCTATGTTAATGGGCTTACATATCAATTGGCAGAATAGGCTCATTGTAAATCTTTCCTTTTCGTGATTAAGATTCCTTAATTATATTTGCTGATACCAAATGATTCAATGTTGGTAACTACCAAGTAGGCAAGTACGCATTTGATAATAAAATTTGAACCTCAATTTGGATTTAGATTTAGATTTGGAGTAGTTAGCTTAAGAATTTGGTTCTTGTGCAAATAGCGTTGTTTGTTTCAACTTGTTGTCAGTAAAGGTCTTGCCATGTGAAAGCCAAGAGTGTTTTGAGCATTTTATTTTCTTGGTGGCATTGCTCTAAATTTTCAATTAATAGATACTAGATAAGAGCACATGTCATTAGGGATTTTTTTCCACTACAACTTACATGAAAGCATTTTTTGGAAGTTTTGGCATTAAGAAAATGGGAAGTTGATTCACAAAGTCAGTGTAGCAAAAAGAAAATTCCCTACATGAGAACCCCAAGTTCCAATAATTATCTTGTATAAAAACTTTTTTTTAATTTTTTTCTTCTTGCTTTTAAAACAAAACATTGTCAACATTGACCATATTTGACAAAAATGTGCAACGTGTTTCTTTGTAAGGGTGTTGTAATCCTATTTTTGAATTGATGAATATTTCATATTATATATATTAATTTTGTGTAGCAATATTTAGGTTTGGCAAAACAATTGTGTTCTGTTTTTTATTACCCATTTTCAAGTGAAGTTTATAGCTTATCTAGAGTTTGGAGCTAAATGTAATTTAGTGTTGTTGCAAATGCCTTATATGTCTTGGAAAGTGAAAATTGTCAAGTATCAAAATTTCTTTGTGAAAAAATTACAAAGCAATACCTCTTTCCATGGATTTCTATTCATTTAGAGGAACTGTCTTGGCGCTTTTTTGGATGCATATGTATCTTTGTGAGCTATTTTGAAATACATAGAGATTTACATATTTATCACAAGCTTCAATTTGATTTCTTGCCAAGTTATTTGTCTCAATGGACAAGCTATCCCTCAATATTAGCTTTGCATGTATCCAAATTGTATTTTCATGGCTATGAGTTGCCAAGCCAAAAAAAGTACAAGCTTCCAAAACTCTCTTGAAATTATATTCAACTATTTTGAACTTTTAAGTCCAAAATTTCAATCCAAAATTCCAGATAAAACAAATTTGGAAGATATATTCAAAATATTGAAAGATATTTGTAAAACATCAAGGATGCTCAAGTACAAACAATATATTTAGTCCAAAACTAATGAAAATTGTCTTTTTTTTTTTCAAAATACCCAAATCTTCGAACTATAACAATAAAGAAATTTCACAAAAGTGTAAAATTTGCCCAGCATTCAAATTCTAAAAATAGAATTATGACATTTGAATAAATAAATGTAAAAGGAAAACTTGTAGAACTAAATCTGGTAAATTTGGTACATCATTAACTTGAATATGCCTTATGTATAACTAGGCATCCAATGAAGTAAAGAAAAATACTCAATACCTTCAAGAAATTTTTAATTAGATTAAATGCATTCTAACTAATATTCCAAAATTCATATTTCAACATCCTATGTTAATTCTAGTCACACATAAAAAAACAAGTTCACAATGATTAAGTGACAATGACTAAACCATGACGTGTACAGTCATTTTTTTAGTTATTTTTTAATCATTGCAGTCATTGTCACTTAATCATTGTGGACCCATTTTTTTTACCTGTGAGTGGATACACGACAAGTTTTATGTCATTTCAAATTATTACTCTATTTTTCCCGATTAATTATTTAACAAATACAAGACAGGATTTTTCAAGTTTTTAAATTAGCTCTTAATTAGTTGAAATTCTACAAGCCATGACTCTTTTATAAGTTTTCAAGGAAACTAAATGGGAAATGCATACGTTGAAATGATCATTGTCAGATATTTATCCTTTCACCCAATTGAGCTAACCCTCAAAATCATGTAATTTTTACTTTTAAATAGCTTAGTTGCTTTTGGTGAAAGCCTCCATCTTTAAGTTGTTTTCAATGAATTAGGAAGACCCTTCCAGTTGCAACTACACCACATAACTTAACCCCTCACAGCCCATGGTACTTTTGAGTATTTCAGAATTTGTTTGAAAGTGAATAAAATGCCTGCATTTTTATCAATCTTATCAATTTTTTCTGAAATGTAACCATACAAATCCAAAGTAGACAAGTTATAGATCACATTGGAAAAAAAATCACAACAACATCATTTATGGATTGAAAGATTATAATATTTGATCGTGAGGGTGTTAAAATTGCAAAAGTGATTTGAAGTCTTTTCAATCCTCTTTTTGTATCTCAAACCTAAAATTGAGGGTACCAAAAAAATATGAGTATGTAAAGTATAACATGCATAACCCCAATCAACTTACGGCTTCTCAAAATCTATTCTACAACTTTTTAAATTGAATTTTTGATGTGATTTTTTCTCCAAGTTCTAGTGTATTTGAGGCTCATTTCCAAGAGCCTTCAACACTAGAAAGTGAAGATTTGCAATGGACACCCTTACACAAAATCTTGAATAGACAAATCATGTTAATTCATTTTCAAAATCATACTCCTCATGCTGAAACTAGACTTCAACAAGAATTTAAATAAAATAATAACCACTAAAAAAAATCTTACAAAAAAGGTTGCACATCTCTAAATAAAATTCAAAAGGGCCCAATTTGGGCCCTTTGGGCGGTGAGGGGTTAAATGGCACAAGCCTTTTATTGTACATACTTGGAACTGATAAGTTATGTAAACCCTTATATGGAGTTCCAAACAAGTTTGTATAATAAAGAATATAAATGTCATTTTATTCTCATAATGTTGCAATTGGTATTGAATTTTTATGCAATCCCAATCAAGCATACCAAATTTTGGTTACAGAAAACCAAAATTCTATTTTTGGTGGACTCTTGCCAATAAAATTCATGGTTTTACATGTTGATTGATTAAAAAACATTGGTGATGAATTTTAACAATTTAATTGCATGGATATGTAGGAGACATCCATATGCACATCTTTCCTTTCAACATCTCTGATCTCTCCTTCTAACAAACATCTTCAAAAAGTTCAAAATTCCGTCAATAGAGATGTGAATGCTGGGATGATCATGACCAAATTAGTACAATAGATACCTCTATTTTTAATTAGTTTTTGGCAAAATAAACATATCATCAAATTTAAAGGTACAAATCTAATCATGATGTATGAGTCAACTAGCACACTTTAATCACCATAAAGACACATCAATTTTACTAAATTTGGTCATGATCACCTAGCATTCAAATCTCTATTGAAAAAAATTTGAACTTTTTGAAGATGTTTGTTAAAAAAAGAGATGTGCGTATGGATGTCTCCTACATATCCATTGTTACAAACTAGTTTGTAATGACGGTTACGTTGGTTAGAGGTTGGTTACCCTTCCTCTTTCCTTCTTAAACCAAGTGAGGAGGTTTGTTCCTCACTTGACATTTTGCTTAATACAATGGAATACTTTCAATATCACCTTTGCGTCTCTTTGTGTTTGTTTCTACATTAGGTTATGATCTCAAAATAGGAAAGGAATGTTGACTCTTGATCTTGTATCGTAACATAATGTCAAGTCTTTGAGAGTCCACATTCGGATGAGGAGGCAACTGGGTAGGGATGTATTTGGTTTTGACAAATGTGGGATGTTGCCTTTTGGATAATAATTGTGAAATAAATAGGCTCAAGAGTTTTTGCAAATTTTCTATGGTGGTAGGAGTAGCAAACAATTTGTGCAGTTTTCTTTTTCCAAAATTTTGGCATGTTCTACTTAACGATTCAATGCGTTCTTGGGGTTGTTTGTTGGTTCTATCGAAGAGCTGATTTTAAGTTTTGATGCATTCACCGTGGTTGGTAGGTAGGATAACAACCAATTAATTAGTAGTGATTAGGAAGGAAAGAAGAGTAGAGGCATAAATGAAATAAGGTTAGAGTTAGGAAATACTTGCATCAAGTAAATCATGTTGCAAATTTCAACAATGCTTGTCTACAATGGCAAGATTGTGGTGGGTGAAGAAGGTTGGAGAAGTCATGTTGTGAAGTTAGGTTGAGCTACCATGGATCGTGAGCACGTAGCTAGAGATCCGCGACTGCTTACAATGCCAGAAAGGGTGGGGTCGGAGTTGACCTCATTCATACAACAACAAATTCAAAATGTGTTTCAAGCGGCGATCCCCCACTTGGTGCAAGAACTTTCAAAGCGTGCAATGTTGGGGCCAGGACTGGTAGCGTCATTCACATCCGGGAAAGAAAGGCGAGCACCAAGAAGAATGGGAGAGCCTCGAGGTGATGGATCTGATATCAAAGAATCAAAAGTAGCGAAACCGGATAAGTTTTCCGGAAAGAATGGTAACGAGGTGTACCGGTGGCTTGCACAATTGCATTTAGTATTCCGAGGTAAGCCACGCACTTATAATTTTGATGCCAATAAAGTTGCTTATGTTCTTTTATATATGACAGAGGCTGCGCAAAATTGGGTGATGCCACTTTTGCAAATCATTGATGAAAAACGTGATCATGAGCTGTTGACGGACTATGATGCTTTCCGGAAATCTATTATTGGGGTTTACGGTGACTTGGATAGACAAGGTAACGTAAAAGACCGTTTAGGTCGGCTTAGACAAACCGGTTCGGCGGCATCATATATTTCTACGTTTAATGAATATGCCGCTCAAGTCAAATGGAATGAAGCTAGTTTGGTGGCTCGGTTTTGAGGAGGACTCAAAGATGAGATCTTGGATTCCATAGCCACCGCAGAGACCCAACCACAAAGACTTCAAGATTGGATGGTAATGGTGTCCCGAATTGATGAGAGGCTATGGGGCCGACGGCAAAATTAGCGGTACAATCCGTTTTCCAAAATGTTAGAGTTCCAAACGCTTCTTTCCGTGATCCAAGTACGAGGTCTCAAGCAAATTTGGACCCAGTGTCTATGAAGCTTGGCGTGACTCGAACCACGCAAGTTTTGACAAAAACGGCAGCGAAACGGCTAGAGTATCAACGCCAGGGAGGATGTTGGGGTTGCAGCGAACTAGGATATATCAGAGCTAAGTGCCCCACAAATTCCTCTAGGCCACTTTCAATTTCGGCTACCATGAAGATGGAAGAAACAGCCTTGGGAAAAGTGGAAGCCCAGGACTGAGTGGGAGGATTCAGTACCCGGGCATTGTCTAGACGGCGGCGGCTACAATCCCGAAGCAAAGCACAAGCACAAAACGGGAGGATGATGAGCTTGATCATGAGCAAGGTTTGCAATGGAAAAAACCTCTAGTGATTCACGAAGATCCGAGAAATATATTGACTCCATTGTCTCTACGTGCTACCTTGGATCCGGAGGTCCATGTAACGTTGGATGCCACAATCAACTCCATGGCGGCCTCCACCCTAGTGGACTTAGGAGCCACAAGAATCTTCATGCATTCTAGGTTTGCAAAGGAGTGCAATGTAATTCTAAAATTCAAGGGAGCACCAAGAGAAGTCCGGGTGATTGATGGCCGAATGATTAATTCCGGACTTATTACACACGAAGCGGTGGTTGAACTTGTAATTAGGAGTCATCATGAAAAGTTGGTAGCGGATATTACCAACACAGGAAGATATCCATTTATTTTGGGCATCCCTTGGTTGATTTGTCACGACCCAAGTATATGTTGGTCACAAAGGAGTGTAATGTTCAACTTAGCGTATTGTGGAGCGAATTGTACAATGCCTGAAATAATGAGCCTCCATTCCGGAATTGGGAATGATGTTTGGCGACGGTCAATGGATGGTGGGATTATTGCAAGTACACTGCATTTACAAAGTAAAGTTCACGAAAGAAGAATCGAAAAAGAAATTAGCGAAGGAAGAGGCACCGCGGGCCTTGCAGGCGCTACAAGCTTGTCAAGGCCCGCAGACAGCCTGTGCGTTGGCGCTGCAGGCCTGTCGGGGCCTGTAAGCAACCTAGGCGCTGGCGCTGTGGTCCTGCCAAGACTATCGGGACCTGCCGGGCGGGCCCAG
>OY987242.1:7242325-7369207 GCA_963920765.1 Ulota crispa | reverse complement strand
AACCTAGGCGCTGGCGCTGTGGTCCTGCCAAGACTATCGGGACCTGCCGGGCGGGCCCAGGCAGTAAGCCCCATCCCGCCACTCGGCAACTTGATGCCGGCTGGCGGCTGCGAGCTGGCGGCTGAGAGCACCCCCACCCCGGTACCCTCCCCAGCACTCGGCATATGGATACCGGATGCAGGGGCCAGTAAGGGGCTTAGGGGTACAGGGCCCGGTAAGCCAATGAAAGGTATCGGACCCGTTACAAAAAACTTAATTGCCCCAACGCACTCCTTTGTGTTAGCGGTCACTTTTCGTTTTTAGCAAAGATGCGGAGATTTATGCACTCAATATTTCTAAGGTGAGTCTTTCTAGTACAAAGAATTCTTCAATTTCAGAGGAATACCGCGACTTGAGTAGAGTTTTTAGTGAGTAAGCATTAAATGAGTTGCCAAAACATTGCGTGGCGGACATAAGGATTGAATTCAAGTAGGGCCAGGAGCCACAAAATACTGGTCTCCAACCTATGTCACTGCGGAATTATAAGAATTTCACAAGTATTTAGAAGAAAATTTGGGGAAAGGATGGATTTGACAATCCAAATCCCTGATATCGGCACCAATTGTCCTTTGCCAAGAAGAAAGATGGTTTCATTAGAGTTTGCGTGAATTATCGAAATTTGAATAAAATCACAATTCGAAATCACTACCCGTTACCCCTTATTCCAAGAAGCTCACAGACCGGTTGGTGGAAGCAAAGATTTTTACTAAGCTAGATATAAGACAGGCGTACCATCGAGTGCGGATGGCATTGAGACATGAGTTTAAAACGGCATTCAAAACACAGTATGGGTTATTCAAGTATTTAGTGATGCCTTTTAGATTAACCAATGCGCCTGCTCAATTTCAATTTTACATGTAGGAGATCTTTGAAGATCTATTGGACATTTCCGTAGTAATATATTTGGACGACATCCTCATTTTTTCAAAAGATCTGGAAGAACATGTACGGGTCGTGCGGGAAGTTCTTCAACAATTGGAGAAACATGGACTTTATGCCAAGGAATCAAAGTGTCAGTTTCATTGTCAATCCGTTGAGTTTTTAGGAATGGTGGTGTCTGCTAAAGGGTTGGAAATGTGCCAGGACAAGGTTTAAACCATTAAAAATTGGCCCACACCAAAAATCGTGAAGGAAGTGCAAGCATTCTTTAGCTTTGCCAATTTTTATTGGCATTTTATATGTGATTATTCTATGATTGTCGTTCCCCTTATCATGCTGACAAAAAATGATAAAAAATTTGAATGGACCATAGAAGTGAACCAGGCTTTCATGGAACTTTGATCAAGATTTCTCTAAGCACCGGTATTGCTCCACCCTAATTTTGAATGACCCTTCATTGTAGAGGCAGACGCATCCAATGTGGCAACATGAACTATTCTTTCACAGCACGGGGATGATGGGCATCTCTACCCTTGTGCGTTTTGTAGTTTAAAGATGTCTCCAGTAGAACAAAACTATGATATCTATAATAGGAAGCTCTTAAGTATAATTTTGGCGTTTCAAGACTGGCGGGTATATTTGGAAGGATCACCGCATCGAATCCGAATATTTTTGGTTCACAAAAATTTGGAGTATTTTCTTACTACAAAACAGTTAAACCGACGTCAAGCTCAATGGTCTAAATTCCTATCTGCTTTTAACTTTGAAATTTACCACCGGGCGGAATCGCTAAATGGAAGGACAGACACTCTTTTAAGACGAGTAGATGTCATCAAGGGACAAAATAAAGAGAATCGACCTTTACTGCGATTGGCTGCGCTTAAGTCTTATGAACTGGTATAGGCGGATATACAGATTATAGAACAACTTAAGACAGCGTTGCAAGAGGATGCCACACTACAACCACTATTGTCATTTTTCAAAAACAATTCCAAGCAACCTCCCCAAGATATACGCCGACGACTTTAAGGATACACATTGGATGATGGAATCCTTTGCTTTAAAGATTTGATATATGTACCAAACGAAGAGGAACTCAAGCGGCAAATTTTGCAATCTCGGCATAATGCACCAGCCACGGGACACCAAGGAAGAGCTAAAACTTTGGATTTGGTTAGCCAAATTTTTTATTGGCCCACATTACGCCGCTATGTTCACCGGTACGTTGAGGGATGTGACTTGTGTTAATGGTTGAAATTAACTCACCATCCTAGATATGGACTAATGCAACCCATTTTGGCTAATCATGCATTGTGGAAAAGAATTTCTATTGATTTCATAGTAAAATTACCAAATAGCAGTGGATATGACTCTATCATAGTGGTGGTCGATAAAAACACAAAACTATGCCACTTTATTCCTACAAAGGAAACAATTATCTCCAACGAGACCGCTTCATTATATCCATATAATATTTAAAAACTTCATGGCATACCGGAGGAGGTAATTTTGGATTGTGGGCCAGTTTTTGTCTTTAAGTTCATGAAAAGATTTTGCGAACTCCTTAGGATTTGGCCATCTCCAACCACGGCTTTTCATCCTCAAGTGAACGGGCAAACCGAAAGGGTATATCAAGTGCTTGAGCAATTTCTTTGAATTTTCACTACAACCCGGCAAGATGATTAAGCCGATCTCCTCTTAATAGCAAAATTTGCGTATAACAACGCAAGTCATTTTGCAACAGAGTTCTCTATTTTCTATGCCACTTATGGTTATCATCCGGCATTTTCGGTTTCTATACCAATCACATCTACAATGCCTGCGGCGAAAGATCAAGTGCAACATTTACAACAAGTCCACAAAAAATTTAAGGTTATGATAAAAATTGCAGGGGAGGACGCCAAATGCAACTATGATCGCAGGGTACAATTACAACCAACATTTCAAATAGGCAACAAGGTTTTTCTTTGGCACAATAATATAACAACAATAGAACCGTCTCGGAAACTGGACCCAAAGTTTTTGGGACCATTTACAGTAATTGCTAAACTCTTCAATGTTGTTTATCGCTTACAATTACCAAAAACATTGCAGATTCATGATGTGTTCCATGTCTCCTTGCTTAAAAGATATCGTCATGATTCCATTCCGGGACAACGCCAATTACCACCTCCACCGATTACCACTCCTGATAGAGATGTTAAATGGAAAGTCCACGAAGTTCTTAATTCACGGATTTTTGGTCGGGGAAGAAGATTGCAATATCTAGTCTCTTGAGAGGGCTACGGATCAAAAGAGAATTCTTGGGAGCCGGCGGCAAATTTAGAGAATGCACCACTAGCGGTGGCAAAGTTTCATAAGAAGCATCCTGGAGTGCCGGCACCGAACCATAAGAAAACTTTACCTAAGAAAGGGGATAATGTTACGAACTAGTTTGTAATGACGATTACATTGGTAAGAGGTTGGTTATCCTTCCTCTTTCCTTCTTAAACTAAGTGAGGAGGTTTGTTCCTCACTTGACATTTTGCTTAATACAATGGAATATTTTTAATATCGCCTTTGAGTCTCTTAGTGTTTGTTTCTACATTAAGTTATGATTTCAAAATAGGAAATTGTCAACTCTTGATCTTGTATCGTAACATCTATGCAATCAAATTTTTAAAATTCATCACCAATGTTTTTCAATCAATCAACATGTAAAACCATTATTTTTATTAACAATAATCCACCAAAAATAGAATTTTGATATTCTGTAACCAAAATTTGGTTTGCTTGATTGGGATTGCATAAAAATTAGATACCAACAATATGAGAATAAAATGACATTCATATTCTTTATTATACAAACTTGTTTGGAATGCCATAAGAGGGTTTGTGTAACTTATCTGTTGGGTATTGTACTAAACACTTGATAGGGCCAGTACTAAAAAATAACAAAAAATTTACAAATAGGGGCACAAAAATAAAAAATATATTAGATAGGGGCATAGTTTTAAAATAACTAAAAATAGTTACAGGCCCCTTAGAGCATCTTTAGTCTGATTGGTATACCAGGCATGATCTTTTAATAGTCAATAAACCATAATATAAAAATTACATGATTTGGAATGCATGAGATTTTCAATTGTGAAAACATAATAAGATTTTGGTTTGGACATTTGTTGATTTAGATAAATCACATTAAATGTTAGCTAGTTTTCACAAAACTTAGAGGCCTTTTCAAATCAAGCTTAAATAAGGAAATTTTAGTAAAAGGATATGTATAATTGCTATTTCCTTTACTAAAATTTCCTTATTTAAGCTTGATTTGGAGAGGCCTCTAAATTTTGTGGAAGTTAGTTAACATTTAATGTGATTTATCTAAATCAATCAATGTCCAAACCTACAAAAATTTACATATTATTTTGAAATTATCATGAAAATTGTGCCCCTATTTGTAATATTTTTTTGTTTTTGTGCCCTTTTGAAAAATTCCCAAAAAAAAATCACCCATTACTATGCCATGGCCTTTGAGTTCATGATTTGGCAACAATTTTTGTTAAACATCATGTGTCAATTTTGATTCATTGCGTGCAATTGGTGCCAGACCTTTTGCAAGAAGTATTACAATTAGAAATTATTTTTGAACATAAGCCTCAAAAGATGGGCCTACAACTATTTTTTTGAGGTTCAAAGTTCCTTCCTCTCTGTTTGCTCCCGTTGTACAACTAAGTATGAATTCTTTTTTTCTCTCAATTATGGGATTTCACGTCTTCTATAAATTGTAGGGAATATAGTTTTTTTTTTTTTTTTTTGTGAAAATAAAAAAAACTGTGATTTTTCAAAGAAAAAGCATAAAAATTTATGCCAAATAAGAAACACGCTAATTTTTTTGAACATATCTCCGTATACGTATATCATGGTGTAGAATATCATGGGGAAAACACTTTATTGTGTCATTCTAAAAATATTACTCCATGGTAATAGGTCCAAAATTCAAGTTGCTATAAAAGATTCAATTTAAGGAAACTTTGATTCTTTTTAAATAAGAGTGCAAACTGCACTTCATAAACTTCAGTTATTTAGTAGGACTCAAACCTTAAAACATATCATATTTATGAGTATTTTTTAAGTAAAGAAAAAGGTAGCAACGACTGCCAAAACACATTACACCGTGATTTGTGAATTTGTCATTTTCTTGAGTAATAAAATCAAAATTTCACCAAGAATGAACATCCAACACCGGCTTCATTGAAAATGAGTTCAGGCAACTCCTTAAAAAAATTGAATGAAAAAACGTTCTTCTTCCATGCATGGGACCTCTTTGAAATCATCCAAACGTCACATAACAACCTCCCGAGCATTGCAGGGTTAAGTCCACCAAACACCAAACTTTTGCCTTTCGCTTTAATAGCTTTTATGCATGAATGGCTATGCTTGGGGAAAAAAAAAACTAAAAAAAAAACTACAGCAATTTATTATCTCAACTTTTTGAGATACTGCTTGCTTTTGGTATTTTGTTGTACTTGGTGCTGTAAATGCACGTATCTAGTCCCTTCCAAACTAATATTTGGAATGTCTTGGCGAGTAAGGGGACCCTAGAGGAGACTTTCTAAACATTGTAGAAGACTAGGTGGGGAGGAATTGAAGAGTCCCATGTGTTATAGTCATAAAGAGTTTTGGCTTGGACAAAATGGGTGGCAAAGTTTTCATACTGGGAAATTTTGTAAAAACATGCACATATATGCATGTAAAGAATCTAAAAGCTGGGAATTGTGAATAAAATTTATGGCTCCTCAAAGATGATTGTATTTCAACCACGTGAGCCATGCATTGAAGTCTACTTGTCAATTCTAAGATGGTATCACTTGCTCCGTATAGATGTCTGAGGCAAAAGTTATTTGAGAAAAGATTTATAACAATTTGATAACTTGCTGTGTAGCTAAAGCAAATGCACATATGGTCTTTTAAAAGAAAAGCGTGAATTAGAAATTATTACACAAATAAATGAAGAAAGTGGCAATGCTATCAAAGATCAACAAGCACCATGCTCACAAGTAATTTCCCTCTTTGTTTGTATATAATGCCATGGTGAGATGTGGTGTCTCTTGGGCAATTTGAAACCACGTTTTGTCTTTGTTGTATCACAATGTGCTACTAGAAATCTCTTGACATTGGTTGGATTATGTTTTGCTCTTATTATGTTATTAATAGTGATTTTTTATGAGCTTTAATAGTAACTCTGGGGGGTGACCATTGAAATTTCAGAAAACTAGGTGAGATAAAAATAGGGTCAATTTTATTCATTGGAAATAAAATTTCATATTTTTGTTAGATCTATCACAACATTGAAAATATGTCTCTTGCTTCATTACATGTAAAATATGGTAGTGAATAATATCTCCACTTTAGTATATTGTAGAAAAAAATACGATAAGGAAAATAGGATCTCCCTAAAAGTGCTTAGTAGGATGAATTTGATTATACTTATATGACTAGTTTGGATGAAAAATATTGCACTTTCTATCCAACTTTCAAATGTAGAGGAGGGGAATCTTTTAGGGTTTAGGGTTTCATTGGATGTGTGACAAGGATGCCAGTATTGTTAGCAGTATTAGGGTTGAAAACTCTAGAAACATTAATAACCTACCATTAGTAAGGGTTTGAGGTCTTTGGATTCCTACATGCAATTTAGTTTGCTTCCATGCTATAAGCTTATATGTTAATCTTGTTCTTGAATTCTCTAATTGCACATACTGCAAACTTTGAAGTAGCACTTTCTACTTTTTGCTATTTGTGTTTTTGTCCTTCTAGGTTTTTTTTCACCACGCTTATTACTTTCACATTTGTGTTCATTGCGCTTACTACTATAGGCATGAAAGTGGCAGTTTGGGCACTTTACAATTGAAGGTTTTTGTATTATCTTCTTATCAAATTTGACCTCTTGGCGCATTTTGCAGGCATCATAGAGGCAATTTAGGGTGCTTAAGAGTTGATATTTTGTTTTGCTTTTGTAGGGCGTACTTAGGGTTTACTATTTGAATTTGTGTGATTGTTTGAAGCACTTTAAGGTTCTTTTGGTATTTAGAATTTTGGTGCAAGTTGCGGGAGGACAACGGTGGTGGATGCTAGAGTTAGGGTTTAATTATTTTTTGCAGTATTCCACTTGGAAAATAAGAATTTAGGGTAGAAACTTCGTTACATTCTTGTGCTAGGTTTTGGTACTTTGCAATTTGTAAAAAAAATAGGGTGCCAAAAATTAGCCTTCCTAGCCATTTAGAAATAAACATAGGGTACCATAAAATTTATAAAAGTAGCTTTTTATCTAAAAACAGGGAGGAAAAATTTACCTTGAAGAAGATAAATACCCCTCCTTTAACCTCTAAAGGCCCAAGCCCTATTTTCTATGAAAGTCATTCAAAACTACCACTTTCAAGGTAATGAGTAGAATGGTAGGAAAAAAAGTTTTTTTCAAAAATCCAACTATAAGATCTTGCCCTAGACTATGGGAGGTACTTGTGGGGAAAAAATCATCTCATTCTAGATGTAGAGGAGTGAGTCAATGAGATATTGACATCTGAAGTGAAAAAGAAAAAGAAAAACTCCCTATTGTTCAAAAATTTCAAAAGCCTTTGACCACTTCTATATCAAAAAAATTGCTCTATGCAAAACTGAGGTTTTTTTTTCCCATGTAGAAGACCAAGTTAGGTAAGTGTAGGAGAATTTTCAAATTAATTGGAGGTGTGAATCATACTTTGTAAAATCTTGCAATGCCGTAAGGTCATGAAATTTGCATATAAACTAGGCAAAACTGGAGGATTTATGTAAAATTCAAAAATGTGAATTATTGTGGTTAAAATGGTGAGAACCAAGGAATCTTAGTCTACTACAACTTGGGAAAAAAATGCCTGAAAACAAATTCATAAATCGCTCAAAAAGACAAAGCACCAAATTTTACAAGGGGCAAAGAAAATGGAGGTTTGCAATTGGGAGTCCCATACCTACCCGCAAACTAAAATTTCTTACAACTATTTCATCTCATCAATTGGAATTGAATCATTCAAAGCTTCCCACATATGTGTAAATCTAAAGAACCAATTTCAAATTTTTATTTTATTTATTTATTTATTTTTTGAGTTGCTCTCTTCTCCCTTGTTTATTAGTTATTCATGCACAACTTTGTCAATAAATGTTGGAATGAAGAAAAAATTAGATGCCCTTGTAGATCTTTAAATTCTCCATATTCCATAAAATTTTCAAAAACCCACGTAAAGTAGTTTAACTATAGGTACATGCTTGAAACCCCACTTGGCCCCCAAGGGACCACTTGGGCCTTTAGAGGTTAAATACCCCATTATTGCATGTGATATCCAAGCGTGAGGGGGTGTGACCCCCCAAGTAGTAACTACAAGTACATAGGTTCAAAGTTGAATTTGTAAATGAGCCTAGTTAGGAATTGAACATTACCAAAATGTAAATACGGCTAATGATGAGTAAAGCAATTAATATCATGATGTATAGATGCCCTACCAAATCATTAAGATTTTTTTGTAGAATGTTCTTGTAAAGTATTGTGGAACCTTTTAGTATGATTTATTTGTCATAGTTTAATAAAAATTGTTTTAAAACATAACATATGAGGTTCTAAAATGGTGCGGGTTCTAAAAGCGTGCACTTCTAAGAATGGCTAAAGCTCAGCCCACCTAACTCATTAATGATAGTAATAGATATTTGAGGGGAACATGTTAGCCATTCCTAGAAGTGCACGCTTTTAGAACTTGCACCATTTTAAGGCCTCAAACCTTACATAAGAGTAAAGGTTAAAAAGAGTTTTGGTATTATCAATACAATTTATTTATTTTGAAGTTTAAGCTTAATTCTATTTGTAAGCATCTCTTGCAATTCTAGCTTCTCTTCCATAATTTATTTACCTCTTGTCCAATGCAAGTTTATCTTTTGTTTGTTTTTTTTGTCTTTTATTATTCACCTTTGTAGTTTGCATCTTTTGAAATTTTACTTCATCTCCTATAGGTAGCTTGATGTTGTATGTCATTGTCCAAAACTTGATTCTCTAAAATCAAGTCACTTGTACATCTTTGTTGTTGAATTCCTCTACTTATACTGAGATTTTATACTTAATCTTTGAAACAAGATCTATGTGATCTTGCATGTAGCGTGTTTGTAACAATCATTCTTAGTTTATCAGAGATTTGGACATCACCTAAAAGATTTACCAAGTGTCATGTTAGGTTGCCTCATGGAGTTAGTAATAAAGAATCTTGACAAAGATAAACATGAAATGTGCAAATATGTGCAATGTTAACAAGTTGTGGCTATGATGAAGCGAGAAGTCAAGCTCAATTAAATATACTGAAATCGTGTTATTTAAGATAAAAAAAAACCTAATAAAAAGAAGACAATCAAATGCAATTTTTAGATACTACTCTAAAAACAGTAATGAAATCTTTGTCCCCATAATTGATAAATTATTCCCATTTGACTATGATTTTTTGTGAGATCCAGCCAATATGATGTGTATCAAACAAAATGGTATTCTTCGGAATGAAAAAATATATTTCTTAGGTACGTCTATTGCATATTTCCTTTTAACCCCTAAAGTCCTAAGTTCAGTTTTTCACCAAATTAAACCGCTCTAAAACTATGAAATTTTAGAAATAAAAACATTTTTTTTTGACAAATTTAGCCGTAAGATCTTGTACTAAACTAGTATTAAAAGCTGTGAAAAAAAATTCAGAAATTTTCACCGAGTAGATTGTAAGATATTTGAGTTTGAATTGACAAAAAGACATTTTTTGTACTTGCAAAAATCTGGGCAGCTGCACTTCACAAGGTCGTATTTGTAAGAATTTTTTCTCAAAATGGTTGTAATTTTTTGGATTTTCTTTTTAAAACAAGTTGGGTTCACACTTGAAATTTTTCAAATCATTTGGAATTGTAAAACATAAGGAAAAAAATAGTAAGTAAAAGAAGTAGAGAATGATTCAAACCACAAAATTGTTAAGAACTTAATTATTGAAATGAAAAAATTCCAATCCCAATGGTTTTAATGTAATGATAGAAAATCTACATCTTTAGGTTTTGTTTTTTTCCAACATATTGAAAATTGAGTAAAATGAAGGACTTCAAAGTTTATTTTAGAGTAGAGAATCTGTAACTACCCACAAACAAAATCTCTTTGTAACTTCCATCTCATTGATCAAAATGGAATGATTCAAAGCTTCACTTGTATGTATAAATTTAAAGAACCAATTTCAAAAAATAAATAAAAAAACAAAAATTTATTTGAGTTGCCTACAATGCCCGTTGAGCAAAGAAAACCACATATCTTGCAATAACTTTTGAACCATGAAACCAAAAGCTATGAGAATTGTTGGGCCTTAAAGCTACTCCTTGGACACATCATGTGTAAAAATTTCAAAAGAAAAAAATGGAAAATCCATTGGTAGTGAGCTGCCCAAAATTGTTATGTTGCCAAAAAGGTGTTCCGGACTTTAGGGGTTAAAGAATGAAATAAATCTAAGTTTTTCTCATTTTAATTAGAAGTAGAATTCAAATTTAATGCATTGTCTTATGTGAACCTATGCCCAAATCGTACTATTTACTACTTCCAGGCCAAAATCTAATTGCAGTTCAACTGGTTTGAGAATTTGTAAAATTACCCAGCCTCAATAAACTTTGCTATGTGTGAAAATTGAAACCCTAATATTTGAAGGGGAATAAATTTAAAAATGTATTTCATCTTCAGGTTTTATCATCCGTTTGTTGAATTCCATACCAAGCATCAAAAAATTGATGATATATAAGAATTCTTCAATTACTTTAGATATGTTAGAAATCACATAGGAAAAGAAAACACAACAATATCACTTATGGATTGAAAGATTATAACATTTGATCAAGAGGGTGTTAAAACTGTGAATGTGATATGAAGTCTTTCAATCCTCTTTTCACATCTCAAATTTAAAATTGAGGATATCACAGAATATATGAGTATGTAAAGTACAACATGTGTAACTCTAATCAATTTACGGTTTCTTAAAATCTACTCTACAACTTTTTAAATTCAGTTTCTAATGTGATAGTTTCTCCAAGTTCTAGAGTACTTGAGGCTCATTTCCAAGAGCTCTCAACACTAGAAAGTGAAGATTTGCAATGGACACCTTTGCACAAAATCTTGAATAGATATATTGTATTCATTCATTTTCAAAATCAATTTTTTGACTCTAAAACAAGACTTCAATAAGAATAATTTTAAAAAATAATCACTAAAATTAATCTTCAAGAAAAGCTAGTCATTTCCAAATTGAACTGCAAAGGTGGACAGTTTTGGTCCCCTTGGGTGGTGAGGGGTTAACCCCTAAATGCCCAAGGCACTAAAATCTGGTGTCCAAAATATTTTAGAAAACTTTGAAACCTTGTTGAAGGCACATATTTTATTGTTTTGAGGTTCTTTTTTGGAAAAGTTGCACACTAAAGGTAGCTTCACCATTCAAATTCAACTTCCTCCATATCTTATTCCATTTGTTTTTGGTGAAAGGTCAACTACAAGCATACATTTTCTATCATGAATAGTGTCATGAATAGTGTTGTGAATAGTGTCACAAAGCCTATGAGAAGTTGCTACATTGAAAAGATGGGCATCAAGTTGAGCAAAAGGTGAAGATTTCTCTTGGACACTCCCTTGGGCAATAAGGGCCTTTATTTCTGAAAGTTTAACATTTAACAAAGTCTAAAAATGCTTTTGGACTAATTACACTTGGAATGTCTTTTTTATACTAATTAGAAATTTAGAATCTATTCCCCATTGAAAATTCTTTCATTCATAATGATTTTTAGTTAAAAATTGAAGTTGAAAATTTCTTTGTATTAGACGGTTGCATTTTGACAATTGCATTGCAAGCTCATTTGTGAAATTGTGGTCATGGATTTGGAAGAAGCACCATTGGTTTTGAAGTAACAACAATAAACACTAAAGCAAACTAAGTGGTTGTTTCCCAATTTTGTATCCAAAAGTTGCCAATTTGCATTAGAAGTTTCATATAGCTCCAAAAAAAGCAAAAAATTCCATACTCATCATCATTCAATCACAATTAAATATCTTAAAACCCGTGCGGTCATTTTGGATTCTTTTTGGGTAGTGCCATCTAGAAACCTTGAAACTAAAGATTCAATGGTTACAAGTTTGTTTTGATGTTTAACTCCTAAAATTCTTTTGTGTTTAGAGGCCCAAAACTGCTTCAAAATACTAGTCCCCAAACCAGGTCAAAATCTTCATTGAAACTTACTTTTTCACAAATCCAACCATAGGATCCTTTAGTTGACTTGCACAAGTATATTGTCCCAAAATTTCAGAATGAAAATCCCCACCAATTTCTAGATCAATGTGCCTAAACTTCAAAATGTAGGCTTTTTTAGTCCTTCCAGAAGGTGAGGTTTTGTTTTCAAACTTTTTAGAGAAAAACAAGTATGTTGTATTTCTTGTGCAATTTTTGCAATATGTTGGAAAATGGGTTGAAAGCATATATAAGAAAATTAACCAAAAAAACTTTGGATTCATTTTTACAAAAATTGTAAAGTGAAAGGTATTGATGAATGAAATATATAACTAATATGCTAATAAGTTTTGGAAGAATTTGAAAATTGTTAACCCCGATGGTGAGAATGCTCTAACAGACAATAAGTAACTTTCATTTTCATTTGCATTTGAAAATTTTTGAACTTGAGAGTAAAAGATAACTTTATATGTTTTTTCTACCTTCTTTCTACCTTCATTGCCCACAAAATAAAACTCCTTTTAACTCTCACCTCATTATTTGGACTTGAGTGATTCAATTTTTTTTTGAGTAGGTATCAATCTATACAATTACATAAAAGTAAAAATAAAAATTATAGAATATATTTTTTGCTACCCGATTTGACATTGAAATTGAAAAAACCTTATAACTTTTGCATTACTTATCGGAATGACATGAAATAAAGCTTCCCATGTAGGTTATGATGAGTAGCATCCATCCTAAAAATTTCATGAAAAATTTTCAAATTTTAAAGTCAATAGAACCTGCCTGAGTTCTCATAAAGCCCAAAGTGGGCTCCTTGGGCCGTTAGGGGTTGATAATGATCTGACAAGAACAATTCAAAAACTTCAAAACTACCTTCCAAAAACGAGAAAACACCCTTGGGCATTTAGGGGTTAAAACTCCCACACCCTGTACTCAATTGCATCCTTATTGAAAATTCACCTCTATCTTTATTTGTCCAAAAAATATAGAAGTATTAAACAAAGTAGTTTAAAGTTGATTTGGATTATAATAAACCAAACGGAAAAGTTTGCTCACATTTTCTACACAAAATTACACGTTTAACCCCCGAAGGAATTGTCAATTTTGAGATCTTTGAAGGAAACATCCCATAATAAAATATTGGAATGCTTTTGCGCATTTGAATATAGGGGAAATATTAAAAATGACCCTGACAAACGGCCTTATTTCGAAACTAGTCCTGACATTCTCAAAATATCAGAAAAAGGTATAAGGGAACACTCTCAAAAATAGTTGCTCTACAAAATTTGTTTTTCATGGCATCTCTCCCACGGAAACTAATTTTCTCTTGATACATTGCAAAATCAAGAATAGAAGTTGAATCTAGGTCTTGGTAATCACACTCGGGTCCACACCTTGAGGGATTTCACTAAAAGTTTTAACCCCTAAAGGATTGTTGGCCCTTTTGGGTCAAATGGGATTTTGGGCATGTACTTACAACTAAATTACTTTGTATAATTTTTGAAACTTTTATGGATGATGGGGAATTCAAAGATTTATGTACGTGGGCATCTGATTTTTTTTTCATTTTGACATTTATTGAACAAGTTAAAAATGAATTTATGGAAAACAAGCAAGATTGGTCAACCCAAAAACTTCTTTAAGAATTGCATTTAAAAAAAATAAAAATGAAATAGATTATTTAGACTTATATATAGGTGGGGAGCTTTTAATCATTCCATTTTGATTGAGGAGATGAAAGTTATGAGAAGTTTTAGTTTGCGGGTAGGTATGGTTTTGAGATTTTAAAGAAGTTTTTGGGTTGCCTAATCTTGCTCGTTTTCCATATATTTATTTTTAACTTGTTCAATAAATGTCAAATTGAAGAAAAAATTAGATGCCCACGTACGTAAATCTTTGAATTCCCCATCATCCATAAAAGTTTCAAAAAATTACACAAAGTAATTTAGTTGTAAGGTAGATACACCCAATGCTGCTCATGCACTCAATGTTGTCAGTCTGTGCACCTGGCAATCATTTTCAAACCCAAATGTAGACTTGCCATAGATAGCTTATTTTCTTTGACAAATAAAATAAGCTATCTATGGCAAGTCTACATTTGGGTTTGAAAATGATTGCCAGGTGCATTGAGTGCATGAGCAACATTGGGTGTATCTACCTTAAGTACATGCGCAAATGCCAAAATCCCATTTGACCCCCAAAACGGCCAATAGTCCTTTAGGGGTTAAGACGTACAAGGGAATCCCTCAAGGTGTGGACCTGAGTGTGATTACCAAGACCTGGATTCAACTTCTATTCTTGATTTTGCAATGTATTAGGAGAAAATTAGTTTCAATGGGAGAGATGCCATGGAGAACAAGTTTCTAAGAATGATTGTTTTTGGGAGTGTTTGCTCGGGCCTATTTGTAATATTTTGAAAATGTTAGGACTAGTTTTGAAATAAGGTTGTTTATCAAGGTCATTTTTTATATTTCCCCTTGGGTAGTTGCAAGAATGACTTGCCAAATTTATCTCAAACACCCTTAGTACTATGTAGTACTTTGGAGTACTATGAGCTTTTGAAATAATTTTTTTTAAATAAAATAAAATATGGGAAATTTGTAAAGCACTTAAAATAGCATACTTGTGAAAATTCAGACCTAGGAATTTTTTATTCTAAAAATTATGCACAAAACAAAATCACCAACAAAAAGCCAATTTCTTTCTTGCTTTTTAGAAAATAGTAAAATAATTCAAAAAAATAAAATAAAAACTGGCCATTTGAGAACCCATTAAACACATTCACATGGTACAATTACTTTGCTGAGGAATTTCTTTGTAGTTTGCCAATGAAGGGAGATAGGATGCCCACTTTAAGACAATGTAAATGCCATAGAATTTATAATTTTGCAAAACCCTTTTACCGATGCATGTAAGCATGTTTCATAAACAACATCCTTGATTTATAGCCCTAGAAAAGCCTTTTTGGACCCAAAATAGTACTAAGAACCCCCAAAATGGCCAAGGTAGACACTTATTTGGGGGCTGCTTAAAAATAGCAAAATAATTTTAAAAAACACCAAAAATTTGTTGAACATCAAAAACTTGCATGTTCACGCTATTTTAAGAGGACAATTCAATATGACTTCTTTTGCAAAAGTTACAAGCAATAAACAAGCCACAGAGGTGAGAGGGACAGAATGTAGTATAGGTCATTCTTGCAATCACCCATATATGATCCCCAAACTAATTTGATTTTGTACCTAGGGAGTTCATTTTAGACCCTAATTACTTACTATTGACAAGAGCAGAGTGTTCCAAAATAATATTCTTTTAATTTGTAGGTGCAAGAAAAAAGGTGGGAAATCTAATTTCAAGGGCTTGCAATTCCATACATTGTACTTTCATATTTAGTAACTCTTGAGATTATGTTGCACACATGTGTTGAAAGTATCTTTGAGAAAAACAAAATCTAATTGAACATACCTATCACAATGAGAATTAATTATTTGTAAAGGTGGACTTGCAATTTTATCACATAAAGGGTAGATTTTGAGAACTACAAAAAAACAACTATCTTATTTGTTTGGAAAATCAAAATAGTGAGCACCTAGCTTACACCCTAATTTGTGTCAATCGTGACAAAAGAAAAACCAATGCATTTGAGCGTAAAAGACTTAGAAATTGGATATGATTATTTTAAACAATGCTCAACAATTGAGAATATGTTATCAAAGGTTTTAAAGTCCACTTAATTGTTTTTGTCATTGTGACTCTTTACAATATGTTACATGGGTGTGTTGAGAGTATGTATGAAAATTTTCAAACCTATTGGGCTTATTTTTTGAGTTTGCCCAAATTGCCAATTTGGGAAGGAAGTCAAATATCCTATCATATTTTTCTTACCGTTTTGTTCAATATTTTTGAAAATTGGTGCACCAAAAAGGTACTCCTTGAGTAAGTTTTATAAAAGCTTCAAATGAATCCATGTCAATTGTTCACAATTAGATGCCTAAAGGTTTCGTGTTGCTAAAAGAAACCCTATTTGGTACTTATGGGGTTAATTCAATAGAATCATCTTTCAGTTCTCACTAATTTTCATCAAAAATCAAATTTGGTTCATTATAAAAAGTCAAAAACTACACTCAAATGATTGTTTGAATACCTTTAATTGTTTGCAACTCTTTTTAATGATTTTAATTGTAAATTTCACTGTTGAATTTGGATATATTATCATATCACAAAGATTATTTTTTCTTTACTCTTATTACCTAATATGCCTATTTCTATTAGGTTTGAGGGCTTGAATTTTTACCTAAATTAATCATGCTATATTAAACATTTTCTGATTTTAAGAATTGGGTTCATTGCAAAAGTAAGGAAAATGTGTTTAAAAGCTTAAAGACATTGGTTTTGCAACATTCAAATGATTGAATACTTTGATCCCTAAAGGACCATTGTCCCCTTAGGGGACAAATGGGATTTTGGGGATGTACATACAACTAAACTACTTTATGTGATTTTTTGAAACTTTTATAGAAGATGGGGAATTTAAAGACCTACATGGTCATCTAATATTTTTTTTATCATTCCAACATTTATTAAAGAGGTTATGCAAGAATTTATCAAAATTAGGGAAAGAGGGGCACTTCAAGCAAGGCCTCTTTTTTGTAAGTGGGTGTTGACTCCAAAGAGGGTTAACCCTTCCAAGCACAAGGTGTGGACACTTGGGCAAAGGAGAGTGGAGTGGAAGGAGCCCGTCTAAGGGGACTCCTAACCCTCCATTCCTTTTGCCCCTTGTGAAATTTGGTATTTCATTTTTTAAGCAATTTGTGTATTTGTTTTTTCATTTACATTTTTTCCAAATTGTAGTGGGCTAAGAGCCCTTGCATTTTGCAATTTAGATTAATGTCATTCAAGTTTTAAAATTTACACAAATCCCCAATTTTACCTAGTGTACTTGCAAATTTCAAGACCTTCTAGCATTCAAAGATTTTTTGAAGCATGTTGTACACCTCCAATTCATTTGAAAATCCTCCTACACATACCTAACTTGGTCTTTTCCATGAAACTTTTTGAACCTTGACTTTGTGTAGAGTACTTTTTTGCTATAAGAATGATCAAAGATTTTTGAAATTGTCAAGCAGTACAGAAAAACCTTTTTTTCTTCACTTCAAATGTTGATATCTCACTTCTCACCATTGAAATGAGCTCATTTTTTTCCCAGAAGCACCTCTCATAGTCTAGGAAAAAATCCTACGATTGGATTTTCAATAAATTCTTTTTTTATACCTTTCTACTCATTCCCTGAGAAGTGGGAGGTTTTAGTGATATTCACCCAAAAAAATAAGCTTGGTCCTTTAGGTGTTGGTGATTATTTGATAGAAAGCACAATTCAATTCCTTTTATTAATTTTCATCATTGGATTAATTATACAACATTGCATGTATTGATCGCATATAAATTTTTGAAAAGAATCCAAAATTTCTCTAACAACTCTTCAACAATTGTTAAAAGAAATGCGAGTAAATATGGTTTCTTTTCTTCTTGATCCATAGGAGCTTTTGTAGAAAGTGTCAACATTGTTAGATGTGCGTATAAAATGAAAACTCAATAATTGTAAAGTTTATTGAATAAATGTCCCAAGGTACTTATAGAAATAGTTTTGCATTTATGGTGGGTTATATAATCATAATCACTTGAATGCTGGACTTTACATATATCCTCACTAGGTAATATCCTCATTCCTCACTAGGTAATAATTTCACACATTTATGGTTAAAATAAAAATACTAAAATTCGCAAATATAGCCAAGGGATCTGTATAAGTAAATCCACCTACCGCGTGTTCAAAACCCACATCTAATGATTTTTGCATAAAAACATGTAGAGAACCCATTTGTACAACTTTCTGACTCAAGACAAAAAAAAAAAAAAAAAAAAAAAAAAAAAACACAGCTCTTTATTGTTGGAGGAGGCCCATTTCCAAAATTCTACATTTTTTAAGTACACCAAATAGTGCATCTAGGTTGCGCCATACTAGTTTTTTGACATTTCACACTATTTAAATATTTATCCAGTAACTTTTTTCAATATTGTACAAAAAAAATGGGGAAATAAGCAAAGGTTGGGCATAGCAACAAGTGTTAAGGTTAAGAAGCACAAAAGTTAGAACTATAGATAAAACCAAGAATTACAATAATTGAAGAGAGTTGCAAGCCCGTCTAGGTGGCCAAGGGTAAGTCTTGAGGTAACTTTGCCAAGGTAAGACAACCTAATTGTTCATGCAACCTAAAATGCACTATTTGATGTAGTTTTTATCATTGAGACCATAAACTCATGGGACACTAAGGGGTTAACCCCTAAACATCAAAGAGGACAAAAAATGTCCTCCGGCTTTGAAAAAAGATTATGTAATTCAGAAAAAAGTTGTTTTTCATCTGTTTTTTTTTCAAAAGTGACCATAAACACATAAACACATGGTCCATCATGAAAGACAAAAAATTACCTCTTGAGATGCATTCATTTTTTTTGTAACCCAAATTGTGATAAGATTTAAAAACATGGTGTTAGCTCCCAAGTTGCCCTTCTTGCAATTTTCATGAGGGCACCATGCATTGCTAATTTTTCCAACCTTTTGAAGCAATACTATTGGTGCCCATGTGCAAAACATTGTAGAATGCTTAAGGCAGGGCAAGCCACGGTGATCCATCCATCCTTTAAGGGTTAAGGGGGCCAAATCTTGGAACGCTGTAGATATGAGACGGCCTCGGTACGATTCTCATCCACCACGGGGAGGCCAGGAAGTTACCAGTAAAGAAAATGGCAATCTCGGTGACTTGGAAATGCGGGAACTGCGACTCCGATTGCGCTGCTGTTGTAAGCTTAACTTGTAAGACGATGTGACAGGACGTCACAGCCAAAGCCAAAGCCTGACCGGGCGAGGGTGCGCGCTCGCGGCCGCGCTTGACGAGCGTGGGAGCCAGGACCGGAAGGCTGACTCCTCCGCCGCTGCCAGCGCCGACCGCGGTCAAACCCCCCCGGGGGCGCGGATTCAAGCCCGTCTCCCCATCCCCCTCGATGGGTTTTCATAAGTATCCCCCTCACAGATCTCCTTCCTCGATCACCGAATCCCCTCAGTACGGCTTCACGTAATATACTGACGGACCCTGCTTTGATCCCCCCCTCCGTCTCCACGACCTGAAAACTCTGAATTTCCAGCCTCCGATCCATTACTCACAGCTTGCTTCAGCCTGATTTTTTCGCATTGTCAGCTGTCACGTCCCAACTTGCGCATTTTCCGGACGATATTATTTCGTGGCTTTGATATCACCGAGACTTAATTTGCCGATGCGAGCATTACAAGTGAGCATGATTGTGCATTAGACTTTTTGGGCGACGGTCTTTCGGAGGAACTACAAGAGGGTTGTCATACATACAGAGCTCTATAATCTGGTGTGCAAGTCGGCTCTGTGAAAAGAAGAGCTTTTCAGGCGCTGTGCATCGAGGAGGTTGAATTGGGCACTTTTGTCTTGAAAGCCCGATCATTCAGCAGTCGCGCTTGGCTTCGAGGGGATCGGAGTATTCGGGACTATAATTGCTATTGCTTTTGCACTGGCAATGGCAGCAGGTGCAGTGATGTCGCCAGCGATGGGGGCGATTCACAACGCTGCAACCGATGAGTACTTGGAGAAAGCAATGCAGCGATTCAAACCGAAGTCCACACCCGTCGAAGTGACCAGCTGCAATGCTCCTGAAAAGATCTTCCGAAGCCGTGCACAGCTGCCTCCCGTCACGCACACCAACTTGGCTGCTTTCATTCTAGAGAAGGCGGCAGACGGATTCGACGCCAACACCGCCATCGTCGACGGTGCTAGCGGCGCGCGCTACTCTTATGCCCAGGTATGGACATCTCTGTCGACTCTAGCTGAAATACATTGCTTGCAAGCTTGCTTTTTTTTTTATGAACTGACGTTGCAATATATGGTTCTGCTGTATGCAATGTGAAGGTGAGTGAATGGGTGAAGCGGACGGCGGCAGGGTTCGTTGCCGTCGGGGTCAAACCCCGGGACGTGGTGCTAATGCTATCGCCCAACAACCCCGAGTTCGCCATCGTGTACCTGGCGATCGTGTCTCTCGGCGCAGTGGCAGCACTCTCGAACCCTCTCAACACCAACGCCGACGTGGAGAAACAAATATTGCAAGCGAATGTGAAGTTCGTCGTCACGGTTCCCGAGCTTCTCAGCAAGGTTCACAATTGCAACCTGCCCACAATCCTCATCGGTAAGGTTCGGCACCCCTAATTGGGTCTAATCACTGTTCAATCAAGCAACCAAATCCGTGCTATATCGAATATTCTCTGAATTCGATTCCCATGTTTGCCTTTTGCAGATGACGACGCCGCCATGTCCTGCGACATGATGAAGACGGCGACGACGGGGTCGATCACTCTCTTTTCCGAGCTTTGCAAAAAAGGAGAAGTCGAGGAAATGGAAACGTTCGAGAGCGACGCCGACGACGTGTGCACGCTGCTGTTCTCATCAGGCACGACGGGTCTGAGCAAAGCGGTGCAGCTCACGCATCGGAATTTCATGGTGACCGTGACGGCGTACAACACGCTGGAGCCCGGCGCGTCCACGGGCGAAGACGACGTGTGCCTGGCCATCATCCCCATGTACCACGTCTACGGCCTGGGCATCGTCATGCTGGCCACTCTGGAGCGCGGCGCCTGCGTCGTCACCATGCGCCGGTACTCCCTGCCGGCGATGCTGCAGTATGTGGAGAGCTACAAGATCACGGTGGCGACGCTCGTCCCGCCCATCTACGTCGTGCTCGTGAAAAGCGCGGACACGGTGGCCCGGTACGACATGACGAGTCTGAAGATCCTGGCCACGGGCGCGGCGCCGCTGCGTGCCGACACCATGAAGGCCATTCAGAGCATGTTCCCGCATTGCGTCATCCGCCAGGGCTACGGCATGACCGAGTGCCCGCTCATCTCGTTCAGCGTGGTGGCCAACCATCGCCTACAGTGGGGATCTGTGGGGCCTCTGGTGCCCGGCACCCTGGCTCGCATCACTCACGTTGAATCCGGTGAGGCTCTTCCGGCGCAGACCACCGGCGAGGTGTGGATTCGAGGGCCCCAAGTGATGAAAGGTACCTACCTGACTCTCATCTCTGCTCACGTACTCTCTGTCACAGAGGTGCATACGTCCCATAAATCTAAATAACTCACTTATGTAAAAATTATCCTTTTCAATGACCCAATTTTATCAAAACATTAAGTACTGTTACTGATTGCCAATACTGCCCTATTTCTTATCATCAATATCTCTGTAATTTTGAATACCGATGATATTTTAGGGTCCAGTAAGTCGAACCAAATTTGTTGCAAATTCTAATCAGGTCAAATAATACTAAATCGACTGTTACTGCATTCGTGTCTCTGTTTCAGGATATCTGAATAACCAGGAGCAAACATCGGCCTCCATCGACTCGGAGGGGTGGATGCACACCGGTGATATGGGCTACGTGGATACGCATGGCTACCTGCACATCGTCGACAGGTTGAAGGAGATGATCAAGTACAAGGCTCACCAGGTAACCAACTCCTTTCGTAATTCAACATCATGTTCACTAGTTTGTCTCTGACTCCCTGATGTTTTGCATACTAAAAACTATAAATAGAAACCATAGTTGTACATGATAATGGTGATTGAAGGATTATGATGTCATGTACATCCTCTTAAACTACACTTTCCACTTGTGAATTGGAACCACTAGCATGAGATCTCCTGATGCACTTTATAGTTTAATATACTGACCAGATTAGCAAAACTTTTAGTTTCTCTACATAATACAACATGTTCTTATTTTTGGACTTTGAACTGTCAGCTCTGACGTGGACAAGTTTTGTGAATATCAGGTTGCACCAGGAGAGTTGGAGGCGGTCTTGTTGAAGCATCCTCGCATTCTGGACGTTGCTGTCGTGCCGTAAGTTCGAGCTTGGATCTAAGACTGTGGACTTTCTAATTAGTAGAGATTTTGCATTGAACGTGAATCAACACTCTCCTCCAGAGAAGTACTTTAATTAATTACTAATCGACACCTTGCTGAACACATTCAGAGTTGCCGTGAGATCAAAGCTTGTGATTTATTTGGACAAAGCATTGAATGTGTGCTTGAATGGGGGGTTTTGAGTACAGGTTTCCAGATGACGAAGCAGGGGAGCTCCCCATGGCCTTCGTGGTGAGAAGCGAGGGCCATGATTTGACCGAATCCGAAATTATAAGCTTCGTTGGAAAACTGGTGAGTACTCACGAACCGTTTATTTTATTCTGCTCCCATACCTCATTAATGTCACAATCTAGGCACCCCATACGAATGTGGCTGTCAACGGCGTTCTATCACGTTGTGACAACGCTCTCTAATTGCACACCTCACTATCTTGTCAAAACATCTAATTTGTGGTTGTCATGTTGGACCAGTTCCTATTCATCAAATTTCTCACCATGTACACAGGACATACATTTGAAACATTGAATGTGTCAATATAAAACGCATGTAACATGTACACCATGAAACGCTTGCTGGATAGGAACCAACTCAATGTGACAACCAAGATCTAATTGACATGAATCCATTTTTATTTGAGTTTTGTTTTTCTTCTTTTCGAAATCTAGTGCAATCAGTGTACAATAGATTGTTTGTACTAGTCACACCAAAGAAATCCTTAAGAACTTAAAATCTTCATCATACATATCAAAGTAACTCATTACAGTTACATTAGTATATAAATCCTCACCTCAGAAAGAGTAATTTTGGTGAGAGAACAAGGGAGGTGTGATGATAGAGAAGAAGATGCTATTAAAGAGGTGTTTTTTTTGTTTACTTTTGAATCTTTTTATTGTTGAATGAACAATTAGTAAACGTATTCTCTGCACTAAATAGTGCATTTAGGTTGCCATACACTAATTTCTTGACATTTCACACTACATAAATCCTTATTGATATTATAATAATTTTCATCAATAATTATAGCAAGTTATAATTTCCACAACTATGAGGGTTTAACAACAACAAGAACAACAAGAACGCTAGAGAAAACAAATTAATGTTGTCTATAAACCATTTGAAATTCTAGTATCTAGAGAGTTGCATGCACCTCCAAAGTGGCAAATGGGTCACAAGAAAAAATTTCAAGGTAAGGCAACCTGATTGTTAAGGTAATCTAAATGCACTATTTCTTGTACCAATCTTATATATTATGAGGTTTTTGTTACATTACTGATGTCCTCCTTTGCAGGTTGCGCCGTACAAGAAGGTTCGCAAGGTGGAGTTCATTAATGCCATTCCCAAGTCCAATACTGGTAAAATTTTGAGGAAAGAGCTCATTGCTAAGCTTCAAATGCATTAGAAAGGGCATTCTGGAGCTGCCAAAGTACATTTCCCATCTGCTATTTTTCCTGAAACAGTTGAAAGAGACAATTTCCTCAAGCTTTTCTAAATGCACCATTTTCTATAGCAAGGACTCACAGCCTCACAATACCCAATACTGAACGGCTTCAACCAATTGCATTGTTTTGAGCAAACTTCTCAAGAAGCCCTTTATGTGGCGTTTAATACTTATGAATTGTTCATGTAATTATGGACTTTTCATTATTTGTGCATTTTTCATCAATTTTTTTGAAAGTACAAAGGCTTTTTCTCCACTTCTGCAATGTTTTTATTAAACTGTTATTTCTACAAGATTTGTAACATGATCTCCAAGGTTTGTGATGCACTTTTAATTACAATTGTATCCATCTCAAGCTCTAATCACAGAGATTTGATACTCAAGTCATTTATGTGGATGTTAACATAAGCAAATACGGGCAATGTTTTCTAGTACACAAAACACTTTCTTTTTTTTTTTTGCCTTGGAGGTAGGCACGTGCAAGAAAGAGCATATTTGCAAATTTTCGTGAATCATGAAACAAACTTTGTAAAACCTTGGTATGCAAGTAGACAAGTGTGTCCAATGCAAATATATATTTACATGTGCACACACACACGCAAGGGTTGTAAAATAAATGACCCAAGTAGGTGACCCAAGTAGGTTAAATAGGTACAATTGTTTGGTTATACATAAACAAATTTTCCTTTCACGGTGAAGTCCAAGAAATATTTATTAGGGTTCAAATATAAATATTTATTAGGGGTTCAAATATATTAGATAAGCAGTGAACGAGTGGTTGTGAATGAGTGGTTATTCACCGGTGAATATACAGTCACAACTTCAAGAGGTTGTCATGGCTCCTTCACGGAGTGACTTGTGTAAGTTATTCACAAATAAGCTTGTTCACGTTATTCACAAATCTTATTCACGTGAACAAAATTGGTGTGGAATGCCATATTTGAACCCCCTATAATTGGGGGTTGCTACGGATTGCTTTCAAATAGATGCTAACTTTTAGGTTTTCTACCCTAAATTTTATTAGTATTTGAGTTGATTAAATTTGGTTGGCTCCATTGATGCTCTTTTGCCATTTTTAATTTAATCCAGTTGTAGACTAATTTGTTAAAATAAAAACCATCATTAAGTTGTTAGTTTTGGTCAGGTTTTCTATACTATTATTTAGATTAACCAACGTCGGTATAATTTCATTTCTTGTATTCCCATTCAAACGATCACGCTATTATAGGCTTTTCAAGGTAGAACTTCAATAATCAAAATAATTCAGAAGAATAGCAACATCTCGATTTACTCCCTTAGATATCCAAAAGCTTAAAATCAATAAAAAGAGCACAATTAATAACAGCTCCAACATAGCTGTACCAACATTCATTCCTTTCATTCAATGAACATTCATTCCCTACAATAATGTAGAGCATTCTTCCTTTGCATTCAACAAGTGAGCATTATCAAAACACTAACCTGGTTGGGCATTTAAGCGTCAAATAAAAGAGAAGCCATACATCACAAACCAACATTGAAAATTCATGCACCTGTAATACAAAACTGTAAACACAATTAATAGCTTTAAATTCAAAGCACGTCAAAAAAACAATATCCAAGCCACCAAATTAATCTTAAATGCAACGGATTATTGATTTCCTGATTAGGGCCTGCCAGACTACTCCAAAGTTGTTCCTGAAACAAAAACAGCGGCTGAGCAACCATGAAAGGTTCAAACCAGCCAAAATTCTACTAAACTCTAGCTATTACTAGGACATGGAAGTTTGTCAGAATCAAAAGATTCTAGATTCAAGCTCAAAAGGCACTTTTTCCTGCAGAGCTATGTCTGATCCAAACTTCTTCTATTCATTTCTATTCTATGAGAGTGACCATATAATTCGCCCTTTTAAGTACAAAGAGCAGACTCCGAGTGACCGCTTGTTGTGCAAAGGCTTTATTGCACAGGTTGGTAAAAAGGTGAACGAACCTTAGAGAATTCCATTGAATCGGAAGAAAAATACTTGAATCTCTTGAGCTCCATTCCATTCACAAATTGAGAAATGTAAAAGATCTCTTTGCTTGGACACTTTGTGCGGCTACTCCATTTCTAGAATATCATCACTGCAGGTTTGAAACCGTAAACCAGGGCCCAGGTGGCCGGTTGCTGTGGGGCAGAACCAACAGGTGACACTAGGTCCCAAAGCCTGCATTTGCAGAAGCGTACGAGATTAACACTACAATGCACCATGCTTAAAAAAAAAAAACCGATACATGTAAAGAAGTAACTGGTGGCAGCAGCTAACGTTTAGCTCAAACTATGGAAAAAGTCGGTATCTTTCTAGGTGAATACTGCAGGGAAAACAAAGCAGATGAAGTACGAAAGTAGGGAAGAAACTTACAGTTACTAAATTGGCAAAAACGCCTACATCGTAAGGATGCCGATACTGATGCCCTGCCTTTTCTGCAAGCCACTTAGCCCGTACACCTTCGTGATACTGCCCAGTACAATGCACCATCTTAGTTTATTGCAAATTTCAAATAGGGAATCAAGTGTTCGGAAATGACTTAGTCAAAACTGCAATAAACTGAATCAGCCTGGACGAGGTAATACTGCTGTGCTTAAGAGTGTGTACGCTGAGTTTGAGCAAAAGTCTGAAGACTCTCAATAAACTAATAGTAGCAAACAAGGACGACACAGGAAAGCCTCGAAAGTCAAAACCTCGATAGTAGTCTTGTTGTGCAAAAGTAAAAGGAAGTGCCATGTCAACAACACCCCGACTGCAACCAATACAGGTACCAAAATCACGGCACAGATCACCTGCATACAGAATGTGAGTAAATTAGATAACACTGATTTCTACACAAACAGTTAGATAGCCATTAATAAAAAATAAGTCTAGTATCTAGAAAACTCCTGAAAGAAAATTCACTTCGTCACTGATGAATGAGCCTCATGCAAAAATAAACACAAGAAGAAACACCAACTTACCCTGGTCAGTGCTGAAGATGCAACAGATGCACTCAAAATCTTCACATCTGAACCGTCTAGCTCCTCTTCTCCCAAAGTGTAAATAAAGTGCGTCCCTAACAGGATCTTCACCACAAAAACACGAAATCCTTAGTCCTCAAACCTTACACATCGCAACATAGATAATGCAGACTTCCACCGAGTAAACGCAAGTAAGACCAAGAAATCTCCACAAAACAAGGTTTATGGTGGAAGCGTACCATGGATTGTAAACTTGCACCAACTACATAGAGGACAAAGAGGAAGAAGGCTTTGTAATTGTTATGGCCAACGCAGTTGTTAATCCATACACAATGGTGATCCTGTCAGACCACTCATGGAACGGCGTTATTCATTAGCATCACACCCACCTTCAGCATTACACATCCTAACACACGCTCTAGCTTTCCAATCTCACAATACATTAGTTACCTCTTCCACCTATCTAATCTCACGTATTACGGTACAAGCACAACGAGGAACAGGCAATTCAAAGGAAAACAGCATCCCCAAACTTGGATCAACGAAAACAAAAGAGTCCTAGTGAATTAAGAGCACATCTCTGTTTATGAGCACTATTAAAAACAAAGCCTGACAGCTTGAAAATGTGAGGTATTAAGCCTTACCATACGAAGTACACATCGTTTGCAAACTCGGCAATGGTGAGCTCGAGGTGGCTTGTACTGTTCACACTTTTGGCAGTACCGATCTCCGCCCTGCACACAAGGACATCGGTTACAGAACTGGCTACTACTGGCATAATATACTAATGTGTACTCATCTTCAACAATTTAACCCCTTTCGATAAACTGTATGTGTTACTTATACTATCTTCCGGCACAGCATGTTTTCTAACTGCGGTCAAGATAAGCTGGCAACAATCTCCCCAGCCTTCATCTGAGCCAATGTAGCAAAACAGCGTAACATCCAATAAATCAGCAACAAAATTAGTTTGTGAAAAAGTAGAGAAAGGCACCGGAAAGACCTTGCGCTTGACTTCCTGCAGTGCAACGCCTTCGTCCTCGAGATCAGGTAGGTAGGATGATGGAATGTACCCAGGGTCACGTACCACGGCTAACGTGTACGACAGCAGAGCCATGGTGCACAAGACGGTCAAGAGTGCGACATTGGCGAACCCCGAGGTGGTATTTACATTCAACCAGGGATGGATGACAAGCACAACTACTGTGTGGTACACAAACCCTATAATGAGCAGAACCGCAACCACAGGCACCGAAACAAATCTCCAGAAACCCATGGATTCCAGCTTCGCTGTCTCACTCGTGTTGAAGTAGACAAATTCAGCATTCCCATGTGGCGCAATCTTCATAGAATGGTTCAGCTCCTGCAATGAAGTCGCTATCTCCACGACATGGAAGTACTCGGAAAAATTCTGTTACAACGTACAAGAATGTCTTCCATTTCTCTTATTCAATGATCAGACATGGTTTGAGCTGAGCTGCAACTACATATGATCTTGCTCTCTAGCAAAGGCCGCCTCCAGTTGCTCCGTTGAAACCGATCCTTCGACCTTATAAACATGACTTTAGCTCTTAGACCAAACTATCTGAAGGTATCAAGTACGGCTCTCGAAATCGTGAGAAAGATGTTGCCGACAGTTGAATTTTGATAAGGTTGAAACTGCACGTACATAAAAAGACCAACTTCCATCAGTTGGACACCCTTCCCAAGGCGAGTGTGCTAATACTAAAAACTGAAGGGTTGGCGATTGATCAAAGCACGCCAAACTGACAAAGGCTCAAAAGTGGACAAGCAAAAATGTGCCCTAATCAAGGTCTCACTCGGAAATTGCTAGCGTATGCGTTTGAAACCGGATGTAGCTTCAATTGTGTCTAAGCTAGTGACACTCTGAACAGTGGTTGCTGTGTGAGCACAGTTCGGAGTGCAGGTAAGAGCATGAGGGCATAGAGGAATGCGATCGCAACTATTTTCTAGGATCACTGAATCAAGAATCTATCCACAGACACAATAAACAGAGTAGCAGGCTGGTAATATATATTCTAAAGCAAACAAAGGAAAAAATCCTCTATTACGAGCTTCGAAAAATACCCCTAAAATGAGCTCTGGTGCTATCTGCAACTGGCTTAAGGTCTACCACTGGCGACTACCGTGCAGCAATCTACACAACACAAATTTTTTGTTAAGCCCCGGTTGGAGAGACCAGATTCACGATTACTTTCAAATCCCGCTAACTTACATCTCACATTCGTGCACCACTTTCGTCAGCTTCAAGCTCAAAAAATGGGACAAAAACCCTCACTACTAACAAATGGTCCAAAATAGGCAACATTCATACGGTGATCAACAGAATCAAAGCTCACCACAAACCGCACCGCCTTCCCTCACAGATAGAAATTCGGCATACAACCCTCGCAACGAAACCTATTCATAATACGAAGCTTTGCTGTCGCAGAGTGGACGAGGGAGCAAAAGAAAGGCGCAGAGATGCGTTCGGGAGATGCAAAATGCAGGTTATTGTAATTTAAGAGAAAATCCAAGCGAACCCAGAGGAATACTTACAGCAAGGAGGCGAAAGATCGTAAGCTTAGAGCTGGAGAAGGATCGATTGAGCACTCCGGGAGCTGCAGCAACGGAGGCTGCGAAGAGAGGCTGGGCTGGGCTTGGGTTGCAGGGGCTTGGGCGCAGTGCTGTACTCGACGCGGCAGACGAAAAAGCAGGCGTCGGTCTCGCCATTCCCGAGGCCCGATTTTGCGAGGTCCCGAATTTTCGAGGTCTTCAATACGCGAGGTCCCGAATTTTCGAGGTCTTCAATACGCGAGGTCCCGAATTTTCGAGGTCTTCAATACGCGAGGTTTTTCGAGGTCTTCAATACGCGAGGTCCCGAATTTTTGAGGTCTTCAATACGCGAGGTCCCGAATTTTTGAGGTCTTCAATATGCGAGGTCTCGAATTTGTGAGGTCTTCAATACGTGAGGTCCCGAATTTTCGAGGCCTTCAATACGCGAGGTCCCGACCCTATGCAAGTGCCACGCCAGGTCTCAATCTGCTTGTAACATCATTGATCTACTTTAACCCCTAAAGGACCAAAGAGCCCAATATGGCCAAAGGGGGTGCTTGGAGGTGTGAAAGTACATAAAAGAGGCATTTTTAGCTCAAATTTCGGTCTGCCACTCAAGTCCAAATGGAGTTGTTAGTTCAAGAAAAGTTTTGGATTGGCTTGTTGTTCATTGATACACCTCTTTTGCTCTAGATTCTACATGGATTATGGAAAATATTCTATTTTTTCAACAATTAGGAGAAGAACGTTTTTGGCAAACAAAGGGAGCGGCTTAAAGAGCAGACAAGATGGGTGCTCTCATGTCTTGTATTGTACAAGGGAGAAGTTTGGTGATGTGTCACTTTTTTTTTCTTGATTTGGGCAAGGTTCTTATAGCTCTAAAGTAAGGAGCTAGTGGAATCTAGCTACTTTGAGTGACCATATCTTTTGGAGTTTTTATCCATTTGTGGAGTTTCTTTTTCCATCAAGTATAGCAAGACGCAATCTCATAGGGAGTCATGAGATCAACCTTTAGGTAAGTTTTTTTTGAGAAAATATTACATGAAAGTCCAAAATCCATATTTTGAACTGTTGCCCAAATTGGAAAACATGAGATTCTCAATGGTGGGGATTTTGCAGATTTACTTGGATTTGAAATCAAATTGGTTTAAAACATTTGATTTATAGTTGGGTATAGAATGACCGGTTTGGATTATGTGCTTACTTGTTCAACTTTCCAAAAACTTGGGGAATGTGTTGAAGGTTTCATTCTAGAGGTATGCTGAAATTTCTTAGCAAGACGCTTAGGGGTTAACCCCAAGCGTCATTGGGGACAAAAATTATCCTCGACCAATTTCTGAGGTTAAATTGAACCTGACCAAATAATCATTTTTTGTAGATTATATTTTTGAAAAGTTCTTTTTGAAGTTTACTATTAGTTTCAACAATTTGATTTTGCAAATGATTGATTTTTCTATTCAAGAATTTGTGCACAGGTGTTCATTGCAATCTTGATTTATGTAGTGTTGGAACTCTTGGGAATGAGCCTCAAATACACTAGATCTTTGATAAAAAATCACATTAGAAATTTAGTTTAAAAAATTGTAGAGTAGATTTTGAGAAGTCATAAATTGATTGGGATTATACATGTTAGACTCTTTAACCTCATATTTTTTTGGTGAACAGCTTTTTTGATTTGATATGTGAAAAGAAAATTGAAAGACTTCAAATCACTTTCACAGTTTTAACACGCTCATGATCAAACATTATAATCTTTCAATCCATAAGAGATATTATTGTGTTTTCTTTTCTAATGTAATCTTGAACATGTCTAGTTTGATTTTATACGGTTACAATTCAAAAAGAATTGATACCAACTTATCAAAATATAGGCTTTAGTTCAAATTAGAGAAGAGTGCTAGAAGCCCTAGAAATGCAATGTCACTTTGGGATTAACCCCTAAACGTTGGCACGGATGAAATACGTCCATTGCCTCCAAAAAAAACTTTGTATCCCAAAAAAAGACCAATTTTGATCTGATTTTTTTTCAGAAGTGATCATAAAAGTGCAGTGCATCATGGAAGGCAAAAAAATTCCTCTTTAGATACATTCATTTTGTTTTGTAACCCAAATTGTGATACATGGTGTTAGCTCCCAAGTTGTCCTTCTTGCAATTTTCATGAGGGCACCATGCACTGTTGACTTTTCCAACTTTTTGAAGCAATACTACTGTTGCCCATGTGCAAAACACTGTAGAATGCTATAGGTAGGGCAAGCCACGGTAATCCATCCGTCCTTTAAGGGTTAATCCTTAACCCCTAAATGCCCACGGCACCCAATTTGGATGTTTTCAACATTGAAATTTGATACCATGGGCATTTAGGGTTCAAACATCCCTTAACCCTTAAATGTTGGCAAGGACGTCCTCTGGCTACCAAAAAACAAGCTGAGTTACAAAAAAAAGTTGTTTTTCAGTTAATTTTTTTGTAGAAGTGACACATGGTGCATCATGGAAGGCAAAAAACAATCTTAGCAAATGCACTTATATTTTTTGATAACCCAAATTGTGAGAAGATTTAGAGACACGCTGTTAAGTCCCATGCTGCCCATCTTGCACTTCTCATGAGGGCACCATGCACTGTTGACTTTTGCAATTTTAATAATCAAAATTTTAATGGGCGGGCACTTGCCACACCACTATAGAAAACACTATAGAGGGTAGGCACAGCCACCCATTCAATGTTCAAGGGTTGAACATCCCATGGACATAGTATGTTCGTTGCCATATATATGGCATTTGCTACCAACAAGAAATTCTAACTTGGGATCTCAAATAGCTCACTAGAATTGCGTTTATCTATATTCCAACTTCTTTGTTGATCTCAAATGTAGTAGAGGTGTGGAACCATTCCAAATACAAGAAAAGTACCTTGTATTGTATTGGTTGCAAAGGGCCTTTTTGACGTTTAAGGGTTAAGGTCTATGGTTGATTTGGGGGCGGGCAAGAGGTTTTCCTATTCTACACTCAATACGTATGAGAAAATACCTAATTGTAATTTGTGATGAAGATCTAACCATACTATTGGAATGGGATTTGATGCTTGGGCCTTCACAATAAATTTGGTGGCAATTGAGGGTTCCTTTGATGCAAATTATAATAGATCTCTCAATCTATATATGGTGAAGTGAGCATGCATACAACAAACTACCTTTGCCACCGTATTTCTTGCTAATGAATTCTTTTTTGTTCTTATAAGGTCAAGTTTCTTGTTTTTTACCATCAAGAACCATATGGAACTCCAACTGGCATTCCCCAAACTTGTGTCTGTCATTTTAAATGTCATTCTCTTTTGCATTTAGGGCTGTTTTTCTCCAATAATTTGCATATTTTTAGCATGCATGCAAGTAGTTTTTTCAACCCCTATACCACATGCCGGCATTAGTCTTCATGGAATTTGTCCCATTACATTCATTTCCAAATACCCCACACCCATCCCCTTTCATCCATAACCAAATTCATTGTCAAACTTTGGCTACCAATGACAATGTGTCTAAATTGACTAGAACGTGGTCAACTAGACCTTAAAGGGCTAAGTGGAAGCACCCTACCTATTAAGGTGGAAACATCCATACCTCTATAACTTAAGCAATTTGGCAACAAACTACTAAGAGTTTGAGGCAATAAATATTTTTTCCATGTAGGAAGAAAAGAAATATTGGAATTGCAAATATTTCACAATTTTATTTGCAAAATTGCAATTATCGTGAATTTTGGGAGTCAAAAAGTGGTTTGAATCCATTGCCAACCTCTAAACTCATGCAATTCTAGTAATAGCCATACTATTTTCTACTCATTACTTCCTACTTCACTTTGGGACACATGGCATGACTTAACCCTTTAGGGCCAGGAGTGCCAATTTTGGTCGTTTGAAGCCTTTTTTTTAAAAATAACTCTTGAAGAATGATGCAATTGCAATTAACATGGGAACAAAGTTGGAGAGCACAGGAATTTCTAATCAAGCAAGCCTATGTATGTTGTTATTGGATTTATATTGAGTCCAAAAGCTTGGATTGAAGTGAGAAGCTCAAGAATTTTGAGTAAAAACTGTACAAAAACTCCTTGACTTTGCAATGCTTGAAATTCTTATCCAAACTCAAATTCAAGTGAAATTATTTTCATATGCTTGGTATGAAGGTCACCTACCACATTGCAGTTTCTCAAATTCACATTTGGGCTCAAAAAAGACACATATTTGACCTCACAACACTGTATATGATTTTGGAAATAATGACGCCCTCAACTTGGCATGGATGTGTTATAATTTTTTTGGTCATCCAAGCTATGGTCACAAGATTTGACCAAGTAATAGATTTAATAGTATGTATTCTATCTATATGGGTAGATCTCGGCAAGATCCGAGCATTTACTAAGAAAACGTGGAAAATGGATGCTACCAAGTGATATCAAGTATGATTTTCACTTTTACCTTAAGTGGCTAAAAAAACTACTAAAAATTAAAAATTTACAAACTTAACATTGTGAAGTTTCAAAAAAAATTAGTTGCATTATTTTTTTAGTAACAATCTCACTAATTTAGCCAGTTTAAGGATTGCAGTGCTCACAGCAACCTTGAGCCAGGGGCGCCCTTGGCCCTAAAGGGTTAAGTGATCCCAACCTTCAAAAAGACATAAGAAGGCATTCCAAAGCACCTATCCCTCATGTTATTGGAAATAGCGCACCTTATTGATTGGGCATGGGGCGTTCTTGCCTATGGATGCTTCCACCTTACCTTGCTCTTGAGCACATTTGTGTATATGATAGACTAAAAATAAGGTTTCTATAGTATGCATAGGACCTACTTAATTTCAATTATTGTTCAATTTGAAAAATACATTCATTAATTTATTTAACCCCTAAATGTCCTATGGGGTAGTATATATGTTGCCATATAATTGGCACTTGTTATCAATAAGAAGTTTTAATTTGGGATCTCAAACAGTTCACTAGAATAACAATGATCTATATTCCAGCTTCTTTGTTGATGTGGAATGCAATAAATGTGTGCATTCATTCCAAATACAAGAAATATGCCTTGTATTGTATTGGCCACAAAGATGCTTTTAGATGTTTAGGGATTAGATTTGAACAAATTCAATTTGACTTTGCTTTTTGGCACTACTAGGAGCTCATAAAGAATAGAGGGTTTCAAAAAAAAATCCATGTACCAAGAAAAACTAGTTAAGAAGAACTTTTGGTTATCTTATGATAAAATAGCTCAATGACACATGGTTTTATTATTCACTATTCCTCACTTGTGATAGGCAAGGGAAATTCCCCTACAAAATTTGCTAGCATGTTGTGGCAGTCTCAATCTTTGAAGGTAAAGAATCTTAAATGTGCATAAATCATGAAGGCACATTATTGTCTTGGGATATGAAACATTCAATTTCTATGCAATTTTACTTACACAATAAAGATTGGTTTGTTGTGATAAAATTTGTGCTAGATTTGGCAAATCTTTGGCAATATAAAGTTTCAACTTTAAAACCCCCTTCTAAGTCTTAGTTTGTGACTATGATCTTAAAAGTGAGTCTTTCTTGTGTATATGTGTGTTAGCCATGATTGTACTTTCAACTTCATTCAATATCTTTGGACATTGTGAGTACATCTCATTGTGTGCATATTCAATATGACATTTTTTTTCTTGGGGAGATCACTCCTTATAAATTATGGTATACACTTGAGTTAAGAAAGTATTTATTCTAGGGTTATTCACCTTAATTATTGTATTTAAGACAACTGTGTTTTATATAAAATGCTATAAGGGCATATTTCTAATATTCTATATGTTTATGTAAATTTATTCATTAGATTTTTAAAATGGGGACGCCTTACATATAAAAATTATTGTCCAATTTTATCCCATCTTTGCTATATTTCAAAAAATATATTTCTTTCTATTACATACTCACAAATATTGTACACAATGAAACCAATAACAAGCATGTGAATTAAAGGGACATTGTCCAAGTAGCAATTTTTATTTACAAGTTTTACATATTTCTAAATTTTGCTCCATATATTTTAAACAACTTAAAGTGGAGAGGAACAAGTAGCACAAAAAATATGCACAACCCTTAATTTGTCAAAGTTAATTTATTATAAAAGAATCTTAGTACCTAATGGTTTCACATACCCTAATTTATATATAGTGGTATAGGTGATATTTTGTGGACCCTAAAGAAGCCCTACATACTATACAAAAATCCCATTCTTTAAATTAAATGGATCCTATATCGTGTAGTTTCTAAAAATTGAGTAGTGATCTCCCCAAGCTTTTTCCACCCCTTGTAGTAATAGATTTTGATTTATATATGAGTTTACAAATGAAAATTTTAATATACAAAGATTTGTGATTGAATGTCAAATTCATACCTGCATCAATTTACATGTCTTCTTTTTTAACATTAGCTATAATTCATTAAGGTTTTCCAAGATAATTCATTAGTAAACTTTCCTAATTATAATGGTAAATCTCAACAATGACCAGACGTTGATTCTCACCATAACAAAGTGTATTGCATCTTGGTTAAGCTCTCTTTTTGTTCACTTCCAAGAATGTTAAAATGCAATCATTACAATAAGAGAATGAATTAAAGTAGGCGCACCCATAAGTGTGGAAATAAGGGTTTTGGAGTAGGTAAAACAATTGACTAATTTTGAAAGAAATATTGTAAGTTAGGAAGTGGAAACCAAAATTATTGGCATCAATTTCAAGGTTCCAATTGTAAGCATTTGTTCACAAAGATTTTTCAAAGTCCAAATCACTGAAATTGTAAGAATTATGTGTAAGAGATGCTAAAAACAAGGTTTGTTGGTTCTTAAATAGTGAGATGGGTACTCAAAACCGTCATGCAAGTCACCCACAACCATCACTTTGTCACTTATAACTATCACTTGATTATCCATAACCATTTGATTTATATTTGCTAATTCCTAACAAAGTCACGTAACGCCCATGGGGACATGACGGGGATGGGTGGGCCTACCTTACATGAAGTAGGAGGAACAAACTTGTTTCTTCTAATTTGTAAGATGCATGCATGACATTTATAACCAGTAACTTTCAAATTTGAGCGGTCAATAAGCTTATACTACTTTCTCAAAGATTGATGCGCTTTAGTATATCTTGTTGCAGCAATTCATGTAAGGTAGGCGCACCCATCCTCGTCATTTCCCCATGGACATTACTTGACATTGTCATGAACTAGCAAATATAAATCAAATGGTTATGGGTAATTAAGTGATAGTTATAAATGACAAAGTGATGGTTGTGGGTGACTTGCATGACGGTTTTGAGTACCCATCTCACTATCTAAGAACCAACAAACCTTGTTTTTAGCATTTCTTACACATAATTCTTACAATTTCAGTGATTTTGGACTTTGAAAAATCTTTGTGAACAAATGCTTGCAATTGGAACCTTGAAATTGATGCCAATATTTTTGGTTTCCACTTCCTAACTTACAATATTTCTTTCAAAGTTAGTCAATTATTTTACCTACTCCAAAATCCTTATTTCCACGCTTATGAGTGCGCCTACCTTAATTATAAATGTCAAGCACTACAGGTTTGAGAGGTGTATGCTGACACTTGCCATTCTGAACGAATCAATTCACTCATTTATTCATTCATCCACTCATCATCCATCCATCGTGTAACAAAGACAGTGACAAGTGACAACTTTGATAGACCCAAAATCTGGTCACGTGTTGAAAAAATCAAAAGCAAGGGTTCTGAAAATAACTATTCTTATGATAAAGATAAGTACAACCCCAGCCCGCTTAATCAAATTTGTTGAGTCACTTATCACTACACCACGTGTATTGCTTGTAAGCCAGGAGGCTCGAACTCCGTTAAGGCACTAGAACTGTTCACCTCTCCAGATGATCTCCGTCATTATATGTCTTTATTCATAGCTATTTAGAAATGTATAGTGGATATACATTTGAAAAGGTGGGCGGTTTTAGAGTCATATGACCTTTCCACTTCAAAATTTTGTAACTAATTCCACATTGCTCTAAAAAACACAAAATAATTTGAGTTAAATGCTAATTCCTCTTGTCTTTCAAGGAAAATTTATTGAAGAGTATTTCAAGTCTCACCTCCCCAAAATTCAGTTTCAACCCTTAGATGGTCAATTTATGAGCCTCTTACCTTAGCTCAAGACAAAACTTGGGGAAAACCAACGGTTAGTGTATTGGCAGTCGGTCTAAATTGCACAAAACCAGGTTGAAAACTGAAAATTACCTAATAAAAAACGGATCCTTTTCTCCAAAATAATATAATATATTACAGAAAAAAAAAAGTTTTACAAAAAATAAGTGAAAATTTGGTTGGAACTCGGAAATGCTGAATTTCAGCTGATGAAGCTAAACTTTCTCCTCAAATGCTAGCTCATGTTACCAAATAAATTTGCAAAAACGCAAGTTTAATACACACTTATTACTGAATAATATGGAGAAATCTATATTTAGGAAGTTGCTAATTATACTTGTACTAACGTACAAGTGTGCGTTGCTTTGATGCAATCCAAATAGTATAATTGTTCATAGGTTCTAGATTGCGTAGGAGGAGGAAGCTATTGTGAGGAAGTTTAACCTCTAAATGCCCAAGGAACCCAATTTGAGTGTTTGCAAAACTTTGAAGACAAATAAAATCTTATTAAATCATTATTTTTGGTATTTTTTTTTGCACACAAGTTTGTTTTGAAGTCTATTTTTAACATCAAAAATCTAATTTTGAAAATGAATGTCCATGATTTTTCTATTCAAGATTTTGTACAAGGGTGTCCATTGCAATCTTGAGTTTTCTAATGTTGGAAGATCTTGAAAATGAGTCTCAAATACACTAGAGCTTGGAGAAAAATCCGCATTAGAAATCCATTAAAAAAAAGACAAGAGTAGATTTTGAAAGTTGTAAATTGGTAGAGGTTAAACATGCAATTACCTTAAACCTCATATTTTTTTGATGACCAACTTTTTAGATTTGACATGTGAAATGAGGATTAGAAAACTTGAAGTCACTTTTGCAGTTTTAACACCCTCATGTTCAAACGTTATAATCTTTCAAACTATAAGTGATATTGTTGTGTTTTCTTTTTCCATGTAATCTCTAACATATCAAGTTTAAATTTATAAGGTTACAATTTAAAAAAACTTGATGAGATTTATGAAAAGGTTGGTTAATTGTTTATTTTCCTGAAAATGCTAAGAAGTTCAGATAGGCCTTGGGCATTTAGGGGTTAATTAGGTACCTTATTCAAAAAGCAAGTGAGTATTGTGAAATGAAGCCTTTTGTAATATAGTTGCATTCTAAGTGCTCATTTGAAAATGGCTAGTTACAAGTCATACATGTATTAATTAAAAGATGCAAATTTTGAACGTAAAACAATACTAAACATTTTGCATACATCATTAGGAAAAATATAGGACCCCAATAAGGTCTTGAGTTTGGGGGGTTCCTAGCCATGGGAACCCGGTTCCCAATAAAATCATGCACAGGCTGACGTAGTGCCACGTTAGTTTTTTTGATTGTTTTAATTTAAAAATAAATAAATAAATAAGTTTCTTATTTTTTTCTAAAACTTTTTTTTAAAATTTTTCAGATTTTTTTAATTAAATTTTTTTGACCATCTTCATGGATTGGTTCCCTGCATTAGGAACAAAACATATGGAGGGCTGGATCTGTTTATAAAAGCCTTATTGATGCCCGATATTTTTCCTAATGGTAGAAATCTATTTTATTCATCCATCTTTATGCTTTTAAATTCTTGAACAATTTTTCTATTTTTTTTATGGTATGGACTCCGAAGGTACTTTTTTTCAAGTGCCTATGCCTCAACAACACAAATGTGTTTCATGTCAGAAAAATCTGTTTAGTACAAAAAAAAATTCTTAAAAAGAAAATTCAATTATAAGTAAGATCGTAATCTAGGAAGACTGTCACCTCCTCATAACAATTGTCCAAGATTTGATGGTTGTCCTTCTTTATATCTCAGTAAAATAAAATCTTACAGGTTATTTTGAATTTGAAAGGCCAGCCATTTTTCCTTCATAGCTTCAAAATGTTGCTTAGCTTCAATTTGGAATATGTTTTGATGTCAAGCTTCAAGAAGGTTCAGGTGCTCTATTTATATGAATTACTCTCCAAGTAGATTAAAATGTACAATTTATGTTTGTCTTGTGACTCCAGTCTTTTCTTCTCCCATTCCCCATTCCGACCAATGGAACTTGTATCCCTGTGAGAGTTTTCTAATGAGTGCTTTCAACAAAAGCCTCAAAACACAATTCATTAAAAAAAATGATGAAAGAAAAGTTTACTTGAAACACGCTTGCTATCTAACCCATTTTGGTGTAAATTAAGAAAAAAAAAAACGATGAAGCAAAATGTTTAATGGGATCACCAAAGGTTATAAGGTAGGAAGTCTTAAAAGTGTGTAGGTTTTAAAATGGTGCACCTCCTCAAATGTACTTAGTTTGTACATGTTGTTTTTTATAACCTTTCAATAATGTACAAGTAATGTACATTTTATGAGGAGGTGCATCATTTTAGAGCCCTACAACCATTCCACTTCAAAATTTCATAACTAATTCTACAAAGCTCCGTAAAATATGAAACAACTAGAGATAGCTGCCAATTCCTCTGGTAAAAACATTTCAAGAAGTTTCACCTCCAAGAATTCAATTTCAGCCCTTTAGATGCTCCATTCATGATCCTCCTCCCCAAGGTCTAGGAAATATTTGAGATTTTTTGGTTGATTTCCTTCAATTCCTATATTGAACCAGTTTGTCAAGGAACTCTTTCAGTTAATTTCTCTATTTCATACTATAAATAAGCTTTTTAAAGATTTTTGATCGGTTTTTAGCCAATGTTTATAAATTGCAAACGATTTTTTCTCATTTCAATCGGCTAGCTTTGAACTAAGGTAGTTAGCTCATAAACCACTCAAGCTCTAAAACTGCTCACTTCACCAAATATACTCTTTTGGTACATGTTGTTTTTCATAACCTTTCAATAATGTACAGGTAATATGCATTTGAGGAGGTGTGCAATTTTAGAGACCTATGGCCTTTCCACTTCAAAATTTCATAACTAATTCAACAAAACTCCAAAAAATATGAAAAAACTTGGATTAGATGTCAATTCTTCTTGTCTTTCAAGAAAAATTTACTGAAAAATAGTTCAAGAAATTTCACCTCCCAAAATTCAGTTCCAACCCTTAGGTGAACGGATTATGAGCACACTCCCTTAGCGGTCGGTTCTTCCCTGACCTTGCTCCTCCATTGGGATTGCTGTTCCCATAAGCTTATTGAAGTTGTGATTTGAATTTGGGAAGTGGAAGCGGGAAGTATTCATTTGACTTGATAGGGACACCGTCGATGGGGATGGCGCCGGCGGCGGTGATGAAAGCGGGAAGTGGGAAAGGCCAAGGAGCAGCACAGCAGGAGGCGTAGTCGCGTCATAGGAGAAGAGTACGTAAGAGCTGCCGGGAGAGAGACGAATTCTCTATCGCCAGGTCGGCGCGGCTGTCATCAACTCGTTATGGAGCAGAGTGAGGAGCTCTCGTACCATGCCACTCAGAATGATGAATTGATACATGCCGTGCGCGATGGTGACGGCCGGAGACTGTGATCATGCATGAGCACTGATCAAGCAGCTGGCGGACGCGATGGATTGTGATCGAAACTCCCGATCTCCGCGTAATCTGTCAAAATATCTGCACAACGATCGGCGTCGGGATGCAATTCAAACAGCTGTGGAAAGACTGGAGAGGCCAATTGAAGCTTGTTCTTCCCATTTCCATTTCCCCCGGCTCTGTGTGAGGATTACGAAGCATGCCGCCGTCATTGTTGCGAATTGAATCAGCGGGCGTTTGCTTTGATAAGTTTAATGACAATTTTGAAAGCGATGCTGCAGGCTGTGGCAGCTTCTTACGAGAGTGATTCATCAGTTCGTACCCGAATTGGTTACTAAGTAAATTAGGCTAACTCTGGAATATTCGATGCTGGATTGAACAAGGCAGTGGCGGTCACAGGTGTAATTGGTCGACCCGTTGTCGATCTTCGGCATCGTCGTCAATTTTAGCCCCGCTTCGATGTCTGGATGGCTCGAATTAGTGCGCGTTTTCGGGTTGTGAGCTTTATACAGCAGGAGCTAACGGGGAAAAAGCTCTGGTGATAACGTAGCGTGCCAGCAATTGCGCGTCAAATAAAACTTAGGATCATGTTTAGGTTGATGAGTTTGTGCAGTTTCAAATGCAGCGATGAGGTCGGAGCCGGGGGTTTACTTTGCTCGCTGCTTCTTGGTGCGGCAATGAAACCATTAAAATCATCTCGATGGGAGCAAATTTGCCGATTCTGAGAATCAGCTCACGTCAATCTTAACAGAGAGATGGTTCTCTTCTTTCGCCGTCTGCGAGAATCGGTTGACTTCATTAGTGTTGGAGCTCCATGCCAGGTCATGAAAAAGTGAAAGTTAAAGGGATTCCACACCAGAGGATGTGACTGAGTATTACTGCAGTTGCAGTTGCAGTGTGCGTCTAAAATTAGCGCGAACGTGGGCTTTATAAAATTGTCGTAACATCTGCAGAAAGAACGTTTTTCTACACATCTTCTTGATTCAGTGCTCTTGTGAGGCATCAACTATGACGACGTCTGACAAATTTTAACAGTAGGTCTTCATTTGGGGTTTAATTGTGTTCATAATCGACGAAGCTCTGCAATTTTCTGAGGGTCGCTTTTTGCGACATTGTTGATTCATGGCGATCGAACGCAGTGCTAGTTGTAATTTGGAAGCCCCAACTGAAACCATTATAGCACTTCGAGCGGACTTCCCGAGAACTTCCAAAATAAACCAGGAAAATCTTAGCAAAAGTCTCTTAAATCAGAATTGGCTTCACTTGTAATGGAAGGCAATTTGCCCGATTTGGCCGAGCGATCGAAATCTGTGACAATTTCGAATTGGTGGTGTGCAGCACCCGGACGGTCAATTTTCAATTTTGAACACAATCTGACACCGCTGAATCGATCGGTGCAACCAGTATCCCAACCCTACTTCGATAGAATCGAGTGTTCCAGCTCGTGACCCACACTGCAAGCGATCGGTGGCGGATTGCTTCCCAATTGAAGAAATTAGAGTTGCTTGCTGTTGGATCCAAAATCTCAGTCCACTGCCGAGACGGGCAAAGCATTGAAGAGGGCATTAATGGCATAGAAGCCAGTGGAGATGGTGCAATCACATGGAATTCGAGGAGGCGTAGTCAATCTGGCGCCGATGACGCTGGGGTCGTCGTCCATGGTAGGAGGGTGGGGCACATCCGGTCTCCACGGCCGATTGCATGCGTTTGTGAAACGAGCTTTGCTGCAGCAGCTGGTAACTCCAGGCGCCTCCGTAAGTCTCTCTCTGTCTTTACCCACGTCTCTCCTCTTGCACGCTCAATGTCTCTCTGCATCACGGCGCTCTCCACCATACTGCAGCACTGTTCAGATTGAAATAGCTCCAATTTGATATCATGCAGGCCATGTTCCTCTGGTTCCGTTTGGGTACAAGCAACTCTCTGTGAACGATGCACTTTGTGATTGCACCTCTCCCCTATATCCTCATAACTCGTCATCTTGTTTACAAGTCTCACTGGACAATCTCTACTTGTCAGAGTTGTGAACGACATGCTAAAGTGCATTTATAAGCCCATTTGTCCACCCCTGGAGTTGCGAGAGTTAGGTCAACACACCACGTGGAGATTAGGTTTAGAGACAAGATGTCTCTCTTCAGTGTTTCTCAACTTTGATTTCTTAACTACGTGTATGTCGAAATGAAAAAGTATCGTTTTCTCTGAGGAGTTTCTACCTTGATCCATGATTTGGAAAGATCTGTAATCGACAGTCCATGAACATGATGACCTATTTCGTTTCATGCAGGTGTGTGATCTCTTCTGTGGCCGGGGGACAGACACTGGAAATTGGGCGCAAGCCGGAATTGGAAACTACATCGGCATTGGTACCTTGCTTAACTTACGTCCCTCCTATGAAGTGAACATTATCCAAATTTCGTTTAGAGCACCCCCCAAGTTCTGGTGGGATATCGATTCTTTAGCAACGATCAATGTAAATAAACTTGTATTTAAGAAGGTTTATGATTTCTTCAGGATTGAGACTGTGGTCACCATCTACATGTATAATTTGGCTTAAACCCTTGTAGATATCTAGACATGAGAAACCTGTGGAGGATTGTCTTTTGAGAAGAAACATCTGATCTACTTTGTGTTGCATGGAGTAGATTTATCAGCATCAGCGTTAGAGGAAGCGAAGGAGCAGTGGGATAAGCATTGTCAACCTTTCCCCGCCACATTTCACGAGCTTGATCCTTGCACTGTAAGAAAATGCACCCAAATATGTATGTTGCTTTGGACTCTACTTAATTTGAGACTCCATACATCAAAGTTATAACTAGTGTAGAGTAGATTGCCTTCATAAATACCTTGAAAAACAAGATTTGGGAGATTTCTTTTGTGTTTTTTGTTCCTTTTCTATTGGTGTCTGGTTAGCAGTGTGTTGCACGCTCATGTGATGAAAATATGAAGGGTGGCTTTTTTGCTTTTAGAATGTACCTATGGGGCTAAGTTTCCGCGTGTGCCATTTCCAGGGGAATTTGGAGCTATTGCAGGATGCAGGGCTTCCCGTTGATGTTGTCACATGCTTTGCACACTTACAGGTGCTCCGTAGATCGTCTTTCCTATTTGAAAATTTAAGTATCTCTGGGAGATCCAACACGATTTTAACTATTTGCTTCGTTATTTGAGTTTATAAAATTTGGTATTTTTTGTTAGAAAAGGAGCCGTACATGTCGACTGTCTCACACTGGCACAATGCGCTTCTTGTGCAGGATTACTTTGCGAGTGAGGACATGGTGCGGCTGTTACTTAGGAACGTTGTGTCACTCCTTAAGCCGGGTGGCTACTTTTTTGGGACGACTCCAGATTCTTCCACCATTTGGTTTGTAGCTACTTATCATGAGTTTGTGATAACAAAAGCAATTAATACATAATGAAGGTGACATCAAAACATCAGAACTTGAGAAGACTTTCTAGGGAGCTTGGTAAATTAAGAAAAGAAATTTATGGGAGCGCTTAATTCTTGTGGCTCCTTATGTTTTGAATCAATGGTACTCAGAGAAAATTTAGAGTTTGAAGGAGAGTATTAAAAAAAGGGATTGATTTGGAGGGTGGTAAAACTGTAACAGGTACAAATATCAAAAAGCAGTCGAGGAAGCAATGAAAGTGGGTTCCTTACGTGTGAATGGTACTCTGCCTCGTGTTCGAAGCCCGCTCTATACCATTACGTTCGAGGATGACCGGTGGGCTGCCCATATATAATTGCTCTTTAACAGCACGCAGTTGACATAGCCCGTTTATAGCTTGGAGCTTTGAAAATTTGAATAAGGTTGCCGAAATGTATGCAAGAATTTGGAGATGTCCACCTGTTTAGGATACTTGCCTCACTCTGCAGTTGAATTACAATCCATGGTGCTGATAATAGCCTCATAGACGGGATAATTGCGGGTGCTGTTATCCCTTCGTATGCTCCAGAAATTTATGAAGTAAATTGTTGCTGAAGCTTGGGCGGTGTTTCAGATTTCAGTTTTTCGGGTCTAAATATCAATTACGCTTCGTGGATGGTCTGCCCGCGCAGATGCAGCAACTGGTTCACTTTCCCAGCTTCATCAGGTTCGGCTTTAACAAGACCTAGAACATTTACATTGACAATTACTTGCAGATTATGCTCCTAAAGTTCTTTCATAAATCAATATGCAATGACTAAGTATCTCTCCAGGGAAGTCAGTAGTTGTGAACGCATCGAATTCTCAGTGATTTCTGGTGTATGAATTATGCGTTTCTTTATATTGGATGCACGATTTTGTCATCCGTGCACAAGCAAATTTGGTGGTGAGTAGCATAAGTATGGCCTTCAGCATCTCTGCTTGGCTAGAGGTCAGTCGACCTTTCGAAGGTTTTCCCTGGTAGGCATTGGCATCAAGAGGGAAGCTTTTCTAAACGCCTGCTAACCTGTTGCGTAGGCTTGCTGAAGAAGTGGGCCTAGAGTATGTTGAGATTCAAAACCTCACCGAATTCTATGATGATTACAGGTAACACACAAAACGAGTACCCTTCAATAATATCAATATTGTTTTCTTGATTTATTTTCTGTGGTAGGAATCTCTTACACCTTTTTGACCTATTTCATCAGGAGCCAAATTCCTTCAGAGGTGTCAATAGCTAGTGATGTCCATTGTTTGGAGCCATGTTAGTTTGGCCGTGTACTGAAAATATGAGGTATTGAGCAGGGTTCCTTTCGCTTCAACATTGCAGAGCAGTTGTAAGAATCTTTTGGATCAAAAGGGCCAGCCGATGGTCGATTCACGTGGCAAACTTTCCATGGTTGCCACTGACGTACTAAGTAGGCTTCTCTCTCTCTTCCTTCGACTGTTTGATGATTGTACTTGCTATCACTTTAACTCTTCATTTGCGGCATATCATTAGTGACTCTCAACCCATAAAGAACCAAGGATTCTATACAAGAAAATGACCTATTGATTCATTGTATTGTGAGCAACACATTTTGGAGATTATCTCAGCGTTCATGTCACCAGAATCAGAAAACAATATTGCAGGTTTTAAATACAGTATAAGTGAAATTGAGCAAAAGAGAAATCTCCATATGACCCACTCACTATTGCCCAGAAAAGCACAGGCCTGTATTAGGCCTTTTGGTCCGTCAGTAGTAAATTTGAAAGAGTTGTCTCTGATACATTTTCGGCAGGGAAGAGTAAGTAAATGTCTCCGACCACCAGATGTATACCGGTAAACGTTGTCTGTGTACGTCGATTTGAAGAAAAGGGCACATAAAATGACTCCCTTGGAATGACACCACGTATCATTTTTGAGGTGGTGATCATTTAAAGACACCTAAAGTGTTTTTTCATTTATGGTTATTGCGCTGAAATGGACACCCTAAGTTCCATAAAATAACCACCACCCTGGAAATGTAATTGTTACTTCAAGGGTAACATTCTATGCCCTCTTTTCTTTGTAGTGGTTGTTTAAACGAATTGATTGAATAAACCGGAGTGCATAAGCTTGTAAATGTTAGCATCTAGCCAATGAAGTCAAGGAAACGATTGAGGTGGTTACGTTTTGTGGCAGGTCTATACAGTACTTTCATATTCAAGAGATCAGCTCGTGTTGTGCGCCCTGCATCGTATTTGGATTTCCAGTTGGACACAGAATATCTGTTTGGCAGAGACCTAGAGAAGAGTAGCCTCAAGTCAGAATGCTCACCTGGAGTGTCACTTAGGTTCTCCTTCACACCCGAACCTTCTCCGAGGGATTCTTCACCAATAATGAAGAGAGAAGGATTTTCGCTGTTCAGTGGAGAGGAGTATATGTCCTCCCAAGAGGATCTATTTGACAGGGCGCCAACAAGAGAGGAGTTTCCAGAGTATATTATCCAAGATTCAGGCTCGCCAACGGGAAGGATTGAGACTTCGCATCCTGAGCAAGTTACAGATACCCCAGATTCCGATCAACTTTTCCCCGTGGTTGATTTTCCATGTGACAAAGATCCTCAACTCGACTTTCAGGAGACCGATCATGTGGCAGAGGATAAAAGTGCTGACCTTAAAGAGACGGACAGAAGTGTTACTGCAATTTCGCCTACCGTTGAGGGCGTTGGAGAGCAGCAAGAGCAGCGTGAAGAAACGGAGGCACTGGCTGGTGAGGAATGTGAGCAGCCCCAGGCGGATGAAGTGCCACTTGATGAGAACTTGTTGATAGAGGAGGTTTCTGCAAGCTCACTGAGGACTCGTGCTCCCAAGAAGGCGCGTTTGAAGGGGAAGAAGAAGAAGCGAACTGCACGCTTCTGCCCGACTGTAGTCGACCTCGCAGTGACCGGTCAAACGTGCAGTATCAATTACCAGAGCGAGGTAGAGCAAGAGCAAGAGGTGATGGATGAAGACCTGGAGGTTTCGGTTCCAGCCCCGCCTCCATTTTTGTTTTATCAGCGGAAAAAACGAACAGAAGCAGGGCTGAGTGACGCCGTTGTGCAAGAGTCCAGCGTTAGTACCAATACAGGGAATCTACGTGCGCTCCGGCCTCGAAGGTCTAGCTCTGTTGGTGATCCGAAATCTGCACCAGGTAAACAGAGCTAATCTAAGGTTATTCATTTTTCTCATAAACCTGTAAAAACTGCTCTTCACTGAAACCCGGGAAGGCAACTCCCGCGTTACAAGGCCCTGGTTTTCACGTTCTTTTTAATGGAATCACAATCCGTGTTTTTTTCATTTTGGCCTAACAATATCTTGTACTTCCCTCTTGCATGAAAGAATCTAGAATCGTAAATTCTGTAAACAATTGAGGATTTGTTGATTCCCATGATCTCTGCCTATTGAGCGAGATTTCCCTCTACGGGCAACTGAAACTCCTTTAGCTACTACTACAGTAGCCGGTTGGCAATCCTGAAAGTTAGTATTTCATTACTACTTTCTGGTAATGTCCATCATGATTAGAATTGTGTAAATATCCGTAGAAGAGTATTGGACCCTTTTCTGTGTACATTCCAAGCATCCCAAGAAGCAATGACACCAGTGAGCATCCCTTGGAGTAGTCTCGGGTGAAGCATCCGAAGAGGCAACGGCAAACAGTAAGCATGGCCATAACCCATAATCTTATCTTTCCTTTTGCGTCGTGGTGTCCTCTTATTACTCTCGCTTGAACAGGATCCAAGGTTCATTCTTATAACCTTGCCCTTCTTGGAGATGTTTGATTGAGCACGCTCCAATCTTGAGGTTTATATTCCGTCATGTAAAAGTACAGCCTTATTATGCAAATATCATAAAGAGGCTCTACTTCCACGATGTCCATACTATAAAGATTAGCGTAGTGACCTCTACGGATTCACGAATTGGCTTAAGCCAAGTCTAACTCTCGAGTATCTGGTTGACACTCTCAGCTTTGATGGCCAAAGGAGCTCGCAGCTCTAAAGTGGACAATAATAGCAGGGCTGGGAGCAGCGGCAGCTTGATCTTCACTGAAGAGGAGCCTGGTGGCTTCAGCAGTGATGGGGCGCTGGCTGGTGGGCGTGGAGGAGTCCCAGGCAAGGCGGGGGGGAGTACTGCCACCCTCAAAGAAGGCCTACTACCTGCTCAGGCTTCCCACGACGCAGTAGCCAATGGGCGACGCTCAACAAGGTCTTGCAGCAGCAACATCGTTCAAGGTATTGGAGAGTGTCGGAAGGGGACAACCTCTGAGTCGAGCCCGATGGTCATTCGCATGACGAGGATGCGGAGCTCCAAATTGCGAAGCTCTTTCTGAAGGTCATCTTCGTTCCTTTGCTTGATATATGCGCTGGTGCTGTTGGGACTACGGTTAGGGATTTATGATAGGATGCGGATCTGCAATATTTAGCTTTGCAAGTTCAAGTTTTGTATAATTGTTTTCATGTAATATATTTGGTCATTTCATCTTATCATCGAATCGGGCTCTTTGTACTTCTCATTCAGCATGCTGCTTCTGCTGCTGCTTGTCAAGTGACCTTGCAAGCACTGTAGCAACAATAGCAGTTGCACGTGGATAGGAGTTTTCTGTTTATAGAGTGTGAGTCTCCTATTCCCGAAGTCATTGTTTCTCGCAATAAAATATAGTCTTTGCTCTCAACGCAACTTGGGTTTAGAGTTTAGACCAATTAGCCCTATTATATTGTTTCCATAGTTCCTCATCAGGTATCTGCCACATATGATATTGCCATACCGAGTTATTCTTTGTAAAAAAGGTGAATTTTGAGTATCAGTAGAAGGTTTGCAAAGGAGGACAACAGTTGTACCATAAAGACACAAACTCTCGTTGCATTGCATTCTGTAAAGGACCTGCAAGCCTATTGAGCGTAATTGTTAAATTACGCTCGTTGTGATAACCTCCATCTCGACAGAATTCCTATGTGGATAACAGCATGGATGGTGTGTAAGAGTCATCCCCATATCAATTCAAATGCTACCTTTGGCACACCTTTTTGGCTAAAGTAGTCGGCTCATAAACCGTGCACCATCTTAAATGTACCTTACACGTACATGTTGTTTTTTTACAGTTTTCAGTACATTTAAGAAGGTGCACGGTTTTAGAGCCCTATGACTTTCCACTTCAAAATTTCATAATTAATTTCATAAACCTCCAAAAAACTTAAAACAAGTTGAGTTACATGTCAATTCCTCTTGTCTTTCAAGGAAAATTTACTGAAAAATATTTCAAGAAGTTTCACCTCCCAAAATTCAGTTTCAGCACTTAGATGACCGGTTCTTGAGCCTCCTACCTTAGTTCTGGATGGAGATCCTAGGTAACGTAACAGAGATTTATTAAGTAAATGACTTGCATGTCGATATTGGAAACGGTTGCTACAATCTATTAGTGTTGCTACAAAAAACTCTTAGGAGACTACAGTACAGTACAAAGATAAGGGGCTAATGGTACAAAATCTCCTTTGAAAAGTCAAGATGGAGAGATTGAAAAAATTTAAAGGTTGAAAATGTTTTCATAAGATTAAGAGTATTACATAGAGTAGGTATCACAAGGACAAGGAGCACACGCTTCTTTTTCACATCCCTAGTCCCACTAAACCCTCAAAATTTGCTTGGTGAAGAGCACAGATTTACAAAAAAAACTCACAGAAAATATCCAATTTTTCCTCTTGAAACATACCCAAATTAAAAAAATACATGGAAGACATTGAAGATTGGAGGGAAACACATAAAACATAGGGAGAAAAAAAAAACTAGCAAGTCAACAGTTATCATTAAAGAGATGGCTTAATTGCTTTTATAACACACAGGAAACTTCCAAATGCTTGGAGGTTAACAGAATGAATTGCTTAGGTGGAGAAAACACAAGTATCTAACCTTCTAAATCTAAACCCAAAAAGATATTAATGACAATTTCTTGCACTAGAGCATAATCTCCATGACCATCTCTAGTAAAACAAGAAATTTCCATCAATTGCGTTTCATATGAGATTTGGAGGGCAATTCACATGTATATCCCACTCATGCAAAATGCTATATGAACTCTCAACAATTTTTTATTTTTTATTTTTTTTTCTGTTTATAAGAGCAAAAACCATGCTCCATATACTACGACAACATGCTTATGGTATAAGGAAGAAGCAATGCTTGAAGGCGGTATCAAAAATTGCAACATAAAATATCCTCATTCTTCACCATTCCTCAAAGGGCTTTGAGACTGGTTTCTTGTCTTTATCTTCAATGTTGCACTCATGCGAGCCCGTGCTTGCATTTTTGTGCACCTCATTGTGCGCATGAAACATTCCAATTTTCTTGAAAGAAAATATGCAAGTTTACTTGATAAAAACTCCGTTTTCTTTTTAAGTAAGAGGTTCTAATTGCGATCAGGCTCTAATTGCGATCAGTTCTAGGAATATTTGACATTTTACAACAAATATCTATGACCATCATTGATGAGTTAGGTAGGCTTAGCAAATATGCTAAGCCTACCTAACTCATCAATGACGATCATAGATATTTGTTGTAAAATGTCAGATGTTCCTAGAGCTTATCGCAATTAGAGCCTGACTGCAATTAGAACCTCTTACCTTAGTAAAAACTCCTCAAACCAAAATTTGATTTTTCCCAAGCTTTGAAACCCCGTATAGGTAGTTTACCCTATTATCATTGGGCCTTGGACAAAAATTTAATAAAAAAATAGTTATAATATATCAAATGACATGGTTATGGTCTCATCTGAAAGATAATAAAGTCAAGGTTTTGTATTAAGTTCCAAATTCTTAAATGAGTGAAGTATGAGTTAGTTATTAAGGTTTCAATGAGGTAAGGTCAAGGTTCTGCTCAAATTTGAAATTGCCCTATTATCACTTCCTTACCACTTTTTTAGAGGTTTTCATTGTCATACATGATAATATTTTGTCATTTTCATCTTTGAACTTCTTCTTCCTTTCCTTGACCTCTGTGGTCATCCATAAGTACTAACTTAGTTGACAATTTTCATTTATTTTTGATATTTTGCAATTGACATTGCTATAGCTAAGGCATTGGGGCAATAAATTATATATTTAACTAAGATCTTTATAGCTAATACGCTATACTTTTGCAAATTTTGGTCAAATGGAACAAAAATTGCACTATTAGTAAAGGACTCTAAGGCCTTTCTTGCAATACTTGTAAACTTGGATTTGAAACTAAACCCTAAAATATATGAATTTTTGAAGATAGGAAAGTGATAATAGGAATAGAGTGATAATAGGCTAAACTACCTGTACTACTAGTTATGCACACTTGTAGTATTATAGTCATTTTCAAGTGGGTAGATAGTTTACTCCTACACCAAATAGTGCATTAAGGTTGCCTTACCTTGACAAAGTTACCTCATGACTCACTCTTGGTCACTAGCTTCCCTGCTCCCTAGCGCTTACGCTTTGCTTGTTTCTTCCATTGCTTATCACAATAATAAAGTTACTATAGTCTTAGTAAATATTTAAATAGTGTGAAATCTTGAGAAATTACTATGAGGCAACCTAAATGCACTATTTGGTGTACTGAAAAATACAAAAGGGAGAGAGAGAAATGCCTTGAACAAGCTGCATGCATGCCCAATTGCTGATCATTTTGAGGTAGTTGAGGAGCCCATTGGATAGACGTGTCCAATCTTAAATGGCTCACCGCTTTTATTTGCTTTGTCGGTTGGAAGTGAACCCACTTTCTGGCCCATGAATGCTCCCGTCTGGGCATCCTCATACTGGTACTCTATGATGTTGTATGGTGTGATTTTTGAATTAATGGTACATAATGCAAACCTTGCAAAAGTAAATTTAAAAATTAAAAATTAAAATAAATAAATAAATAAAAGAAGAGGACTATGTTATGGAAGTTGAAGTTTGAATTTTTTTTTTGAGTAAAATAGAGTTTCATTTTCATCACCAAAAGGGGGAATCTACTTTCCTTCAACTTCTCTTTTCTGTAATGTGCTTCTTGCACATTTTGAGGGCAAAGGGCTCCTTAGAGAGAGGATTGTAGTTTAAGGGACCAATGCAATATCCAGATACACTCCATATATAATATACAACTTCACATTGATCAAAATTCACGTTGATTGCATTGAAGTATGATTGTGCTAGTTTCCTTATCACATAAGATTCTTGTCCTATATGTTCATGTGCTATTAGAATAACTTCTACTTGATAGCATTTGTAAGAAAAACAAAAATAACATAAACAATCCAAGTAAGTTTTCATTCTTTCTACACTAAATTTATAGTGTGTTAAAGGCCGCATATTAGTTACAATTGTCCATGTTTTGTAGTTGTTTATGTTTACTTAGTTTAAGCCCTCAATCTATTTAAGGGTTTTTAAACCCAAACATGAATCCAAAATCTCTAGCATTACAAAAAAAGTAAGGCCTAAGAAAGGCCGCTAGAATCAATTAAATATGGATGTGAATGATTTGGTAGAATGGACATTGCAATCAATATTCCCCCATTCCCACTCATGGGTTGGGTTGCGAGCAAAGCATTTTTGAAAAATTGTTTGTCCTTGATGGCAGCCTTGCTAGAGTCCTCTCTGCCTTTCTGCCTGACAATGATGGAGTCCTTTGCCAGCTATGTTCTTGATCGCTTGCATTGTTCACTATCTTTGTGCACTATCCTCTATGCACTATTTCTGATTTTTGAGGAGCTTGTTTTTGTTTCTTTTTCAAGATTTTTCTATAGCTTTTGCAATGGATTCTAATCGTCCCTTCAAAGTTCAAGTGTCCTTGAACTCTAAATACCACTCTATACTAGTAAGAGGACAATTAATTCACGTGTAATTGTCGAGGTCAGCTTTTGCTGAGAAACAAAAGCAAGATAATTCTAACCTTGATTTATGGTTAGATTCTTTAATTTATCCTCTAGATCCATCAACAAGGAAATGACCTAGGTTTAGTGATGTTAAAATCTTTTGGAGTTTGTAGGGGATGGTGAGAGAGGTTTGCTTGGTTACACCCAAATCTTGAACAATTCTGAATTTGAGAGACAACTTGCTCTTTAGCAATGCATAATGGTATTAGAATTTGAGAATCTGAGAGAACGTCTAGAAGAACAAACTCGACAATTGGAGACTTTACGAGTCAAATCCATGCAACAACAATCTAATTTAGAGCAAAACCAAATTGCTAAGTGTTCATATCTTCATAATGTGATGGAGTTGTTGCAAAATGAGTACATCAATCTTGAGAGAAGTTCAACTACATTAGTAGCATCGCTAAACGGAGATCTCAAGGAAAGCATGAAATCAGAAACAAAACTAGAATCACAAATTGAGGCATTTCAAAGAGAACACGCTAAGAAACTAAATGGGCTTGAACAATCTCACAAACTTGAGGTACAGAAGATTAGTGTAGAGTTAGAAGAGGCATCAAAAACTATATCCAAGCTAGAAAAAAAAGCAAATTAACAACCACTAAGAAAACAACCAAGTCAAGCCCAAATATGCACAGCTTGCAAGGGTTTGCATGAGTTGTCTTAGTCCAAAGGTCATCCTAAAAGCCAACGGAGGTTAGCAAGATCAATTATTGCTGGAGCTACCATGATCATAATTTTGTTACTTAAGGGGATTCTTATTACAAGGGAAAATGTGCGTATGGATGTTTCCTACATATCCATGCAATCAAATCCCAAAAATTCATCACCGATTTTCTTCAATCAATAATTATGTAAAACCATTATTTTAATACAAAACTATTTACTAAGAATAGGGTGTCAATATTTTGGAACTAAAATTCGGTAGGCTTGGCTAGAATTGCATAGGAATTACATAATTGTGATGTAAAGCTAGAAAATGCAAATTTTGCTCTAGCTTATGCAGAGTTCACTAAATTGCAAAACATGCCCAAACGTAAACATAATGAGGGGTATTATACATGTCATATTGGGTGAGATTTTGGTTGTTGGACAAGGCAAGCGTAGGCACGCCACAAACGGATGTGTCTATTCACTCTTGCGTTTTAGGCTTTTTAATCTAAAAAAGGAAGAATCAAATTCCTATTTGTCATTTTCACTATGTGATATGGCTCTAAATCCACATTTTGACTTCATGTTGGCAACAATGAGTGTTGCCAACATGTACAAAGTAAGTTTTTCTTATCATTTTTTTCATTTTTTGAAGTCAACTATGGGTTGACTACATTGGACGGACATGAGCTCAATTGAACATTTTAGGTAGACGGGCAAGCGGACAGACAAGTGGTCCAATGTGACAACCATGATGTATAGTACACTATGTAAATACTAGTCTTGACTTTTACTAAAACCAAATTCTCATTTGTCTAAGAGGTTAAATATTGTGACTTGTTTTTTGCACTATGTTTTAAGTCCCAAGTCTCAATTAATCATTTTGAAATGCCTACATGATAGCTCTTTTTGACACTTTTGGTTCATTTTTCTAAGAGGTTGAAAATTGTCATTTATAGCTCCATACCTTGTTTCAAGTACCAAGTCTCAAATTTCAATTATTGTAGAGTTGCTTACACAACAGTAAGGTAGGAGGCTCAAGAACCGGTCATGTAAGGGTTGAGGCTGAATTTTGGGAGGTGAAACTTCTTGAAATATTTTTCAGTAAATTTTCCTTGAAAGACAAGAGGAATTGACATCTAACTCAACTTGTTTCAATTTTTTTGAAACTTTGTGAAATTAATTCTAAAATTTTGAAGTGGACAGTCATAGGGCTCTGAAACCGTGCCCCTTCTTAAAATGTACATTGCTTGTACATTACTGGAAATAGTGAAAAACAACATGTATGTGGAAGGTAGATTTAAGAAGGTGCATGGTTTATGAGCCGACTACCTTAATTATTGAAAATTTTGACACCAAAGAAGTGGGGTTTTGCTCCAAAAATTGGGTGTAACAAATTTGCAAATTGAACATAAAAACTAAGTTCCAACAGAAAAAAATTGCATTGAATTGTTAAGAGTTTTTTGGCATCTCTTTTTACTTTCTACTTCTCTAACAAAGTTAAAAAATGGCGGTAAACTTTGACTTCTGGGATTGGGACCTCGAATGCAACGTGTGAATTGTTTTTAGTTTCTCTTCCATAGCAAAATTAAGTTTCGGTGGCATTACTTTTGTATGATGCCAAAGAACAAAACTGTGGATATGTAATGCCATTAACCCCTTGAGAACCAAGTATTCAAATTTTGAAAAATAAAACAAAAATGAACAAGTTACATGCACTCAATTATGATTTCTTATTATGGGATGACCATGTGAATTTGAGAATACTAACAGTAACAGCACTGTGTGGATTTGATGCTCAGGAAAGGAAACTTGATATGATTGAATGGAAACCCATCGGAATCTATAAATTGGTCATAGTTTTTTGATCAAATCCTATCACTAAAACAATCATATATTTTAATGCAAAACATTGAATGTTGAAAGGCTAGCTCAATTTTACATATTTTGTAATATATTCCCCAAAACGTAATTTTAGTATTCAAATCTATTGACACAGATGCTATAAAGGTGTAGATGATGGAAACAAGTGTGAAGCTTTTTAACAAACAAAACCAGTTCTCAAGTCTTTTACAAAAATCCGAAATGAAAACAATTCAACAAAAAGTGCAAATGAACATAACATAACAAAAATAAAGCTAGTTGCTACAATCAACACAACCCTTAAACATCTGAGCGTGCCATTGCAACTAGACAATATAAGGTTTTTTTCTTGTATTTGGAATGGTTTCACACCTTTACTACATTTGAGATTAACAAAAAAGTTAAAATATAGATCAATGCGGTTCTAGTGAGCTATTTGAGATCCCAAATTAAAACTTCTTGTTGGTAGCAAATGCCAATTATACAACATCATATATACTATGCATTATGGTCACTTAACCCCTTAAGGCCTAAGGAGGCAAAAACGGCCTTCACAGGTTTTTAAATGAAATTAGGGTGTGTTATCAATTTTGGATCATGGGTTGACCAATTACAAACATGTAGGGAATGAAGTCTATTTTCACACACACTTGTTTGACTAAAGTTTGGAATTACAGCATGTTGTAGAGAGAGTGATCCATTGGAAGGGCCATTGGGAAACTTGAGTGTTCAATACAAACCACTCATTGAAACACCAATAAGAGGATGACGTCACCTAACATCTTTAGGGATCAGGTAAATAGTGCCACAACAATACGCCATCCCAATGATTCCTTGACTTTGTGCCCCCTACTAGAGCTCTTTAGTGCTTCTAGGCTTGCACAATTAAAATCACTTATATACTCTCACATTTTTTTGAAAAAAAATGTAGTTGTAGATCAATACTATTCAAATAACTTGTCCAGTCGGATTTTCTAACCATGCATATTTGGTTTTTCTAAAAATGATCAATTCTTTTTGTTTTTTTCCACAATTTTTGCACCTTAACCACCCATGCCTTTCCTTCATCAAATAAAGCAGATGGTACAACTTTTTCCCAAAATCCCAAGTTCAAGCCCTTCAACATGTCACATGTAAGAAAAGTCCACAACTTCAAAATATGATTCTATGCATGTTGCTCATAGGAGTCATTCATACAACCTATATGATCCAAACTTAATCCAATGCACCATCTTTCACTTCACTGATGTAGCACGTATCATGAGCAAATTGGTCCAAAAAAATTAAGTGCTTATCTTCCAAGATTGCAGTTTACATTGGTAAGATTAGATCTTGCTTTTTACATCTCACTTAATTGCTACAAAGTTTGAAGCAATTTTCTTTTCAAAAAGAACGACTAGCTTGAAAAGCAGGTTGTCCTAAGGGATTAAGGGTTAAGTAGGAAACTGTTTTACACTCCTCTGCTAAAAACAATCGTGATTTAAAGTGGTTTAACCACTAAAGGACCATTGTTCCTTTGGGGGACAAATGAGATTTTGGGCATGTATCTATGGCTACACTACTTTGCATGATTTTTTGAAACTTTTATTGAAAATGGGGAATTCAAAGATCTCTGTGAAAATCTTTTTTTCTTCTTCAATTCAACATTAATTGAAGAAGTTATGCATGAATTTTTGAAAAACGGGGTAGAGCGGGCAGCCAAAAACTTTTTTTTAAATAACATATTTTCAAAATAAAAATTTGAAATTGGTTCTTTAGATTAATACATATGTGGGGAGCTTTGAATCATTCAATTTTGATTTATGAGTGAAATTTTTTAGTTTGCAGGCAGGTATTAGACTCCCATACCTCCATTCCTTTTTACTTTGGTACTTTACTTTTTTGAGCTCTTTGTGAATTTGTATTTTGACTTCTTTTTTTTTTCCAAGTTGTAGAAGACTAGGACTCCTTGGTCTTCACCATTTGGATCAAAGTAATTTAGATTTCTGGATTTTACATAAATCCTCTGATTTTGTCTAGTATATATATGCAAATTTGTTGGCCTTTTGACATTGCAAGATTTTACAAAGTATGATTCACACCTCCAATTCATTTGAAAATTCTCCCACACTTACCTAACTTGATCTTCTACATAGAGAAAATAAACCTCAACTTTGTGTAGAGCATATTTTTTGATTTAGGGGCAATTAAAGGCTTCTAAAATTTTTGAGTAGCAGGAAAAAAAACTTTTATTTCCACTTCTGATGTCAATATCTCACTCTTCTACATTTAGAATGAGTTAATTTTTTTAACAAGTACCTGCCATAGTCTAAGGCAAGATCTTACGTTTGGATTACCAAAAACAGTTATTTTTCCACCCTTTCTACTCATTCTCCAAAAAGTGGCAGTTTTCAGTAACTTTCACTGAAAAAATGGCTTGGTCCTTTATGGGTTAACTTAAGATTTGGAATAAAATCACAGCTTATTTTGGAACATAGGAAGATTGCTTTCAGAGTTCGTGTCATCGGTGGATGTGGAAAAGGATCCAAATTTCCTCAGTAATACATACTGAACAGTGTTTCCAGGCTCAGAATCTACGTTTCCTCAGGACTTTGATCTATGATTCGCTCTCCTGGCAAGGAGGGAGGGTGACCCGGTGAAGAGCCGGGTGGAGGGAACAACTGGCCCGCCATCGGGGGCCAGGTCGGTCAGGTCGACAGGTCCTTGCAAGGGCGAGGCGATCTTGTCATCGGTTGTTGTTGTCGCTAATGCGACTTGCTGCTGCTGCATTGGTGATGCTGTTGTTGTTTCATTCTATGTCGCAGATTGTTTGCAGCGTCTTCACGTCATCGCCGCAGCAGCGCCGCTTTTCGCTGCTGGCCGGCACTGCCGTCCCCGTCTCCGGTGCCGCTTGCTTTTTGTTCGTTCAATTCCCTCGGGCGGCCAAAGCCTGTGCAGGGAGCTGCGACTGCTGGATTTCAACGCGTTTGGTCTTATCACGCAGGACAGGCCAGGCAAAAAGCGTCGTAGCGTGAGGTGAGAGGATGACGGAGCTGGTGGCGTGTGCTGGATGGATGTGGAGTAAGCTTATTTGGAGATGAGCATGTAGTGATGGTTGTCAGCGTGTTGTTCTGTGTATGAAGAGGGAGGGGAACGAGGTGTAGGGATGGACGGGCATCAGGCGGGGAGTGGTTCTGCGGGTGCCAGTACCGCCACCGGTGGAACCTCCGCGAGCAGTGTCACCTCAGCGTCCTTATTGGCAACTTCCAGCGATGCGGCGATTTTGCAAGTAGGTTTTTTTTCTTATGCTTTTTTCATGTGTGAAATCGATGTGAAGAAAACGATGGAGAATTGACGGTTTGCGTGCGTTCACGTATGTGGATCGGGATGTTCTGAAGATTTTAGGAAATTTTGCGGTGCTGCTTCTGCTCTGTAATTTGGTAGCTACATTTTTTTTAGAATAGAGGAGTGATTGTGGTCGTTCGAGTCGTGCGGAGGGAAAGTTTTCTGATTCTATCGCTTGGTTCCACAAACGAAGCGGAGCGATATCGTGTTTACCATGGCTGGTAGTTGCTGGATTTGGTAATGACTGCGTTTTAGGAAGGTTCTCAAGTTTCTATGTCGTCTCCATCTGCGAAATAGTAGAATTTCGGCATTTTTGACAATGTCAGTCCGATTTGGACGCCCTAAAACCTGGTCGTTACTTGTACTTGCACTCAGAAGGCGACCTTCATTTTCTAGTTAGGTCACTTGGCGCTCTTTTTATATGTTTAGAATTGACCTGAAGAGGATAGGGATGGAGTATTGACAGTTTTTGCGGATTCGCGTATGTGAATTGCGGTGGTATAAAGATTCTAGGAAATTTGTGGCACTCTGTAATTCGTTAGCTGCAGAGTGACCAATTTTTCTATTGAACCGGGAAGTGTTTATGGTTGCGTGGAGGGGAGGTTTGAATTCACCGTCTGGTTTTTCTCACATGAAGTGGAATGAACTTGTATGGCTGTTAGTTGCCGAGTCTTGTAATCAATGCATTTCACTAAGGTCCTTGAGGTTTAGTATGATCTCCACATCAAGTTATTCAATATTTTTCACAATGTCATTCCGATTCGCCATCCTAAAATACAGTTGTTGCTCTCATTTGGTGGTGACTACTGATGACGTCTGTTAGGTCAAGAGCAGTAGTCAATGGTTGAACAACGACAGTATTCAGAAAATGTGGTGTGAGGATCTACAGTTTGTGCATTTAAATAGGTCTTTTAGGTCTAAGGTAAAATTTGGATATGTGGTTGCTTGGTTACTGTTGTAACAATCGTGATAGAATATGGAAGAAGTTTTGAGATGTGATTGTACTTGGTCGTATTTTTGCGTTGTCGAGTCCGTTGGAGCGGAGGTAAGCATTGAGGGTGAGTTCCTTTTGTTGTGAATGCAGCTAATCAAGAATGTCAATTTGGATTTTGATAATCAATATTTGGTACTGGTGGGATGCTTGCTTGCAGAGGTTGATGAAATGCGGAGTACCGTCAGAATACTCTGAAAGAGGTAAAGAAGGAGTTGTGGACTATGCGAGAGAATTCAGGCCTCAAGTTTCTGCGGTCATCGCTGCGCTAGTTCCTGGACCAAACGAGGTTCAAGAGGTTTCTTTACCGGGAGCGGATGAAGTGCAAGGACCCGGAACACCGAAGGAATTTCTAAACCAGTGTAGGGAAGCGCTGAAATGGGTGCAGTGGGTCATGTTCCAAGGAGAACCGAAGGCGGTCTTGGCAGCCGCGGGTCAGGGGGCTGGAAGCACCAGAGGTGTATGTGGAGCAGTTTGGGGTAGCAATGATATAGCTTACAGGTGTCGGACCTGTGAACACGACCCTACCTGTGCTATTTGTGTGTCGTGCTTTCAGAATGGCAATCACGCCACTCATGATTATTCCATGATCCGTACTGGTGGGGGTTGCTGTGACTGCGGAGATGTTACTGCTTGGAAACAATCGGGATTTTGCTTCAAACATAGTGGTCCTGGACAGGTGGCACTTCTACCATCTTCTCTCATAGAAGCAGCTACTCCAGTACTCCAAGCTCTCTTACTGCAGTGGGTATATACTTTGAAAGCAGCAGAAGCGGTGGCAGAAACTAAGGCAAGGAACTGGGGTGATCAATCCGTAGAAGAGAAAGTCGCGTGCCAATTATCGGTTGTGTGTATTGAAATGTTGCTGGAATTTTGCAGTTTCGGTGAGCCTATGCTGGCTTTTACTGCAGAAGTTGTAGGCAATAAAAGCTTAGGGTTTCTGGACACCTTGATGAGCACAGATTTTTTTTTACCGGAACGATGTGTGAACTCCCTCCATGAGCTTTTATACAAGCTTTTAGGAGACACCAGCTTCAAACACACTTTTGCGCAAACATTCATTTCACATTATCCACACTGTTTGCGTGATGCTATGCAAGAGGATATCACAAGGGCTGAAACTTCTACGAGGAGCAGAAACCGTGAGAATGCTATAGTCAATAGTTTTTCTGTACAGATTTTTACGGTTCCAACTCTCACGCCTAAGTTGGTGATGGAGTCTAATCTCTTGGACATGCTACTTGAGACATTAAAAGAGTTCTTCTGTAATTGTGTTGGGGAGGACGGTCGCATATCGGTACGTTGTTGACTACCTTTTGTGCAGTTGTTCATCGGATTCTCTAATTTTGTGACGAATACGTCTACACTATGCTTTAACCCGAAAATTTACGTTGCTTAAAAATTTCAGGGAGTCTTTCTGTTTCTTGTAGAATGAGGTTTTGGGTTTCTTATTCTTGTTTCCTTCTAGGGTACTAGTTTGGCTTTGATATGTATGTGCAACTTTCTTATATTCGTGTGATATGGATCTGTCTGCAATTACTGTTAGGACTTTAATTAATCTCTATAGTTCTTTTTGTGCAGGTAAGTAAGGTGAGTGGCCATGGCCATTATTATCGAATTATAGAAGATATCAGATACGTAATGACCCACTTGGAGGTGTCACAATATGTTGCACAGAAACGACCTGAACTTGCAAGAGCTTGGCTGCACTTTCTTGCATTTGTTCAAGGCATGTATCCACACAGGCGAATGACAAATATTCATGTGGAAGATGAAACCGATGACTGGCGCTCAGCCTACTCATTAGAGTACCAATTGGCATGTATTCATCCTCTGTTTGTTGCCGGAGCTGCGGCCTTCAATAACCCAGATGCACGGGTCAAGGACGATTCAATGTCCGATTCCCAGGGTTGTTTCCAAGGGGCTTTAGACAACTTAAGCGGTGACACCTTTTCTACCAAGGATTTCAACGCAGTGGATAATTTGCTGGAGTCGAATTCAGAAGCTGTTGTTACAGGAACTATGTCAGAGTTAGATGTAGACATGTGTGATGCTGTACTCGCTGCTGATCCTACTGATCGTACATCAACGGAATCCAATCTAAGAGGTAAAAAAGTATCTGGAATGGAGTCGGTTGCAGGGATACTTGTGCCAGCTACTTTAGTATGGCTTATTGATGAGTGTGCGCAAGTACTTGATATCTGGCTGGCCATAGATGCATCTAGGGAGTCAAAGAAGTCAGGGCAGCTGGCTACGGATGCCAGTTCTATGCAAAGTCAGCGAAGGAGCCCTAGATGGCGAGTTAGAGGGGGTAGAGGAATTAGAGACTCTCCGTCTCAGACTGCGGGTGGGCAAATTCGGGAATGGTTGCGACGTAGACGAGCTCATGTTGAACCTCGAGTGTGGCCAGAAGTTCCTCTGGAGCAAGCTGTTGTGGGCTTAAGTGCGGGAAACCAAGCAGCTGACATGGATGTTGAAATGCAGGTGGGTTGAATCTTATCTTGTTTTCCCTCCCTGGGTTCCTCATCTGTAGTGCTAGGGTCTCAAATGTTTGGTTTGGCGACTGTTACGTATGAATTTTTAATTCTTGCTGTAATGTGCCTTATAGGTATCTCGTGAAGGTTGGGATAATAGAGCTGCAGATTGGTGGATGGGACCTGAAGCATTAGTGTCATCAACCATATTAGGCCAGCTTGGTGAGAGTCACGAATGGCCAGCAGTGGAGTTCGATGTCAGTCGGCAGGATGTGTCTTTTCATATCCCATTACATCGTATGCTTGCATTGCTACTTCACAAAGCTCTTGACTTTCATTCAGCCAAACAAGAGGAAGTTTTTGGAAAAGATAAAACTTTGTTAAGTGATGGGGAGGGTTCGTTCCTCGAAGAAATTCTTCCATCAAGGTTTCGAGTGCCAGGATTTGCTGCTGTGGTGATGGAGCATCCTCTTCGTTTGCAAGTTCTATATGCACAAGTTCAGGCTGGTATGTGGCGACGCAACGGCCACGCAACCAGCGCATTGTGCGAGCTTTACCATACCGTGCACTGGTAACTTACTGCTATCTTTTCTGCCTCGAAACTTGGTGGCTACAGGTGATATGAAAAGGCTACTGAAGCTCAAAGGCTAACATTTTTGTGGTTAGCTCTTGTGCTTTAGTAGCCTTTTCACACTACGTGCTCCAACTTAAGTTGTGCCCGGTGTTTTGGATCGGCTGGCTCTATTTAATCATGATGTCTCTGCTATATGAATTCAATACATTTATTCTCTAGGCTAACGAAAGGGTCTGTAGATATGATGCAATCATGACATGGGAACCTATCGCTGTTCTCAGGTGCGAAGATAGTCTGGAGCTTGACTTGTTCCTCCTCCAATGTTGCTCCGTCATTTCACCTTGCGAAAATTTTGTGGAGCGAATTGTAGCTCGATTCTCACTCTCTGATTACTTCAATCGTCCACTTTGGCATCCTAATGAGTACGATCTGTTCTATTACCAATATTCCAATCTCATTGAAGGGAATAAGGATAGAATATTTCCTGTATCTTATTTTAGCTATTTCTGCAATCTTTCTGAAGCTCTTGTTAAATTGTGCAATATCCTGCTATGATTGTAGAACATAATTTTGATGGTTTCGAGTGTTCTTGTTTGTAGTAGCCTTCTGCCACGAAAATTGACTTCTATTGCTTGGGCTTTCAGATACCAGGTTACTTTGGCACAGGAGCTTCTCATTCTCTTGATCAGGCTGGTTTCTGAACGGGGTTTCTGCGGATTGACCGAGAAGGAGGCTTTACGGCGGGAGTTGGTACAAAGACTAGCTGTTGGGGATGCTACCCACAGCTCTCTACTGAAAGCTCTACCTCCACGCTTGCAAGACAGCAAGCATTTACAAGAATGCTTAGACGCAGTTGGGACATATTGCAATCCGTCTGGAATGCAGCAGGTGAGTATTTATTCCTTTTCTTTAGTACCGCAACTGGTGAATTCCAACGCACTATATATTCATTACACGGATGCTAAGGCTTAATTAGGACGGTTCAAATTGCTGTTAGTGTGGGTCCAAACTCAAATATTAAGCTTCGTTGTATATTCTGCAAATTGATATGTACGTATGCTGAAGAGTTCAAGGGGTGTTGGTTTTGAAGCAGTGTTGGGAGTTAGTGCGTCTTCCTTAGTTGAACATTACTAATTCTTGTGTTTCTTCTAATTATTTACATTATACATCATATTGTCGTTTTATCACTTTGCAGCCTCGTAAAGGAGTTCTTATCTTTTAGAATAGCCGCTGGATCCCTGTCTTGACTTCCATATTCTCGTTAATCACTTTTGTTTCTGGACTTTTATGGGAGTCGATCCCTAAAGCCGGATACAGAGATCATGGATCTAATTATCTACAAGTTTTAGTTTGTGTATTAAATTGCCTGTACAAATAAGGTCACTTAAGGTAGGATAGAAATCTCATTCATGTTACATTTGCTAACTATTAAGGTGGAAACAGGATCGTTTGAGGTATCAAAATTGTTAGTGAGTTTGTGGTAATTGACTGTATAATTTTGGCTCAACGTGGAACTTCAAAAATAAGATAATTTGGATCGAAGTCTTGCAGGTCCTTGCTCTTGGTGGAAGGACCTTTTTATTTGGTCTTGTTCTTGGGTATTGAAGTTTTGTTATATATTAAATTGCTGTATTGATGTAGCTGGTATGTATAAGTGGTTGTTCTGGAGTTGTTGAGCTCTTATTCTTGTACATACAGGGCAAGTATGTGTTGAGGGACGAAAGCTGGCGTGAGCTGGACCTTTATCATCCACGATGGAGTTCTCGGGAGCTCCAATCAGCAGAGGAACGTTATCTGAGAGCATGTAGAGCACCTGCTGTGTATCTGCAACTTCCTCACTGGACGCAGCCATGTGCGCCTTTACAGGATTTGGGACGGTTGATTACCACTGCTCGAGTTCATGATATGCTGCGTTCTATTTTCTTTCATGCAGCCTACACTGAGGATCCGTCCACTATGGAACTCCTCCTGCACGCTTTTCATCTTCTTGCTCTAGCCCTAGATGTCTGTAAGGCTCGGAGCAAAGCAGGAGGTAGGAGTGCGGCTGACGGAATTTTCTCTGCAAATCCAATACAAAATTCTGATTCTTCTCTACATGGATCCAACTACTCAAGTAGCTGCAACGTCGAAGACTGTCCACCACTGCTACTCCGCTGCGTTGAAAGAGTATTTGTAGGAAGGGCAGATGCTACTGTGATGTTGGAGCCTCAGAGCATGCTGTCTTTGTTAGTGTTGCTTTTGCGAAAACGGCGGAATGATGGAGTAGATGAAGTAGGATCTTTCGGCTTTGGAGATTTGATAAAGAAACTCTTAAGAGATTTTGCAGAGTTGGACAAGAGCTGTATGTATGAAATAGAGTCACTTGCCCCAGAGATTCTTCACCGCGTCTCTGTTGACACCACTTCGAAATCAACTGGAGTCGGAGACATCAATTTTAAGGATGACATCTCAGTCTCCGAATCTGATAGGCGACGAGCTATTGCCCGAGAACGTCAGGCTGCTGCCATGGTAGGACCCATTTGTCTTCGTGGATGGCTTTATTGTCAAGTCTTCTTGGAGGAATGTCGTGTTCTTGTTATTAGCAAATATTAAGAGATTCGATTGTCGATCTAAGACGTAGTTCTTGAACTTCGAACGTCTGCTCACAGCTGCTAAGCATTTTATGGTCTATGTATCACACAATTGCAGTTTTAAGCAGCTGCGTTTTTTTAATGTTATCGTAATACTTGTGTTTTCTTAGGCAAAAATGAAAGCTGCACAGGAAAAGTTTGTGACCAGTTATAAGCCAACCGAAGAGAGCATTGGTACAGTGAAGGGTGACGAAACGGAGGCAAAACGACCCAAGGAGTCCGTGTCTGGAAGCGATGAATTATTCGAGGATGTTCAAGTCACTCATTGTGCACTCTGTCGAGATGCAACAAGTACAAATCCCTTGTGTTTCTTGGTTCTTATTCAGGTAATTTTAGTACTCTTCCACGTTTCATACTCAAATTTTGACATTCTGGGGTTTTCTCTGCAGCAGTTGGGTGTAAAAAATGTGAAGCCAACCTACGTTCCTGGCTTAGGGCATATTAGTGAATTTTTGCCCTCCCTTTTTACTCTCATTTATATAACTGACAACCGTGGTTTGCTGTCTATATTTTATTGCTCGCGTCTCTATGAAAGAGTTGTCCTTATTTTAACATCTAGCTCAGTCAGACCATCTATATTAGTTGGCCCTGAAAAGCACTTTACATCTCCTTTCTTGGCAGAGATCAAAGCTGGTTGCGGTGTCTGAGAAACCTACTCCGTCCTGGGAGCGTAGCTTAGTTACAATGCAAGAACACATAGAGAGAAAAGGTGATACTTCTGATGGAGCAAGTACTGCCACTGGTTCAGATGGGACGAGATATTCACACAGTACAGCAGAGCTTTGGCAGTGGATACAAGAAGCTTTAGGGGATACACAGACCCGCACTCGCCTGCTTGATGGTGAGGACTTACTGGAGCTATTAAGAAATGGACCTGGTATTCGTAACCCTCTTCGTGTGACCCCTGAGTTTCTATGGAACTGGGATGCAACGGCTGCAGACACCGAATCGGAAGATGTTGAATCTAGTGATTTTACCGAAACTGAAAATAACAGTGAAGCTGGGACCAGTGAAGCAGCAGGTTTGTGGAGCCACTGTTCAGTTGTTTGTTTTTTTTCCAGTGGCCGGTTACTAAACGTGATAATTTGCGTTGTGTAGTTCTGTTTCTGTACACAGTCTGTATTGTTCTCATGTGCAGGTTTTTAGCGATGTTCATATTTCTTCTTGATATTTAGGGATGGTTTTCAGCTCTATCGCAGAGGCGAAACAATCCTGGAAAGAGTTTGGTGGGCTTGAATTTCTTGGGTTGGTTGTAGTTGAATGTGGTCAAGTGTTTGGAAATGATGGTTCTTTTTCTTGCCGTGAGGCAGTTCTTTCGCTGTGAGAGGTGAAACAATATTGCCGGTGGAGAATAAGTGTTTGTACATTGCAGGCATCGTGGATGTGAATTGGTGGGAGGACAATGATAGCAGAGCTGATCAAGAAGAGAGAACTACAAATAGAGATATGGCAGTTGCAGCTGTTCTAGCGGAATACGTGGCTACAGCTCCGTGTCAAGGTGAGTCTCGTCCTCAAGAACGGACTCGTTCTGCAAGAAACGAGTCTCCTAGGCAGGCAGGCCCAGAACAAGGAAGAGATGGTGGCGTTATTCGAAGCAGGAGAGCATCGGCTCGAATTTCTTTGGCAATGGCTGAATCTACTCGCTCCAAAAGCAATGACACAGTGGGAATTCATATGTCTGCTTGTGGCCATGCAATGCACCAGGAGTGCCGAGACCGCTACTTTTCGTCTCTTTTGCAGAGGTACCGCAAGTCCTTTGTAGCTGCTAAGAATCTTTAAATGTTTATCCAGCATATCCTATATATTGCAAGTTGTTAGGCCGGATATTTATGAGGAATGTCAAGGATCTGTTTTCTCTTTTGTTTCTCTTTGCTTGGATTGTCGCTGCTTTTTGACTAATGTTATTACATCATTTGATTTTCAGATTTTATAACAGGGCTTTGTTTGAAGGAGTTCAGATAGTGGACCTTGAAATGGTAAGACTCATCCACTTACATTTGGCAGTAAATATTCCGTTTCTTGAGATGGTCAATGTTATAACTCAGGCTTGCGCAATTGACATATTTTATTTATTGGGCTTGGCTTTTCTGAACGGTCCGTCTAAATTGACTATTTCTACACATTTATGTATCCGCCCAAATTCTCATGGCAGGGGGAGTTTCTCTGTCCAGTTTGCCGCCGACTAGCAAATGCGATTCTGCCGGTTTTGCCTTGTCAAACAGGATTGAATAGTACTTTCAAAACTCAAAGCGTGGCTCCACTTACTAGCGGTGTTTCTTCTAGCCCTGCGGTATTACAGGTGGACCATGCATTGCGACTGCTTGTAAAGGCCGACGAATTAGTTTCCAAATCAGAATTCCGTAAAGTTGCCGATCCACAGCTTCCTGATAATGTTAAGGGAGTTCTGGATGATCTTTCCAAACGGCTTTCCGGTTTGGTTTTTTCCGAGAAGGGTCTCTTTACATCACCGAGTTCTGGTCACGGACATGTTCATCAAGGGCTACTTCTTTGGGATGTCTTCAGATATTCCCTTATGTCTGCGGAGTTGGCTGCTCGTAGCCAGAAGTCTGTGAATACTGACAACGGTTTAATGGCATTAGTGGAGATGAGCGAAGCATCACGTGGTTCAGTGTTGCCTCTCCTACTTCATGCCGCGAAAGCTACACAAAGCCAAAGTCGACAAGCTGTATTACTTCGGGCAAGGGGAATGCAATTGTTGTTCGACTCAATCGCTTATGGCATATCCAGGGATATGCATGCAAATGGCAATGCAAAGGATATGCATGGTAAGCCCTTTTCTGAGGCTTCTAACTACGTCGAAATAGGTCACTTTCATTTTTGCGATCATGATTTCTTAAGGCTACAGTTCGGTCTTAGTGATCCCTGCTCATAATGTGGTTGATTTAGGACAATGGCATTTTTGTTTCTTGTTTCTTTTTCCTAAATCGTTAGAATCCTTAGAATTTATGACAGTTAACAAAGCAGACGTGTAAGTACAGCAGATATGAAGTTATATTGAAGCTTGAAGGTAAGTAGCCACGAGAACATATAAGGCTACTACAGAGGAAAAATATTTGTTACAAGACTAGTTCTTTGAGTAATTGAAACCCGTGATAGTAAGGATGAATTGCCTTGAAAATATATACTTTCTTTGTTGTGGTCATATTGTGGCAATTGTGAGATGTTTCCTTCAGGATACTTCTGCCTACTATTCTTAACTTAGTCGCACAAATTGCTCGTTTGTTTGCAGGCAGTTACTCTGCTCTTTTGCAGTATCTAGAAAAGGACTCTGATTCTGTAGACGTACAGTTGTGGAAGAGACTGGCTGATCCAGTTTTGGTTCATGATGCCTTCTCGTCGTTTACTTGGCTGCTTTTCTGCCTGCCTTTGCCGTTTCCTGCAAATGGTGCGCCATTTACAGCACTGGTTCATCTCTTCTATTTGGTCTCCATCATCCAGGTACTTTCTGCTCTGACCATTTATGAATATTCGGAGATACTTATTTTTCCTATTCTTTTTTTTTGGGGGTGTTTCTTCACATGTTCAAAGGTTTCTTGTGATTGACGAATAGATATGTATGATAGTCCCTTTCATGCACGCTCTTTGTAGTATTTTCTTATGAATTTTTAAGATTTCACGCGGTTTGTCTCTTGCAGATTATAGCTCAGCTTGGTTCGTTTGCAGCATCAGACACAGAATTGACTCAATCAGCACGAGTATTTATTGCGGCAGTGCAGAAAGGGTTGGCTGGAACGGTTTTAGAGTCTTCCGTGGAGGACAGTGATCTTCCTTTCACTTCAAAAGCCTCTTTGGGTCTCATACGCCGCCGTACTTTGCCTTTCCTACGCCATTGTTATCTTTTACAAAATCTAATGTCGGGCGCCACGCAAGTCCTTCCTGTTGCAAGAGCTCATCAATGGGAACTTCCGCAAGGTCATAAACAGTCAAAAGGACCTGACCTGGCTTCTATTAACTCAAAAGCTGTAGAAAATCAGTTGCTTTTGGAGATGGAACAATTAAATCAGCTGGAAAGTGTCTTTTTGATCCCTCCTTTAGAGAGGATTTTTGAGCAGGATACAATTCAACGTCTTGTTCAAGCCTGGTGCAAGCATGTCATGACCGACAGTGGTTCCCGAGGAATCCAATGCAGTCCACGAGTAACCATAGCGTCTCCTTTCAAATTGATGCAGTTGCCGTATTTATTCCAGGATCTCATGCAACGGTAAGTATCTTACGAGATCTAGTGTCACACTCTTTGAATGCAGTTGTAACCATGAGCAGTATCTTTATCACTGGATAATTGTTTTTAAACAAGTAGCATTAGTCAGTTTAAATTAGGAAGCTATCATTATCGATTTCTTCGTCTTGTTTGCCTACAAGACTTTCTCTCTTCCAATTTCTTTAAGAGTTTACGTCAACAGTTTATCATAGGGATTGGTAAGTTGAGCCTCTGCCAAGAACTTAAAGGATTTGACACATTTAGTTCTGTTTGCGTACTGTCAATAAGTGCCTGACCAAATGATTTCTGGTGCAGTTATGTGAAAGAACGGTGCCCTTGCTGTAACACTGTTCCAGATAAGCCTGCTCTTTGCCTATTATGTGGAGCTCTTTGTTGTGCAGTTAGTTCCCGCCCCTGTTGCAGGTCAGTCTTGCAACTTTTATACCTATCAATTCTGTTACTCTCTTAAACTATTACACTCTATTTTGGCCAAGTTTTAAATTTACTAATTCATGTTTTAGAATGTAGATGTATGTGGATCCGGTTTATAAGTTGTCGTTGTTCATGACTGTTGAAAATGGAAAATTAAATTTATCTGGATATCTTCTTACCATTTTTTTCTCATTATTGCATTATTAATTGGCTTGGATTTGCTCACTGCTGTCATTCGTATATTAGTACAGCTTCTTCATCGTTGATACAGTGTCTAGATTATATAAGGTGTCTCCTCAATTGATGTTTCTATGCACTTTTAGTTGATTATGATGGTGGTGACGAACTGCAAATTATGAGTTTATTTTGACTTTTCTTCCCTCTCAGTAAAGCTGATTATTAGTTATTTATATTGACAGTGTCAACCGACAAGGGGAATGCTCCAGACACTCTATGAAATGCGGTGCAGGCGTTGGAATCTTTTTGATGTTGCGGGTACTTATATTTGACCTCTTGTGTATTATATCAGCTAATTGCACAGTTTCTTCCTTCAGTTATTCTTGCACTTTTCTTCTCAGTTACTCATATGAAATACAACCTTCACTGAATTTTTTGCATACCTTTCCGCAGAGGACTAATATTTTATTGCAACGGTGTGGACGGCAAGCTATGTGGCCATCGCCATATCTTGATGCGTTTGGGGAAGAGGTTTGTTTTGTACTGTTCCTTAGAGGGCGGAATTTTACAGATTGTTGTAGGGGATATCAATCAGTGTCGAATGGTTATGTTGGTATTCTTCTGTTTTGTTCTTTGGAATTTGCTGTGAATATTTGTCAAGTGCGTCTCAGCTTGAGATATCTTTCCTTTTCCTTCGTACTGGCTTTAGCACTGATTTTCCATCTTGATTACAGGATCTGGAGTTAAGTAGAGGCAAGCCTTTGTTTCTTAACCAGGAACGATATGCTGCTCTTACCAACATGGTACAGTATAACTTTATCTTGTACATGGAGGCTTATTGACGCCATTGAATTTGTAAAAGTTGCTTAGGATGTTCTACTGTGCTACTGAAGTTCTGTCGTTTTATGTTGTCAAAATCTCCCCTTCTGGTGGCTGTCCTGCATAGACGATGACACAACCATATCAACGTCATCTGCATGTCATTTGAGTTGAGCTTATTGTTGTCATGTGAGCAATCTTTCGTCATTATCTCTCGTTTAATAGATTGTTTTCACCATCCTTATAGGTGGCAGCACATGGGTTAGACTACAGCTCACCAGTTTTATCGCTCACGACACGGGAAATCCTATTTTGAACCACGTCTTTGTATCTTTTCGACAAGAAATTCTTTCTGATATGTATCCACCAGAGGTGAGTTGTACCGCATATCTGCGATTACTTTCAAATATTGTGTTTTTGTATCACCTGAAGCAGAGACGTACTAATCGCTACAGCTGCGAAAGTCTGACTAATTGTTCTGATTTTTCCTGCTGGCTTCAGCTGATATGTAGAATTGCCTCAACATTTCAATCCAAATCTTTTAGCCAATTGAACTGATTCATTTCTTTTGTGATAAAAACCAGAGATTCTGTTCATCGGGATTCACCGTCAAGCTGATGAAATCAGTGGGGTGTGGTGGCTGATACCCTTCAACTACCAGATTTCGTGATGACAATCTCTGTATAGGTAAGGAAAACAATTTAACATACGCTTTTTACCGTTTTCTACTGTCAACCTGCATTTAACTATTGCATTTCACATTTTCACTTACCTACCTGTTTGCAAATAACGTACGCAGGTCTTCATCAGCCTCGAGACAGTAGACGGTTTAGATTGTACAAAACAACCTGCAATGAAGGCTTTTGGAGATTTCTGTGATGGAGCATTCAGATGTAAATGCTAGAAAAGGTCATGAGACAGGGTTTGATTTTTTGAAATAGGATTGCCTTATAGATATTTTAGCTACAGCATCATGGTTCAAGTTGTACTAGATTGTACGTCAATCTGGAATTTTCGTGACGAAGGTTTCTCAGCTTTCGTTGCATTTGTTTTTATAATTGAGATCAAGTTGTAACGAAGGAGATTGCAGACTTTAGAACTGCTGTTCTGCATGTTTATTCTCTCACCAACTGCTTTCATTAATAAAAAAATTCTGTCTTAACAAGATCATACAAAAGTTTGGTTGTTGCCTTCTTACTGTAGCCTGCTCGTGTGTTTGGAATTTGAGAATTCAAATCTTTAAAAGTGATACATATACATAATTGCAACTGGAATGTAATAAATTTTTTTTTGGTTTGTATCAATGTCAACCTGTCACGTATCTGTCCTTTGAAGTACACCAAATCAGGGTCCGGGAAATATTTGAGATTTTTCGGTAGATTTCCTTCGATTCCTATATTGAACTGGTTTATCAAGGAGCTCTTTCGGTTATTTTCTCTATTTCATACTATAAGCAAATTTTTCAAAGATTTTTGACCAGTTTTTAGTCAAAGTTTGTAAATTGCAAACGGTTTTTTCTCATTTCAATCGGCTAGCATTGAACTAATGGTCGGTTCTTCCCGGACCTTGGACCAAATATCCATAAATGTACCTAATAATGTGAAGATGTATCATTGAGAGGAAATAATTTAATGATGATTCTTAAACACATTAGTTCACTAACCAATTCAATAGAACATGAAACCAACAATTTAAAATTTGATATTAATAGTAAATTGTACAATACCCGAAAGAAACCGAAAGAAAGTATACATAAACCCTATTATGATTTTCAAAAAACTTTGCATAACATAGCATATAATCGGCATTTTATAATTTTGCATCACTAATACTCAATTCGTATGTGACCTAACAAAGCATACCATATTTCAGTTCCTAAAAATCTGAATTGTTTTGCATAATATTCAATATTTAACAAGGTAATTGATTTAAAAAGTATTGGTAATGAATTTTTAAGATTTAATTACAGGGATACGTAGGAAACATCCATATATACATCTTTCATTCTAACAAGTATTTTCAAAGAGGTTTTCAACCCCTTTTTATTGTGATTTCAATGTTGGGGTGATCATGTCCAAATTTTGTAAAATAAACATTTCTTTATGGTAAGTATATTTTGTTATTTGACTCATACACTATGGTTAAGTTTGTATCTTTGAGCATGATGATTTTATTTTGCCAAAAGCTTGCTAAATAATAGTGAAATCCATTTTGAAAAATTTGGTCATACCACACTTCATATTGAATTCTTCATAATCATATTTTTGTTACTTGATAAGATTTGTTATAGCATGTGCTTGGCAACTTGGAGGCACATGCAACTCTCTAGATACTAGGGTTTTACATGGTTTTTAACCTAGATGCAACTAATTTGTTTTTTGGATGCTTCAATGTTGTTGCATGGACCTTTAAATTTGTCTATTGTAGTAATTATTGATGAAAATTAATGTAGTATTGGTAAGTATTTATGTAGTGTAAAATGTCAAGAAAACGTGTAAGGCAACCTAAGTGCAATATTTAGTGTAAAGTATCACTTGGTACTTAACCCTTAAACGTCCATAGGGCATAGTATATATGCTGATGTATAATCGTCATTTGCTACCAATAAGAAATTTTAATTTGAGATCTCAAGTAGCTCACTAGAATTGCATTGATATATTCTCCAACTTCTTTGTTGGTCTCAACTATAGTAGAGGTGTGGATCCATTCCAAATACAAAAAAAGTTCCCCATACTGTACTGGTCGGAGCGGCATGCTCAAACATTTAGGGGTTAAGGAGTGGGTTAAATGCCCATAAAATGGGGGCATGTTTTATGTTCAGGAAAACTTTCATGGATACCCTTGAAGTTTGCAATATTTGCATAGATACCCCTAATTTTTCAAAAATTACACAAATATCTTTGAACCAACATTTTTGAGAGTCTGTTTTTGTTGTGGCATGTCATTTCCCTTCTTCCTTTGGGCACACATCAAGGTCCGGGAAATATTTGGGATTTTTTGGTAGATTTCCTTCAATTCCTGTATTGAACTAGTTTACTAAGAAGCTCTATCGGTTATTTTCTCTATTTCATACTATAAGTAAAAAAAATCAGATTTTTGACTAGTTTTTAGCCAAAGTTTTATAAATTACAAACGATTTTTTCTCATTTGAATCGACTAGCATTGAACTAGTGGTTGGTTCTTCCCAGACCTTGGCACACATTGCTTCTTTTTTATTTCATTACATTCCCTTCTTCAACATTGGTCATGAAGGAAGTACAAGCACAACAAATAAATGCCTAAAAATTATGGCCCAATGGCCCAAAGGTATTTGTGTAATTTCTGAAAAAGCTGGGGGTATCTATGTAAATATTGCAAATTTCAGCGGTATCCATAAAATTATTCCTTTTATGTTTATCCACAGCGGAGGAAATACTGGAGCAGTACCATACTACCATGATTACCATCCACAAACTTCATCCATCCAAGGGACTACATAGTTCATCCAAAAATTTCAGAGTTCATCCAAAGCTTATCAGAGTTCATCCAAAGCTTTTCAGAGTTCATTTAGAACATTACGAATTCATCCAAATCTTCACAGAGTTCATCTATAAGTTGGCAGAGTTCATCCAATTTTTGACAGAGTTCATCCAAAGGTCGATATAATTCGTCCAAGACATGACAGGGTTCATCCAGAGCTTCACAGAGGTCATCCAGGAGCATCGGTGAGGAAAAGAAAAGCCTTTATCCAAAGCAATTGCGATGTGGATCGATGATTGGCTCATCACGCGCCGCGCACGAGCTCTCGCGCTCTCTCGGTCGCGCCGGTCGCGACGAGCGAGCTCTCACTCACGCACTCTCTCACTCACTGCCTTTGCGGAACCAGAATCCAGCTGCGTCTTCACAGCCCTGCACGCGCGTCACCCTCAGCTCTCGCTCTGGCCGCGCCATTGGCCGATTACGCACACTGGGCTAAATTACCATTCACTCTCTCGCGACTCCGATCGGATCCACCACCCCCCCATCACTCCCCTCTCCTGTCCACACGCTCTGCCAGTTCTGGTGGAAAATCCGCAGTGTGCACCGTTGTGACCTGGCCCAGCTTCTGCCGAATGTGGGAGGTGCCGGGAGGGCGTTGTGGTGGTGCAGCAGCCATGAGGTTTGTAGCGTAGCCTGCTCCCCTTCGAGGGCGTCGTCAGTTTCACGGGATTGTTTTCTCTCGGAGGGCGGAACGGGCGGAATTCGAAGGGGCGCCATGGCGCTCTTGCTGCCGCAGTGTGCTCCTCCGGAGTCTCTGCATCATCAGCTCACCGTTCGGCAGCGTCTCTCCTTGCGCCGAGTAATCCATTCCTCCCCTTCAATCCTTGCTTGTGAATTCCTCCTCTCTGTCTTTCTCTTCTCCTGTTCTTCCCTCCCTTGTAGCTCGGCACTTTTCACATTTCTCCTGCAGTTGCTGCTATTCTACAGGGAAACCGAAGGAAGAATTGGAAAATATAACTGTGAACCCATTTCGTTGCATGCAGTAACTAGTTTGTGTTGCTTTCTTACATTTATCTTTTTTTCTTTAGTATATTGTTTTAGTGCACTTGCTTTACTGCGTTCGTTGATTTCTTAATTCGGCAGTATTGCATTTACTGTTTGTATTTTTAGAAATTTCTCTTTTTATTTATTTTTTACTGTTCCTTCTTTCCGAAGCTCTGTGTTTTGTAGACCCACGTTTTTAGACAAGTGGCAAACTAAATTCAAATGATATATGTAGGGCGAGTTGAATATTGCTTTTTTTTTGTCTCTGCTGAATTTATAAATTTTTTGTTTACTCTTGGTTGATTGATTGATGTGTGAATGTCTAAAATATGGAACCCATTTTGTGTGTACGTACCAATCGTGGTAGCTACTTGGACGTCCAAACACTATCTTAGCAAATTGGCTCCACATATGAAATATGTTTTAAACTCTGAGAGGACTGAGAAGCCGAAATTGGACCTCATGATTTTCTAGCAGTTTTTGAATAGGTCATACAGTGACTGCAGTTTTTCCGATATTATTATTCATTTTTTGAATAACATGGGTATTGTTCTTCACTGAATCAAGTGATATATAATACTTAGCCCCACTTGAATTTCAGTGTTGTCGTCAATCAAATTGGTTGTCTTCTAACCACGAACGATTGATCCTCAAGCATTTTGGGTACGAGCATGCTTGTCCAGTTGGTGTATTGCTCTATCAACGCCATTTATATTTTTCAGTTGCTTGTGAAAATTACGGCTTTTGAAGAGAGCTTACTTATGTGTGATTTTTTTTTGTTTTTTTTTTGTTTTTTTGTTCTGTAGTCGCGTAAACCAGCCCGGGCAACGCATGGAGCGGCCGAGAGCAGCAGCAGCGGCAGCAACAGCACCAAAAAAGCTGCAACGGACCGCTACAGAATTCCAGGCGCAGAGCCCTGTTGCAACATAACCTCACCCCTGCTCATGACACCGAGGATATCGGTCCGCCGGTCATCTCGCCTGCGAGTCCGGAAGGGCAGGTGGGACGACGCCAAGACAGACACGGACATGGACTCAGCCGAATGGATCAACCGAATGCTCGACAAGAACGGCGTTGTGGAGGTGGACCCGGTGACCATTGCCAAGCAGATGCAGCAGGAGCAGCTCTACCAAATCAACTCCCCCAGCACTAATTCTCATTACCATGCGGCCAATTACGTTTCCTCCGCCGACTCCTCCCACATAAACCCTCCCCGGAGTTCTGGATTTCCTCCCAAGGTGCCTCTGGCAGTCGCCCTAGCTGCAGGTTAGAGTCCAAACCTTTTTTTGGCATTTTAAGTTTTCTGTACAATCATGCAGCGTGGTGCATTTCTTCCTTAAGGTAGACTAATTAAGCTTATTTGTAGGTGTGATTATTGGGAGTAGTGTGACTGTGTAGTTGTTCAAAACTAGAGCACTATTGAATCGTTACTTAGCAGGCAACTTCATTCTCTTTCAAGGCTGATATTTAGCACCAAGTCCTCTTTACACCCTTGGTAACAATTTTAGGCCAACCGAGTGTCTGAACAGATGAGTTGTTATTGGTTACAGGGGGTCAGTCGTTAGGAGATGAGATCAGGTTTAGTAAAGGTTTTAGCATCCTCTACCTTAGAGGGAGAATTTCCTTGCATGGTATATGGCTCATCCCTGTCGAGAATCTAGGCTACTCCAGCAAAGACCGATTGAAGGGGGGTATTTGAATATGAGTTGATCGGATTATTTATCAAAGTCCATGCTTCTCTCCTTCGACAAGAGGTGATTCTCAAATGTGATATGAAAATTCAACGCGTGGTTTAGATATTCTGGGGTGAGATTCTAGGGCTAACGTCACCAAATCGGAAGGAAGTCGTGAATTCAGACATCCTCGAATGTGCCTTGACAAGGCTTTGTGCATAATGGATGCAGGTTCTGCTGTTGCGTTGGCTGCTATAGCGTTTTTGTTAAAGTCTTTGAACAAGCAAGGGGATGAAACTGCGTCCACCTCGTCTGATTCTGAAGGCAGCAACTTGAGTAGCAGCTTCAAAGGTGACCCGGTTGCGCCGGATTCTTCGTCCAAAGGCTCTCATTCGCCACCTCAGGGGACGAGGGGCAATAAGGAGGCGTTGGCAAGCACAGCAGCAGCAGCAGCAGCTGGGGCGGCAATTCTCCAGCCTGGTAATGTTAAGGAGCGTAGTAGTACGCCTTCGCCTCCGAGCCTCTCCAAAACTGGAACCCAAGGTGAAAAGTCACAGTCTCCCAGCAAGTATGCCTCCGTGACTCCCTTCTTCACGTCAAACAGATCGTCCGTGTCAGATTCGAAGCCAGCCCCTCCTGTCTCAAGGTGGGGAGAAGAAAAGTTTAAGTCGGTCCAGCCTTTCTTCGCTGATGACAGGGCTGCTGTTGCGCCATCCATCCCTGAGGAGCAGAGCACTACGAAAAAGAGCGAGATCAGCCCGTCGCCGAGCAAGACCGTCACTCCTTTCTTCACGCCAGCCAGGTCATCTGTGTCAGATTCGAAGCCAGCCCCTCCTGTTTCAAGGTGGGGAGAAGAAAAGTTCAAGGCGGTCCAGCCTTTCTTCGCTGATGAGCAGCAGGGCAGTACGAAAAAGAGCGAGAAGAGCCCGTCACCAAGCAAGACTGTCACGCCTTTGAAGAGCGAGAAGAGCCCATCGCCGAGCAAGACTGTGACTCCCTTCTTCACGTCAGCCAAATCGTCTGTGTCAGATTCCAAGCCAGCCCCTCCTGTCTCAAGGTGGGGAGAAGACAAGTTCAAGGCGATCCAGCCTTTCTTCGCTGATGACAGGGCTGCTGTGGCGCCGATCATCCCTGAGGAGCAGAGTAGTGCGAAAAAGAGCGAGAAGAGCCCGTCACCAAGCAAAGCCGTCACTCCTTTGAAGAGCGAGAAGAGCCCGTCGTCGCCAAGCAAGACCGTGACTCCCTTCTTCACGTCAGCCAGGTCGTCTGTGTCGGATTCCAAGCCAGCCCCTCCTGTCTCAAGGTGGGGAGAAGACAAGTTCAAGGCGATCCAGCCTTTCTTCGCTGATGACAGGGCTGCTGTGGCGCCGATCATCCCTGAGGAGCAGAGTAGTGCGAAAAAGAGCGAGAAGAGCCCGTCACCAAGCAAAACTGTCACTCCTTTGAAGAGCGAGAAGAGCCCGTCGTCGCCAAGCAAGACCGTGACTCCCTTCTTCACGTCAGCCAGGTCGTCTGTGTCGGATTCCAAGCCAGCCCCTCCTGTCTCAAGGTGGGGAGAAGACAAGTTCAAGGCGATCCAGCCTTTCTTCGCTGATGACAGGGCTGCTGTGGCGCCGATCATCCCTGAGGAGCAGAGCAGTGCGAAAAAGAGCGAGAAGAGCCCGTCACCAAGCAAAACCGTCACTCCTTTGAAGAGCGAGAAGAGCCCGTCGTCGCCAAGCAAGACCGTGACTCCCTTCTTCACGTCAGCCAGGTCGTCTGTGTCGGATTCCAAGCCAGCCCCTCCTGTCTCAAGGTGGGGAGAAGACAAGTTCAAGGCGATCCAGCCTTTCTTCGCTGATGACAGGGCTGCTGTGGCGCCGATCATCCCTGAGGAGCAGAGCAGTGCGAAAAAGAGCGAGAAGAGCCCGTCACCAAGCAAAACCGTCACTCCTTTGAAGAGCGAGAAGAGCCCGTCGTCGCCAAGCAAGACCGTGACTCCCTTCTTCACGTCAGCCAGGTCGTCTGTGTCGGATTCCAAGCCAGCCCCTCCTGTCTCAAGGTGGGGAGAAGACAAGTTCAAGGCGATCCAGCCTTTCTTCGCTGATGACAGGGCTGCTGTGGCGCCGATCATCCCTGAGGAGCAGAGCACTACGACAAAGAGCGAGAAGAGCCCGTCGCCGAGCAAGACCGTGACTCCCTTCTTCACGTCAGCCAAGTCATCTGTGTCAGATTTGAAGCCAGCCCCTCCTGTTTCAAGGTGGGGAGAGGATAAGTTCAAGGCGATCCAGCCTTTCTTTGCTGATGACAGGGCTGCTGTGGCGCCGTCCATCCCTGAGGAGCAGAGCACTCCTTCAAAGAGCGAGAGCAGCCCGTCGCCAAGCAAGACTGTGAATCCTTTCTTCGCAGATGAGCAGCAAGGTAGTAAAGACGCTAAGGAGTCGGTGTCTGTGGAGAGCGTGCCGCCTTTCTTTGCTGTCAATGAGAAGCAAAGTAGTAACAGACCTTCCGTGAAGACTGTCACACCTTTCTTTGCTGACGAGCAACAGCAGACGAACGGATCATCTTCATTGGAAAACGTCATCCCTTTCTTCGCTGATGAGCAGCAGCAAGGTCGAAGCGTGTCACAGTCGAAAGACACACTTGATTTGGAGAACGTGAAACCGTTCTTTTCAGACGATCAAGTGGAAAGACAGTCGTTGGCCGCGTCGATCGAGTCGCTTAAACCGACGCGCATTACCGAGGGGAAAGAAATGCTCGCCGAAATGGCAGCAGCAAAGCCTCAAGACCAACACAAGGAGTTCAGGGACGATTTCTCCTTCCAAGGTGACGAAGTGTCGCGTTCATTGAATCCCGAGGAGTTTGCTGTTCTTGAAGATATCAAAGTAAGTTTTGCATGAACACCAGCATCGGATGTTTTACTGTTGAGACAACATCAGGGTTGGTGTTGGGAGAAGTTCTTCTGGAAAAAGCTAGCTTTTACAGAAGTGCAAAATTGACAAGCTCTCTTACACGTTGGCTATGCTTGTACTGTACAGGCAGAAGAAGAGAGGCGACAAGCTAAGATGCAAGCGCTGCAGGCTGCCTTCCCAGCGTTGGCTATTGGAGCTGGTGCTGTAGGAGCTCTTGCTGGAGGTACCAAACATTTCCACTCCTCAAAGCTCTCTTGTTGTGGTTGGGCTTCGTCCATGAAAAATGGGTGCGACTGATTTCCTTTGATTCTGGTCAATACGACTCCATGTAGAAAGAAAATCTCATACCGTACGTGTTTCTAGTTATTTCTGATAGACGTCTGATAATAAGGAATTTCTAGTACCACTAGTATCAGTTGCTTTCCGCAGTGTTGCACTGACACCGGAGGCTTGCGTTACACTTCTAAAATGGTGGGCTAATTCATGGTTGTCACATTGGACCGCCCGTCCGTCCCGCCCAAATTAAGTGTTTGATTGAGCTCATGTCCGTCCAGTGTAGTCAACTCGTAGTTGACTTTGGAAAATGATAAAAGAAAAAGCTTTCTTCGTACACACTGGTGGCACTCATTGTTGCCAACATGAAGTCAAAACGTGGATTTAAAACCATATCATGTAGCAAAAATGAAAATTCGTTCATTTTTTAGGTGAAAAACCCTAAAAAAACCTTAAAATGCAAGAATGGAGGGACATGTCGGTCAGTGCCATCTGTTTTGGTACGTTTGCCCTGCTTGTCCTGTACAACAACCAAATCTCACCCGATGTGACAAGACAACCATGGTCTAATTTGTCAAAATTGTGGTACAGTGGATGGGGCACTTGAAATGGTGGGGGTTACGGCGACTGCCAGCTTTATCTCTTACGAACTGCTCTGGGCCAACAAGAGGTTCAGCTTTGATTTCCTGTTTTCCCTTTTATTTTACGTGCTTACTACTACTACTCCAAGAAAGCTTGATGTTTAGAATCTATGACCTTTGAAAGGTTTTTGCAGTTTCTCTTCATTGCATAACTTTGTGCTTTTCCTTGCTTCTTTGTGGTTGCCACAGGAATGAGCTTTTGGATGAGATATCCAGGATCAGCGATCACCACCAGCTCTTCAGATTCCTCCAGAAGCGGAAGGTTTTGAAGGACGACTGCTGAATCCATGGCGAACTCCCTTTCTCTGCACCGAAATTATTGGAATTTCTTTGTGTAAAATTATACTACAAGGGGGTCTGTCTACATTGTTGGCCGATTGCAATTGGGTATTGGACCCTGATTTGAGTTCGATATGGATCTCTTCCCTTCCTTTCCTTCTCCTGTCTGCAGTGAGTGAGTGAGTGTAAATTACAGAGGCTAGGCGTGTTAACTTAGGGAGCTGGGTGCTATGTATTGTATATCTCTGTGTCTTGGCGTTGGAAAAAGTTTGAAAAGCGTGTTGCTCTGAGAATCAGAGTGTCCGTGTTTCTGATTCCAGTGGCCATGCATGTATTATACAACGTTTGGTATAAAGGTTTTGATATATAAGTTGCTCATGTATTATTATGATGTAAGTTACGTCGTGTGCCAGGTTTTAAAGGAGGTGGGATTTGAATCTGTCTTTTTGCACCTGGTGTTGTTGAAGTGTTTGGTGTTGCATGTGCAGTGCTTCTCTGACAAAAAAATTCTCTGTGAAGCTGAATAAGATCCTGTAGGACCTGTACACTTTGTGGGCTCTCTTTTATCTTTCACATGCTTTTCTTGTCTGACTTCAATGCTAGTGCTCATAAGTGTTGCTAAATTTAGCAAGTTTTCTTCCAACTTTTATATACCTACCAAAAAATGTGTTGTGAACATCATGATATAAAATTCGAGTTTTTTTTTGAGTAAATTGAGCAGTATTTGTTGCTACTTGTACCCGCTTTGAAAACCATGTTTGGGTTCTCTGCTTAACGATATAAACTGTCAGATGTGTAGTGGCAGTGATGTACACACAATCTAAGTTGTTCTATATGAATGTGGAAGCTGAATTTGCACACTGAGGTTTCTACTGGGCATGTTGCGACGTGTGGTCTTGCCTAGTATACCAAAGCTCTACAAAGAGAGACGTAATTAATATAGAAAAAGCTTCTTGAGCAATGAGGTACCGTTAAATGAAGGGAAAATTTGAAAAATACCCCTGTAACTTTTCATATTTTGAAAAGTACCCCTGTAAATTTCAAAATTGCAAAAATACCCCTAGTATAGAACTGCAACAATACTGTTGTCTTTCTATAGTTCTGTCACTGTACTCTAGAGTACCATTGTGTTAAACAATATTGTTGTGCAATGATCGCATTGCCACAAGCATGTAAACAAGCAAAAATCATTGTGCATTTTCAAATTGGGAATTGATACATGTACCACCCCTTCTTGACTATTCTACCACACCCTAATACACATGATCAGTATTTACAATATTAAAATAGGTGTGGACCACATGAAAAACATCAATAATTTGAAAATACAACTTGACATAGAAGTTGCAACTTTATTTATTTTTAGCTTTAGATCCCGCTCATAGTATCAATTAAAAAATCTAATTTATGTTTAGTTTAATTTTTACTTTTTTAAATTGATACTATAAGCAGAATTAAAAGCTGAAAAACAAAATTAAAAATGGCATCTTCTATGTCAAGTTGTATTTTCAAAGTATTGAAGTTTTTCATGAGGTCCACACCTCATTTAATATTGTAAATATTGAACATACATATTAGGGTGTGGTGGAATAGTCAAGAAGGGATGGTACATGTATCAATTCCCAATTTGAAAATGCATAATGATTTTCTAGCTTGCTTACATGCTTGTGGCAATGCAATCATTGCACAACAATATTATTTTACACAACAATACTCTAGAATACAATGGAACTATGGAAAGACAATGATACTGTTGCAATTCCACAGGGGCATTTTTGCAATTTCAAAATTTACAGGGGTACTTTTCAAAATACAAAAAGTACAGTGGTGTTTTTCAAATTTTCCCTTAAATGAAGTAGCATAATTTTTCACAGTTGTGAGAGGATCACAATTTAACCCCTAAATGCCCATGTGGCCAAAAATCCTACACATTGCCCAAAAATTACCCTGCAAGATGGGAACAAAGTACTCCTTCTGTCCCTCTAAAAAGCTCCAAATCAGACACATTTTTTGTACCACTAAAAAGTTCCTTTTTGTTGATTTCAAACAATGAGAAAGCGTTTGTCATGTTCAATGCTTTCATGGGGGTAAGTTAAGCAGTTAGAGACATTCCTCTCCTAGCAAGCTTGGCTTTGCCCATATGAGGTACCATTGTTACCACTAATTTTTAAATCATCAATAATGGGGAGCTAGCAACATGTACAAATATGGTACTTTTTGCATGAAATTTGGATGCCCAAGTGGTAACATCAAAACTAGAGATTTTGCATACATTTAGTAGATGATTTATTGATTCTAGAATGCATGTGTCACTAGCACAAAGACTAAAAACACAGTTAATCCTTCACAAGGAAGGATTTTGGATGCTTTTAGAGGGACAAAGGGAGTAATTTTTTTTATCCAATCATTTTGTAGAAATGGTCTTGGACATGTGCTCCATCAGAGAATGCCAAAATTATCCTCACTAAATACCTCCACATATTTAAAAATTCCAATTTGTGAAAAAGATTCACAAGGACAGTGTTAGGGTCCCATGTTGCCCCTCTTGCAATTTTTGTGAGGGCATCATGCACAATTAACTTTTGGGAAAAATATTATATTGTGTGTACACAAGCCACACCATTGTAGTGCATTGTAGAACAGCTATAGCAGGGCAATCACGGAGACCAACTAGGCGTTCGAGGGTTAAGAAACTTTTGCAGGAAAGGGATCATGTCTTGGAATTTTTTTAAACTACACAAGCTATTTGAATATCTTTGCCTTGCACTTAATAGCACGAACTTGCACTAATTCAAGCGACGAGAGAATTTGTGAGGTGTATTGATAATGTGATTTAGAATAATGTCGTGTATTGTTGATTATAATATCTAAATATAGTTTAAAATAATAAAAGTCAAGTGGCTAATATTCCTAAGAGATTTGTGAACTTTGAATGCAACTAGATGGTGTATGAACTGTTGCAATATGGGGGATGCGCTATCAAATGGTCATTTGATGGGTGGTAAAAGGTTGTGGTCAAAACCCTTTATGAAGAATAATGGCAAGATGCATGTCACACTTTTACGTGAATTGAGCACAATTCATTCAATTTTGTGTAGGCAAATTCTACAGTACTCAAAAAATTGCATTAATTAAAACAATTTGTTTAGTCTATTTAAGGTTGAAATTTTTTTGTGAGAAATCTTTATATACATCAAGTTGTAAAGAGATAATGCATTTGATAGAGGGTACATAGACAACTCTTTGGCAAAAACACAAATGATCTCTTTGTTATTACAATAAGTCAATAACAAACTGTGAGTGTTGGCAAACACAATACATTCCTATGCTAGATAACTTGTTATGCTTGCTGGTACTAATGTCAAATATCATTGTTCTAAAAAAGGCTTATGATACTTTGAGCAACTTATTGATACATTTGCACATGAACAAGGAAATTAGATGTGGTTCTTCCTATTTTTTCATGTTGTGTTCTAATACCAAGTATCAAGTAGCAAATCTAAGAATGTGGCCATGCAATGATTGTACAAAATTCAAGTATAACATTCCTTATTAGAGTACATAGTGTTCATTCATTGAGTATTGTTTAGTCCTTGATGTAGGTGCCTATGTAGATATCCTAATATTTACCTTGATAAATTGTCAACAAAGTTGTTATTTGATATTGCTAGATATTGATGGATTGAACTCTTCCATTATGTTAATGTAAATGAATTCACTAATATGGATATCCATTGGGGTGCTCAATTTTTGCGATGTAAAGGCATACATCATGGATGTCTTAGCACAATTCACATGGGCTAAGAGAATCTAAGTTCTAAATCTCCCAAGGTATATGAGTATGAAATAAAATTGAAACATGTATTAGAGAAGTAGTCTATAAAACTTCCAAAAGTCTGTAATATTATCTTTGCAAAAGAAACATTATACTTGGTGAAAGGTAGTAGAATTGTCACTATCAAAAAGGTGAACTTTGAGTTCTTTATTAAAAAGAAATAGTCTTTAAAGATAATCAGTTAAATCTATGTTGAGATTGTAATATCTCTTGAACAAATACACTTCAAAGAACTAGAAATAGCTCTAAGGATTAGAAGAAAGAAGGGAAGGTGTATGATAAGATATAGGAAGTTCAAGATTGACTAGCCTAAGGTTGTAAACACCTAGGCATATAATCATTTATGAAACAAAACTTGAGGTATTAGATGAGACTACAAGTTTAAGCTTTCAAAGCTCACAAAAGAACATATCAAATCCTTTACAACACCTTATTTTTTTTAGGTTGATTTATAAACTTGTATTTAGTCTTGATTTTTGTAAATTTGAGTTTCCAAAGCCTATTGATAGAACAACAAGAGAGCTTGCAAAAAATGACATACTAGTAGGATCTAAATTTTTGAAACTTAATTGGTACAAGATTATTCCATGTATGCCATGCTACAAACATATATTTTATATCAACAAAGAGAGAAGAGAAAGTCATTGGATCTATTATTCATGGTTGCAATTTTCTTGAATTCTTTGATATAAAAGTTGCAGGCATTTCATACTATGCATTTGATATTGTTGTACTATAGGGTAGTAGTTGGTAATTAGTCACTACAAAAAATAATGAAGATGATATTTCAAGCATGCCTAGCAATTGACTATGCTACTAGAAGAAAATTGATAGTTGCAAAGAGGCACTTTATGTTTGAAACATTATCTACTTTTTTCAAGGAGCATCAAATACTAGAGAGACATATTTAAGATGATAGCATGATGATTTAACATACGTGCTCTCTCAATCTTTCCTTGATCTTTTAATGAGATGGAAAATTATCAATAAGATTTTTGAAATGTGAGGTTTGCAATTACAAAAAATTGGTGTGAATAAATTTAAGGGTACAACTTATTTTTGAGGTAAAATATAACGTGGAGACAATTACCAAGAATTTAAATCAAATTTTATAAATCACTAGGAAGTTATAGGTTTGGCAGTTAATTATAGGAAAGTCATGGTCTAGAGGAGTATTCAATGCAATTACCTTTGCAATTTGTTTTGAGCATATGGCATAGCTTAACTCCCTTGCCATTTCTTTTGTGTGCTCAATTTTTCTTATGAATATACATATAATACTTGCATCCAATCAAGAGGACTGTAGTTAGCAATTTTCTATGTATTTGTGTATCTAGTTTGCAGATAAGAATGCTAATGTGTTAATTTGTTAATGAGAACTTCAATCATGTTGTCAATTGCAAATTTGTATGTAACAATAATCTAGTTATCTAAAGCCACTGCCAAAGTGTTAAATGTAATGTCTTGAGTGTAGTCAAAAGAGTCAAAGGAACACAATATGTTTAAAACTGTTGTTAAGTGGCAATTTTTGTAAACGGAATCAAAATGTGTATGTGAGTAATTTAATGGAATAAAGTGAAATGCTTTTTAAAGAATTTAGTGTCTAAATACAAATAGAGTGTGCTATGGATTATAACTACTGTAGGTTGAGAGCAGGTTCAGCATAAAATAATTCCCCAAAATTTTGCCTAATTATTCTATAAATTACTCTCCAAAAGTGCCCAATGTCAAACAATTCAAAAAATTGAAATGCCAAATTTTATAAAAGCTATCAAGCTTACTAACAATGGAAGGTCAAGGTTGATTCCAAGAGGGCTTAATCTACAGCAAAGTTTATACCAAGGGTTAATTCTAGAAAGTGGAAGATGCTTAGAAAAAGGCTTAACTCTATCAAAAAAATTGGTTGAATGCCAAATAATAACAATTTTTTCTGAAAGTGCCTAATCTTATTTAATTACAAAATGAAATGCCAAACTGGTTTTTTCTCAAAAAATAATCAATTTGGCATAGACATACCAAATCTGCTCTCAACCTACAGTAGTGTTTGTGAGAATATAGCTTGAAGAGGGCAATGAGTGGTAGCAATAGAAAACTACGTGCAAACAAATGATAAGTTCTCAAGGATAAGTTGCTTAAAAAACGTTTGAGATAAAATTTGTAATTTTTTTTCATACTATAGGGTATAAAAATGCCATGACATGTTTTCAAACTACTATATAGGGTATAGAAACATAGGTCCAATCAAAAAAAAAATTAGACCTAGGATACTATCCATTTTATTTTATTTTATTTTTGCCCAAAAGTATTAAATGATGTAGCCATGTGAGTGGCGTATTCAAAGTGTTTAATAATTTTAAACCTTCCTAGTAAATGAGTATCATTGACAATTTTTATTGAAGATACAATAGCAGTATTGACTACACTTTTCTATTAAGTTCTAGTTGTAAGTAGTCATTAGTGGAGGAAAAAAAGAGCTTGAAAGAAATTTAATGTAGGACAAAAATTGTAGTAGAATTTTTTCATCTAAATTACCATATTGTTTATTCATACAAATTTAGAATTATAAGTAATACAAGCCCATTCTTTAATAACCTAAAGTAGAAAAGTACATAATGATAGCATGTTTACAAAAAAAAGAAGTAATACCCTCCTAAAAAATATTGGATGTTTGCACTTATCTCCTTATTTTTTTTACACATTGACCTCCCCAAATTTAGAAATGGAACTCAACATGATAATATTGAACCTCCAATTGTTAACATCATACATAGATGTATTATTAGATTCTTTTAACTACTAGATATGGGAAGGTTTAGTTTTCTTGTTTCTCACATTAGAGCAGTATGATTCAATACATAAACTTTTTCATATGACAATTTTATTTGCATACATGCAAAATGAAAATTTAATAAATCCTCTTTGACATCAGTGATCAAGTATTAGCATATGTTTTGCAATACTATATTAGATTTTAGTGGTTTCAATCTTATAGTTTTGGTGGGTTTTAGGAGTGTTGCAATTTTGATATCATGTGCAAGAAAAAGTAAAAAACAAAAGATACTATCAAATTCTTATCATTTGAATGGATATAATAAATACTATATCAATCATCTTTCAAGATTTTTAAATTTTCAAAATTCAAAATTCAAAATTCAAAATTTAAACCCAAAATCTAAAAAAACTAAAAAAATGTTTGGAAAATTAGTGGCAATGTTTAATTTTGGGGCTCAATTTCACCTTTGAACAAAGTCCTTTACATATTCACTTTGATACTTATGTATTGGTACCCATGCCTTTGCACTCACTAAATGAATCTGAAATTTTTTTGGTAGTGACTTAGCAAGTTTCACAATATCACTCAAATGGCCTCAAAAGGTGCATAAGAGCACTCTATATTGCAATGAAAGAAATAACAAGGTTCTTGTTCTAGTCACCCAAATAAGTAATTATTGTCAGTTTTAGTTCAATTTAGAAGTAAGTTAGAAGTTCACTAATTATTGTTGTCTTTGATAGCTTCCATTACTTTTTTTTTTGTCTCACACACATCTAAGACACATTTTTCTTATCAAAGACCATCCAATTATTTGTCTTAATTACCAAATAAACTCTTCAAAAAATCTCAATCTTGCCTTTCAAAACTTTTTGCTAAGTTCCAAAAAAGAGGCAATTCCATTATCATAATTGACTTGACGAGCAAAATATAATGCACTATTCTTGATACCATTTGGAAAAATATTGAAGATTGAAGTTATAGTGCTTCAAATATTAGATCACAAAATAATGGGAGATTGTATATGTCCCACATATGTTTGCTTTGTCATTATTTTTAGCTCACAACCATAATACAAATAAGTCCTTGCAATCTAAAATTGTTGCTACTTCACTTTTCAACAGTATGAAGGTATGCTATTTTCTATAAGATGTTTTCTCTAAGCTCAACCTTACCAATTTAATGTGCACAACCAAGAAATTATTAGCTTTGAGAAAACCATACTTTTTGTACTCACAACTATAATTCTTGTAATATTAGAACTTGTTGGTGCATACATTCAAGTTTTTTAAGCAAATAAAGCTTACTACTTTTGTGTTTCCCTTGAGGAGTTCCAATGCTTTAATCCTTGGCTAAGGGCGCCCTTGGCTCAGGGTTGTTGTGAGCATTGCAATCCTTAAACTGGCTAACTTAGCGTGATTGCTACCAAAAAAATTATGTAGCTAATTTTATCTAAAACTTTACAATGTTAAATTTGTAAATTTTTACTTTACTAGTAAATTTTTAGCCACTTAAGGTAAAAGTGAAAATTATATTTGAGATCACTAGGTAGCATCCATTTTCCATGTTTTCTTAGAAAATGCTCAGATCTTGTCAAGATCTACCCGTGTAGATGGAATACATATTGCTGAATCTATTACTTGGTCAAATCTTGCAAGCGTAGCCCAAATGACCAAAAAGATTATAACACATCCATGCCAAGTTGAGGGCGTCATTATTTCCAAAATCATATACGATGTTGTGAGGTCAAATTTGTGTCTTTTTAGAGTTCAAATGTGAATTTGAGAAACTGCAATTTAGTAAATGACCTTCATACCAAGCATATGAAAATAATTTCAGTTGAATCTGAGTTTGGACAAGAATTTTAAGCATTGCAAAGTGAGGGGGTCTTTGTACAATTTTTATTCATGATTCCTAAGCTTGACTCACTTCAATACAAGCTTTTGGATTCAATATAAATCCAATAACAACGTACATAGGCTTGCTTGATCAGAAATTCCTGTGCCCTCCAACTTTGTTTCCATATCAATTGCAATTGTGTCATTCTTCAAAAGTTATTTAAAAAAAATAGCTTCAAACAACCAACAAAAATTGGCACTCCCGGCCCTCAAGGGTTAATAGCTTGAAACTCTTCAATTCTTTCCTATATAGTTTATTAAAAGTTCCCAATTGTCACCTCCATGGTCCTTAGTATTACTAGGACATTACCCACTAGATTTGAAGAATGTGACACTCATCTCCATCAAATTGTTTACATGTTCATTGATATTTTTTCACCATAATAGAATTAGTAAACTCTTGTAAATAGCCTACTATTTGATACAATTTTTGAATGTCTGACCAATGTACTAAATTTTGCAATAAAACATAGTCAATTCCTAAAAAATGCAAGCTTCAAGTATTCTTGATCAGATTTTCATGTTCATGCTCAATTTGGTCATTCAGTACATATATAAGACTCAATTTGTCTCTATTTTACAATATACTAGAAGTTGTACATCAATATAAGAGTTTTAGTTAGCTATAAAAAATTAGTTGTAATAAAAAATTTGAGGACTTTAAACAATTCAAGATGTTCTATGTAATGTATAGGTTAGGACCAAAAACTTCATGATGTTTTGACTCTAAGCCATTAAAATTGTAGACTAGCAATAGTTTTCTTGTTTTTATTTTTATAAAATTCCTTAACTAGTACCAATAAATGGTAATAAATTTGGAAGAATTGTAACTTTCTATCTTTTGTTACTAGTTTAGATTGCAAAGATTGAAACCCTTCCCATTGAGCTACATCTATACCTAATACACCTTATCTTCCAAAATAATAAAATCAACCCTTTAAAACTTGGGTTTTTTTGAAATTTTGTATTTTGCACAAGTATATTCTTTAGCTTAATGTCATCAAGTATGCCAAACAATGGTATCTTTTGAAAAATGTAAGCATTACTTGGGATGAAATATAGAATGTTTAGACAAACTATCACAAATAGATGAAGCTAGCTTATATTCATCATTCAAAATGTATAGACTTGAGAGCACTTACAACAGTGCCATATTTAATTACTTTTGGACTTTGGCAAGTCCAAAATTTGTTAAGACCACAAATCCCCCAATAGAAAGAATCACGGGAGTAGTTCAACATGGAATGTCTTACAAATGCTTGTTGGTAGTGCAAGAATTCACGTTACCGAATCGGGGATCCCCGAAGTATATTGCAAAATACATGCAGAAAACATGAAGCCATGACATTGCACTATAATAGTATCAATTGTATCTAGAGATCCCCTGATGTTATTCTGATGCTAGTCTGATCTTCTATGGTAACTAGCAATGTTATTTCAACATATGCAAGCGCAGGCAATAATAAGCAACTTGAAGAAATTCAGTGCAAAATCTTAAACTAGGTAGTTGGTCATTATTGTGTGAAGATGTTAATTGCACTTATAGAATCTGCATCAAATAATCCATGAAGCTTGTCACATAACATCGCATTCTCTAATTTAATGGTTCAGAGATTTCATTTCCATAGAATGCAGAACATACTCAACAAACAATTAGCCGAGAACCTCATCTGATTGTAATACAGTACTGAACTTGAAAGCCAGAAATCAAGCAGCAACAGATGGGCCCAATCACTGTATTTATTTGCCTAGATATTTCAAGAAATTCATACAACAATATTAAGCAGAACCTTCTATATAAAATGCCTCGCCAGACCGCGTAAAGTGAATGGTGGGCTAGTAAAGCAAGAGCTTTGCAAATAATTCTTGTCTAAACTAATATCATCCAAAACTAAAGTAGGACACAATTCTCTTTGTGAGGGCCAAAATGAAAAAAGACCAAGCTACATCCCCAGAATGTTATTTCATTTACACAAAAATATAATCAACTAGATTAAAACATAACATAAGTAAATCTGGTTCTACAAGATCCAACCACATTGCTATAGACTGTAGAGGAACGTAACAGCGTCCGATAGCACAAAACCAAAGAGCCATCAAGGGATCCCCCCCTTAACAAAGGAACCCGAAGAGGAGAAACTTGGTAAGCATAGAGTTATCCCCTGATATTGATGAAATTGTGATAGTTGCAACAAGAGAATCATAGGGGGATCCCTCAATGGAAGCGTAAAGATGCGCACAGGAACTTGAGACTTGGGAGATATAGGGGGATCCCTGGATGGAATTAAAACTCGGCTGGCATCATAATGGGGTGCATTGGGGGATCCCCTGATGATAGTGTACCATGAGAGGAACTTACTATATCACAAGTTTTCCACATTTGACCTATCCAAATATGCTAATGCAGCCACACGGCAGTGTGCAGGAATTCTTCTTGTCTTCAGACTCTGGAGCTTAGACCAATTAGAGTATACTATACAAGTAACTTTGACCCAAATAGGAGTACTGATTTAGGAATCCATCTCCCAGTCCAACAGTTACGGTACTGCAATCAAAGATCAGTCTTGGAGTTATCCGGTTGCCAGTATTGAAAAAAGAACTTTCCAAAATTCTCTTCTCCGACCACCCGGCAGACAGCGGACATGGCTCTTCCAAGCCAAACGGCACACAAGTCAGGCTCTTTAGGTCTTAGAAGAATCCATGAACCTGGGCGCACATCAACCCAAGGATTGTAGCTTTCCTAAGGCACTTTGTTTGTAGGTCCGCAATAAGGCTCCAGCACTTCATGTTCTGGAATGACGTCCACCGGATGAATTGTCGACCTTGGGCACAAGACGTCATCAGCCGCCAGCCTCCAATCATGGACAGGCCAGAATCCTTCTGCCAATTCTTTAGGACCGTCACGCAGTGGCTCTTGAAGCTCAAGTAGTACGCGATTCCAATATTGTATAAACGGTTCAAAGGCCACCCTAAATCCGTTGCATTGTGCCTAACCAATCTTCCAATACTGAATGTACTTCTATATTCCAACTAACATGAAACCTTTGTTTAGTATAGCTTTGTGAGCCATTTTTTGAGCCTTCTCTTTATTGCTTGTCAAGATTAGAACTTTGCTGCTCCACATTGGCTTGAACGGAACAAGCTTTGAGATCCATTGAGGTTGAAGAGGGCGGCCATTACTGTCTTGCTTCCAAAAGCAAACAGCGGGTTTATCGGTCGGCAACCACTGAGTATCAACAGCGGACTTCTTGTATCTCATGACGGGCATCCCCTCATTGTCTACATAGAACCAGAGCAGTTGCATTTCCCCTAACCCGATTAATCTAGCAAAGCTGCTGTAGATGAAATCTTTCACATAGGACTTGAAGTCACCAACCTCCTGAATAATCTTTGGATTGAATGACAACTTCTGGGACTGCATGAAAGCTTTCATCAAATCAGCAAGTATAAACGTGTTTGTGCTCTTCAAGGCCTTTGAGAGATGACTAAAGTATGCATTGATGTCTTTATGCGTGTGCCCAACCAGAAGAAATCCAACTTGAATCTCCTTAAAAACACCTCAATCAGTAAGAAGTGACAAAAACGCCATTAATTACTAGTTTTTGCTATCCTTTGCTGAATTGTCAAACTACAGATACAAACTTCTAGGAAGTGGAACGGCTCTAACACGCACTTCCGGGTCAACAATTTTCAAACTGTCGATACGCCTAGATTTTCCCCTGAGAAGCGCCTCAAACATTGGATTTGCTGGCAGATACGGAAAGAGTTCCCCAATCTCACAAATTGGAGGACCCTCTAGTCGGCGTAGCAATCTCACTAACGATGAGATTGTGCAGTTCGAGTCTCCTAGCCAACAAAAATGAACATAATGAGCGTATGCACCATCACAATGACCATGCGCCAGCATTCCAGTTACACTGATGGAAAGTTGGCCAAGACCTTGCATTCCCTTTGTTATCACACGCATTCTTGGAATTGCAGTTTTTGCAGTATCCATCTTATTGTGAATGATATATAAAACTTCCCTCGGGTTTTGTTTGGACTCTTCACGCCATGACAAATACAAACAACAGCATGACATCTAATGATTTAGATGTTCAAGGCGTTGTTTCTTGAACTCAATGTACTCAAGACTCCCTTTGGGCAACTTGAGAAGGAACTGCTGGAGTTGGTCATAGGTATTATACTTTGCAAATGAGCTTCCAATACCCTTAATGAACATATTGTTGAAGAACTCCTTCTTGATTCTACTTATTGTTGATGGACTCACTGGAGGAAGCCCGTAGTCAACATTCAATTGCAAATTCCAGTCATCAAAAAATCAGCCCCCACATATATAGAATTGAATCAGAAAAGAGGACAAGAGAATAAAATTGCAGAATGGCATCGGCAATGCAGAAAACCAATATTAACCAGACAAAAATCATAGAGGGATCCCCCAATAACTCTAATCATAGGGGGAAAGTATAACCAAACTTACATCATTCGCATTAGGGCACACTTGTTTCCAATTGTTTCCTGCCGGAAGGAACTTGAGAGTATCTACTCTACCATTACCAATGCTACGCATTTGATGGGGCATTTGATCGACGTTATCCTTGATGATAGCCGTCATAGTTCTTGTCACTTGGACTGTTCCAACCCGAGGACGCTTAATTCCTTTGTTCCTGTGAGTGCCAGTTACGATGCCTTCCTTGTAATTGCTTATATAACTGTAGTAAGTTGACTTAGGAATCCCGTGAATCAAATATCATGCGGTTGTGTAGACCTCAGAGCCACCGAGTGTAATGAACTTGCGGTTCTAAATCCCTTCAATATTATGAATCTCACCACCTACTGCAACACCGGATTCCCAGCAATCTTTGAATGACCTTAAATAGTACATCCACTAATAGAAAACCGCATTATTTTGTGTTGGACACAAGGAACTCAACAAAAACTACATTACATGAAAACATAAATTCTAATGCGGTTTTTTACTAGTGATTTGTCTAATCTTCAAAGTCATTTTGTGAAGAAATAGTTGGCAGCATTGACTATCACAGCATTTCAGAGAGCTGACTTTCCAAATTTCCTCAATTTTGGTTCTACGGATAAATTGGGACTCCTTCTTGCAAAGACTGGGCTTCCATGCAATATAGCGGTAGTGAGATTTTATCACTCCATCAAGATATGCATGGGGATTGTCAATAAACGATATCATTGCAAAATGATCCAAAGTCTCCTTTAGAGAGCGTCCATCAGAGAACCAACAGAAAGAAAGAGGCCAACGCGCATGAGTCATAATGACATCTTTTTGCCGTGGAACACATTGAGGACAGTCACCTCTACATTGTCCTTATCTAAAGTACCCCCTTGAAAATTATTGTCCGGCATGCAGCAATTTATGCAACCTAAGGAAAGTAGCTATCCAAGATCATCATTTAAGTGGACTTCAAGTCCAACCCATTTATCTTTATGAACAAAAGAAGAAGATCCCATAGAGGGATCCCTTGATGACTTCACTACACAAGAGATCCTCCACAAAATGGTTTGGTCAACAACATCCCGCAACGTCCTCAACTTCCTTTGAGCAGGGTCAACTAAAACAGTACTTGCAGCTGGGGTAATAGACAAGGGCCGCACCAGGGCAAAAACCCATGGCTCAAGTGGGATGACAATCCCTAGCCACTGTCTTTGTGGATGGGCTTCCACAATAACTCCATTACCAACTTCACCAACACACGCAACAAAAAGGTTCACAGGATTTCCATTGCAGATGGACGCTGATGCCCCACTAGAGTTTTGAGACTCCTCATAAAATGAACAAAAATATCCAGCGGGTACTAAGACATTGACAATTGATTTGTTCTGAGGGCTATCCATACCGGCCACCAGATTCAAGATCTCACTCAAAATGAATAACTTGATTCTAATTAACTCTTGCAAAGCAAGTCAGAATACCGTAGTGAAAGATGTTCCAAACCTCATCTCCAATACAAATCAATGTGTAATGTGCAAGTTACCCTCCCCTAAATGGGAGACGCATTATCCCGCCTGCTGCTTAAAAAATCAATTCTGAACATGCAATAGTACAAGACCACTTCCCTCATGCGCTTTAATGACATTTACAATAAACCAACCACATGCATTCCTGTATTTGCATTAAATCCAGAGTAGAAGTTGTTTGTCACACTCATAACGCACCAATCGGAGGATCCCCCGATGAACTAATATGTGACATCCGGAATTACAATTATTCAATCAAGAATCCCCTAATATAGTGCTTACAACAAAAAGGAAGAACCAACAATTATTGGGCAATGTCAAGATTGAAAATGTCATTCATGGTGACATCTAGTACATCTATCAAGGGATCCCTTTATGACGTGATATTTAATGTCATGTTGCAAAGATGACCTATCGGGGAATCCCTCGATAGAGTGAGAGCAGTATTTCCCTGAAGGCTACCATTGACTCACCCTCGGGGTGATTCCCGCCAAAGTAATATTGATTACCTAAATTTAAACTAAATCAATCGAGGGATCCCTCGATAGAGATTATGTCGGAATCAGTTGATATCAACCACTACGCTCCTATCCGACTATGCAGTCGGAGTCAGATGACAAAGCAAACTAGCATCTATTGGGGGATCCCTCAATGACTTGACCGTACGGACTGCAACGACAGATTCAGTTGAAGTATATGATTAATTACTGCTCAAATTGAACTAAAAACATAGATTACCCGACTCACTGTACTGGATAATCCGTACAGTTCCATGGATGAAGTCCATCATCCACTCCAGAGTTAAATTAATCAATCCATGAAATTCATTCTAACATTTGAACATATAAAATTCATGCTAATGTAGTTCCACTCCAGAGTTAAATTAATCAATCCATGAAATTCATTCTAACATTTGAACATATAAAATTCATGCTAATGTAGTTCAGTTTAACCCCTTGATCATGTGTGCAAATCTTATAAGATACAAAATGTGCTCATTCTAAAATAATCCTTGAAATTTTGCACCACACCATATGAAGCAGTTCAGAAGCATACAAGAGAAGATTTTACTAAATCTGGAATGCGAATATAATCACCTCTAAATGCTTGTGAACAGCTCCGCGCGGGCTTGACGATGCGATCCGCATTGTTCTCCACCAATACCCCGCACTCTAGGCAATCCAATGCCTGCTCTTTTCCACCGCAATGTGGCAAAACTAATACTAATCGGCTGCAGTATAAACAAACGAAATGTGCAGATGCGCCGTGGCATAGCAACACATCTCTGACATAGCAAATTGCACAACCTGCAGCGGAATTTAACTGTGAATGGGCAACCCCTCACGTCCAAATTATAATCAAGGAGCGACCGCGTTTTTGGCGCCAAGGGTCCCAAATCCCACCAGACTTTGATTGAGGACTTTCTTGATTTTTGAATTTGCTCCCGCCAATGGAATTAAAAAGTATAATTCAAAGCCATTCATGACCACGCGCGCAAATGATGAACTAGAGACCGGGCCACTATCTGGGTACAGTGAAGGTGACGACGTTGGCTAGTATTATATTCCACCATGAACAAACAGTAGCATGCAATAGAAATAGACTGATCTTCTTGTGTCTAGTACTCTAGTACCACTCATTCCGAATTAGTACACCCTCTAAATACCTTAAACCAACTTCTCAGTTCCAAGACAACTACATTGTCCTTGGGTGATGCTAATCTTTTAAAAATCATGGTGTTGCAAGAAAGTTGTATGTGCAAATCAACTTATATCACACTAAAATACAACTCGGTCATGCATATTATAAATGAATAGAAGTAATATATCAACAAAGTTGGTTAATTAAAATTAGTAAGCATTCTAAGAATACACAATATAAATGAAAATTAATACATCACACCATAATTATCTTATTATTTGATTTGCACAATTGCAAATTATTTAATTGTTTTAACTTGATTAGTTTTAAATAAAGATACATCAAACTAAGGTAATTATACTCTACAATTACTTGAAATTAAAGTCTTTACGGAATTTGCAGACTTTTGTTTTTGATAAGTTCTATATTAATCTAACAGATCCCCTTGCAACATTGTGAATTTTTTGTATTGTAATTTTTGTGGAATTAATTGACATTGCCCCAATGGGGACACTCTTTACCCTAACCTTTTTCAATCTAGGTGGAATAGGGGGTTTATTCAAAATGAGTAGCTTAAATGCTTGGAATGGTCTGAAATTTGATCCACACAATCATTGTACCATAAGGGGCAATGGATAATTTTTGTAGATTTAATTGACATTGCCCTAAGGGGACCCTCTTTACCCTAACCTTTTTCAATCTAGGTGGAATAGGGGGTTTATTCAAAACCAATGGCTGAAAATCTTAGAATGGTCTGAAAATTGAACCACACAATCATAATACCATAAGGGGCAGTGGGTAATTTTTGTGGAATTAATTAACATTGCCCTAGGGGACCCCCTTTATCCTAACTTTTTTCAATCTAGGTGAAATAGGGGATTTATTCAAAATGAGTAGCTTAAATGCTTAGAATGGTCTGAAAATTGAACCACACAATCACAAGACCATAAGGGGCAATGGATAAATTTTGTGGAATTAATTAACATTGCCCCAGTGGGGACACTCTTTATCCTAACCTTTCTCAATCTAGGTGAATTAGGGGGTTTATTCAAAATGAGTAGCTTAAATGCTTAGAATGGTCTAAAATTTGATCCACACAATCACTAGACCATAAGGGGCAATGGGTAATTTTTGTGGAATTAATTGACATAGCCCTAGGAGGGACCCCCTTTACTTTAACCCTTTCAATCTAGGTGAATTTGGAGGTTTAATAAAAACCAATATATAAGCTGCTTGGAAAGCTCTAAAAATTGAACCACACAATTACAAGTGCATAAGCAGCAATGGGTATATTTTGTGAAATTAATTGACATAGCCCTAGGGGGACCCCCTTTACCCTAACCCTTTCAATCTAGGTGAATTAGGGGGTTCATTCACAAAGTGGTTTTTTATTACAGATTTATTTGAATGTCATGACTATCCATATTCTAATCTTTCTCTACAATGTATGTTGAGGTTGGAACTAAGCCTGAACCCTAAACTAAATCTCCTATAGATAAAATTGAAATTATGGGTATAATTGTAAGTTGAAACGTTTTTTTTGGTGATTTTCATGCCTTTCCCAATCTCAATTTCATTTGAGATTGATTAGGTCAGTGACACATCATGAGAAGTTTCAATATTCAATAACATGCTTATCCACATGCAACAAGTGAATTAGTTGACTCAATTATTGCATTCATTTGCACTCCAATTATTCCAAGAGATGCATGATTGTAGATACAAATAAATAAAAAATATTATGTCAAAATGAGTTAATCTTTCAAGAAGTGTGTCAGAGTAGAGGTGGAATGAAGAAGAATTAATTTTGCAATTTAAAAAAGATTGAAGTCAAAGAACAAATCTTCAAGAAGATTGGATAATTTGGACCAACAAACTTGCACTATGATATTCCACTTTATCTTGTAAGCATGCATAATTATCAAAAAGTGAGTTGTAGACTTTATTGTACACTTGACGATTATGTTTAAGCTGAAGACACATTATTGAAAGAACTTAATTATGAACATGGAATATCATAAATAAATTTCTCAAAATATATCAATCTTGCCCTATTTAGTACTATGAACATATTTTAGTTGCAATTGAGTATTCAATAATGTCTTATCCTCAAATGAGATCTTTTTATATTCAATTTCTTTTATAAAGAAAGCATTTCCAAATTTATGTTCCAATGTAATTTGAACTTGAGTCCATAGACTGAATATTAATAAGGAATAGCTTATGGGGCACCCTAATTTGCTAATGTGACAACATTGCAAGCATGAAATTAGATAATTTAGTGTTATTTTTAAATTTTTAGGTAGACAATCACGCATTTAATCATGGCAATACCATCACCTTGAAAGGGAATACTTGAAGTACAAGTTTATATTAAAATACTGCTGCATCCAAACCGTTGTTTTGTTGTTCATATGTTTTTGCTTTAACTAGTAACTCAAAAGTCCTTCATTTTAAGTTTTAAATGTTAGCACACCAATTTCTTTTGAGTATAAACCTAGTATGAAAATGGTGAAATGAAGTGATTGAACCAAATTTTCTAATCAGCATTAGAATGTCAAAATTAAAGCTTAGAGGCAATGTCTCTAGCAATTTATAGTGCCCCAGTAGCAATAATTTCCTATTAATAACGATGAACTTCACCAACATTTTATATTACTTTGCACTAGAAGACATAAAATGTTCGTAATGGTGAATATTATAAATAGCGCAGTGTTGTAACTACAATTGATTACAATGTTCAAAGTAACTAAATTTTGGGAATTGATACATGTACCACCCCTTCTTGACTATTATACATCACTCTACTATATATGGTCAGTATTTACAATATTTATATAGGTGTGGACCACAAGAAAAACATCACTTACAAAATGACATAGAAATTGCATTTTTAGTCAATATTTTTAGCTTTATATCTTGCTCACATTATCAATTAAAAAATCTAAATTATGTCTAGTTTTATATAGATTTATTAAATTAATTCTATGAGTAGGATTAAAAGCTGTAAATCAAAAATAAAATTATATCTTCTATGTCAAGTTGAATTTTCAAATTAGTGATGTTTGTCTTGTAGTCCACACCTATTTAAATATTGTTAATATGGACCAAGTATAGTAGGGTGTGGTAGAATAGTCAAGAGGGGGTGGTACATGTATCAATTCCCCTAAATTAAATACTATGGAAATATTGCAACTATGACAATGTAGTGAATTGAGGTTGATGGAAGATGGGAGCAACAATAGCGTATGATGATTACTTTGTAATCATGTTTCATGAACCCAGAATCCCAAATCGGATGTCCTCTTCCATCAACGTCCACTTTTCAATAGGCGGCTGTCATGATGGCGTTCCTAGGACAGCATTCAACGCGTTCCCAAGCGGTAACTAGATGTACCAGCCAGCCGTCACTTGATCTTTGTCTTCCCATTCCCCCCCCTTTTGCTAGTCTTCAGCTTCCTCTCCTACGCCTCGCAAAACTTTGACCGTTGCTTGATTTTGTTTCACGCATTAGAAATTGCTACGCGTTGAAATTCTGGATGAGGTTGAAGCTTATCGACAACTATTGTCAAGGGTTTTGATTGTTGATGCGCGGCGACTTTAGGGCGAGCAGGTGCATGTTGTTATAGAAAGCGGATTGTTGTCCGTGGTGGTTGCAGCGATCTAGGAATGAATGTGGCAATTGTGATGAGTTGTAAAAGTGATATGCCTGCTACGACGACGATACCAAGTTCCAGTCGAAGGTACACTTATCTGCACGCAACTAATTGTAGTTGCATTGGGAAATTAAATTTCAGCGTTTTCATAGTCAATGTATTAAGTCTCAAACTCCAAATGCCGAATGTGGGTTTCTTGGCTAGATGCTTGCAGCAACTACACTCAGGATTGTGTTTGAAGGCAACGTTGAAGTGATCAAGCAATAAATAAATGTATCATTTAGGGAGTGCTTCAGTGATCAATAGTGCTGCCAAACTTGAACAGGTAATCCATTCCCATAGTTGTATCTGTGGCAAGAGGCCGATTGCAGTTGCGCGTGAGAGAGTAGTGTTGCGTGGATCCCATCTTAGGTCATCTATTGAATTGTTTATACATTTCAGGTGTTGGCGTATCCGTACAGTTGAATAATTGCATTGATTTGGATATTAGTTTTGATGATTCAATAGTATCATGGAAATAGGCAGTTTGTACAGCCAATGTGAATGAATTTGTAGTACAAGATATGGTGAACCAAGAAGTTGGGTTTAAAAGGGTTCAGGGCTACGATGATTTGTACAAAATAACATGTTCTTGTGGAGAGTAGAAAATGTGAGGTTTATGGTATATACAAGAGAACCTTGAAATTTTCATTGTAACAAGAATATCAGGCAATTTCCAATGTGCAAAATTTGACTGCGCCCAATTACTTGCTACGACAATTCCACATTTTAGCAGGTGTTGCTGTAAACTTTCGGACAATGGCTTGAAGATTGGCTTCACCAGGCGCAACCATCCCTGACTGGGATTTGCAGTAAGTCAACCCTCAAACAGTATCTAAATGTATCTATGTGCTTATTCGTATTGTAGTAAGCATTGGAATCAACCACACTTGCACAGCAAACGGCACGACATAGGGCATGGAACCAGGGTACTTAACCCTAATCTCGTCATCGGGGGATCCCCCAATGACAAAATCCATTTGGTTTAAATGAACTCCATAGTCCACAGCAGATTTTAACGGGTATGACTCCCATTGGGGGATCCCTCCATGGAATCAATGAGATAGATTCTTTTGTGCTCACCCCATTGGGGGATTCCTAGATACAAGATTTGAATTGCATGTAGAGTATCAACTTTTAAGTGTGGAAGCGGAAATCGCACTACCTATCCGGGGATCCCCCGATCGAGGTTCTTCTGTTCGATCCTTGTAATGCCATTAGGTATTGTCAAGAGCAATTGATTGATTGTGGTGATAGAGGTGAGTGTCCATTGGAGGATCTTCCTATATCTTGTAATTCATGCCAGCATGTGCAGTCTCATTGCCATTTAGTTTATCCGCAATGGACGCACGGTATGTGCAGACTATTGGGGAATCCCTCTATAGAAACATACTCTCAGCACTCAAGTTGGATTGCGGGTTGCCCAGATAGTGGTTTCAAAACACTTTTAGACAACCTCACAAATGCATACAACTTGGTATGGAGTTAGCCGTTGTTGCAATGGTCATCGAGGGATCCCTAAAAGGGATGACATTGCAACGTTAGAGGTTGTCTAAGTGTATCCAAGGATCCTTGGATGATGATGACCAGTATTGAGCGTCTCTTTCACAGATTCCAATAATAACTAGGACTACTTCTGGAATAATGGATGCAGTCTATAGGGGGATTCTCCAATGGCTGTCCTGCCCCCACCTATGGGATGCGGTTCTGAAGCGCCATTGCCATCGTAGGAATGGAATTAAAGTAGTTGACCTACTGAGACTGTCGGAGCGTCTTCTAAATTTTTTGGTAAAATGCTTGCAGACTTGAGGTAGGACAGAAAGTGGATCCCTTACTAAAGTCGCTATGGATCTCACACTTCACTGACCACTAGGTGCCCTTGTTCGTCTACGTCAGAAAGCACATGCCAAACGCAGTATTCGCTACCTAAAAAGAGTCAAGGAATGGGGATTGGAGTGGCGCCTAGTGCCCAACAAGGAAATCATCATTTCCCCGCACTTGAGGTGCAAAATGAGGGACCACCTCACAACTGGGCTGAATGTCCTCGACATGCGTTGGCTCAACACAAAATCAGCCCTTCTAGTTGTCCATGAGATGGTTCCTGAGACCAAAGACATTCGGACCTACGAGCTTATTTTTGACTTCTCGCTCAACAAGGAAATGTGCCGGTCAATTCTCGCAGTTGATCTGCTAAATAGTGAAGAAGACTGCCTAGAGTTTTGGAAGGACAAACTTTGGACTGAATGGGCGTTGATTTTGTTTCCCAAGTAGGCAACATTCCGCCATCCACCGCAATTGTGCCACTAGCTAAAACCCTTTCCTTGCAAAAGAAAATTTAAAAAAATGCTTTGATCGGAGGCGCGGGCAACCCAGTGGATGAGGCCGGGCCATCGAGGAGCGCCAAGAAACAAAAACCAGATCTTGAGCTTTACAAGTTTGTAACTATGATGAAGTAGAAATTCAAAAGTTTACGGAGGACCAACTGACAAGAATGCACAAGTTGTATAGGGAGAATTTTGATGTACTCAACCTATGGGGGGGAGAAGAGATTTGTAGATGACAACGGACGCCCTTGCGAGTTCATTTTGATAAGCTGCTCAAAGCAATACCATGAGATCAAGTATACCAAGGCATTCAGCAGGATCAGCTGGATGGGATAATAAATGAGATTCAAGTTCATGGAAATTATGACCTTGATGACCAAAATATCTATGTTCTGCCTCTTAGACAAGGACCAACCAGTACAAGCAAGGCAGTGAAGTTTTTTGAGATGGCCCCCAAGAAGTTAGATATCACCAGCAAAACATTTTTCTACATTAGCGATGGGCAGCACGGAGTCAAAGCACACAAGATCCTTGTAAAACGGAATTTGGTGCTACCTCAAGACATTTCAATGGCGTCAAACTTCAACATTAATCCGGTATAGGCAAACAAAGACAACTGGTGTCCCTATTTTTGTTGTCCAAGGCCTTGAATTAGAATATTGCAAGATCTTAGAAGGAGCAGTGCTTCACAAAGCAGCTACACATTGCGAGGAAAAAGTGGAAGGCCGTGGGAAGTCCACAGTTGTCTATAGAAGGACAAAAACACTTGGTAGAGTATAAAGTAAACACCTGATCCCTGTGTAATTAAAGGACAAGCTCTCCATCAAGGGATCCCCAATATAGATAGCGTGTAGTCGTTTTCTAATAATCAAAGCTTAATCTTTCCATAGAGGGATCCCCCAATACATGTTGTGTCTTGTCATATTCTTATAATCAAAGCACAATCTTTTCATAGGAGGATCCCTGATATAGGTTGTGTCTATCATAATACATTCTATTCATAGAGGGATCCTCCAATAAGGGTTGGATTAGGTTGCATTCCAAGAGTGTGCAAAGAACTAAAGTGGTTGTTGTTTATTACAGAGTTTTGTTCCGTCAATGATCACCATTTTTGCAAGTAAGAATAGTGCCAACAAGAAGAAATCTGATCTAAACATATTGCTGATGTTCATGGAGGACGACACCGACGTTGACCGCTAGATAGAGATTGAGAAGCAATTCATCGAAGGGTACCTGCCTGACAATGCCGGGACAATCGTGATATCTGGTGGCGCAAACCAAAAACCATTGACCCAATACAATTTCAAGCCACTCTATGGACTTTGCACAGAGGACATCAATTACTTGGCGTCAGAGGTTGAAGCAAAGAGGTTGACCATGAAGTAGAATAGGTCGAAGAAACCGGGTGCAAGAAACACCATCCCTTCACTTAAGGATGCTGCCTCTTGTGTTAGGTATGAGAGAGTCATGAAGAACGAGTTAATGAACCACTATGTCAACTACCTTCTTCCTGCCAAGAAGAATGAATACGTTAGGTACCCAGCAGAAGAGTGGGACGCTCTTGTGAGTATCAAGCACTTTACGGAGAAGGACGTCTTCCTATGGACCGCCAGGGCCCTTGACAACCTTGCAGGAAAGAAATGGTTTGATGGCTGGTTGAAGCCATTAGGGAAGACCAACAATCTGGAGGACTGCCCAATATGGATTAAGGATATGTGGGCTACCATGACTGAGGTTCATCGTGAAAGTTGGCTTACGTTAGACAGGGAGTCAAAATTTGAGAATTTGTATTGCAGCCTCATAATGGACTACAATGCATGGAATCTGACGAAACTCATGGTGGACGCGGACATTGTTGCCTGGCGAAAAGATTCAAAGTGGTACATGTACTTCTGCTTCATGTTCAAGAAATCCAAGAAAGTAGGGCAACCACCGCGTGCGATGAGATTGAAGGACAGTCACTTGCGGAATTTTTTTGATAGACTAGAGATTATCCAAGCCGGTAGCAATCTCCCCAAGACAGTTGCTTGATCACCAGTAGTGTTTATGACAAATGAGAAAGGATTGGTGGCCATAAGTAACCATCTTTAGAAGTGGCGAAAGGAATCTTGAAAGAAGGTTTGGTGCCATCACATAATAAACTACTACCCTCTATCAATTGACAATTTCTCGCAACCACCCACAGGCAGCAGATACAATTGTAATGTTGTCCTCCTTTATGGGTACAACAAGGACATTGCCAAGGACAAAAGATTTGAAATTTACTTCACCGGGTTGTAGGTTATGAAACCTTTCTACCATCCGGACAGATAGGTGAATTGCCAGACTTATTGGAAGCAGCCGGATCTTCCTTGGCTGCGTGTTTAGACTCCTATGGACATGTTCCTCTAGCACATGATCAACAATGTGTGCGTAGTCAATATCAATGGCAGGCCGGAGATCACCAATCTTGGATTGGTATGTCCCTTTGTCTGAATTCTTTTGTTGTTCCAAGTTTGATTATAATGCTTCCCCTAATCGAGGCTAACTAATTTACTCGTTGTTGGATTTCTCACAAACTGCATGATGTAAGGTGCTAGAACTAGTGCCCACTAAGGCAGCCAATCTCAAGGCCAAGGATGTTGCGCGGCAAAATTGGGATGCCGTCCAGCCTGCAGTCATCCCTTTGGTCGCTAAAAAGTCAGAGGAAGATGAGAATTTGGACAACTCAAATGTTGCTCATTCAAATCACTCATCAGAGTCCGGTGACAAAGCGGCCAATTCTTTAGAAGATGATGAGGTAAGTCCTTGTCTCATCCCATCGGAGGATCCTTGGATGCCTTTCAAATGGGGCCTCCCTATCAAATGTATAGGGAGATCTCCGATGATTCTTGCAGCTTGTCAACAGTGAAGGTTATCTGATTCCTGCTGCTCACGGCAAGATTATAATGCAAGTACGTCCCAGGAGTTCACATCCACTTCTGATACTATTAAAACATATGAGTCCGGAAAAGAAGAAGAGCAATGGGCAGACTTTAAAGAGACCTGCAAGTGAAGCACCTATAGACTTCTCTAATTCCATCGACAAGGTAGATGATTCTCCACGCTCTTCCAATGTTAGTTTGTAATGCTTCCTAGCGAGGGATCCCCAGATTGTTGTCACAGGAAGTTTGAGTTGCCGGGGTTGTTCTTTTTGTTGCTGACTCCTATTCGCACTTGCAAGATGCGAGTGAACGGTCTCTTCTGGAGACTAGAACTTCAAAGGGCAAGGGTCTTGCGGTCAAAGAGACAACAAGTAAGTAGTCAAACAAGATCGCAAAGGGGAAATCTGTTAAATTTATACCTCCTTTGAAGTCCCTTTTTGATGATGAAGCAGAGGATTCTCCAGCTTTCGAAGAGGTTCGTTTGCAGTGCCTTTCATAGGGGAAACCCCTATGCCTTTTCTAGTTACTTGGAGACGTTGGAGTCAATTTTTTGTATTCAAATCCTAGGAACACTTGTAGGCTGCGCATTCTGGGACCCCTCGGCAGACTAGTCAATCAAAGGGCAAGGGTCTAGCAAAGCCAATCGCATTGCAAAAATAGTTAGCCAAATTTGCAAAGGGGGCAGATGCAAAAAGTTCTTCCAAGACTAAGAAGCCATCCGCTCCAAAGGCAGCGCCAAAGAAATCCTCTGATAAGACGTCAAAGAAGGTCGAACAACCACTAAAGATGCGCGCAATAAGATCAAAGAAGAACTCAATGGCTGTAAAGCGCAATCTCATGGTTGATCAGAGTAACAAGACTGCTCTGGAAGGAGATGAGGTGTAGCCGGCAATTGATCTGTGCAATAGGAGCCGAACTTGATCTCCTCCATTGCGCCCAACTTTGATAGGAGCTTCTCACTTAATTACGCTTGGCGATGCAATTGAAGACACGACCAAGGCAGCAGCAACATCATCTTGAATTGTTGATTCGGGACCAAATCTATGTGGTGAAGCTCAATCGTAGGACACACCTATTTCCGAGGCACTTGCCTCTGAGTTTCAATCTTTGTCTACTGCGGTTGGAGATGATGTCCATGGGAATAGCAATATGGTTGCATTGGGGGATCCCCTTATGGAATCCTTTCCGCAAGTTGATCCTCCTGATGCAACTATGACTGAGTCCAATGTAGGGAAATCTGGTCCTTCTACTCGGAAAGTTAGTGAGGATGCCATGCAAGAGTTGATTCCTCTAAGTCTTCGCAGCTCACCGAGTCAAATGCCGCATCCCAAAGTGGTCGCAAGGGACACTTCTAAGAGTGAGAAGGTCCATCCCAAACATGTATTTGAATACTTTTGTTGGTTGCCATATTTAACTCATTCCCCAATTGCAGGTTAGACACAAAGCAGTCCAAGTATATAGATGTTGTTGTCCTAATGTGGACCATCTTCTATTGAAAATTATGCATTTTAATTCTTTTGTGTTTGTTCCAAGGTTTGTGTGAGGTGTTGTACACTTTTTTTTTTACCCGTGGTTTTGCCCTTGATTAACAAGGTTTTCCCAGATAAGGTTTTGATGAGGCAACAACCATTTAGAAGTGTTAGTTATTAACTAGTATTTACTAATTAGAGGCAAAGAGTTACTTTTATCTTTAAAGTGGCTTTTACCTTTAAAGTGAATTTTACTTTAGGTAACTTTTACTTTAGGAGATTAAACCCATGTTGTTTGTCTCCGCCCTAGTAACCCATAAACTATTTAAAGGGGCAACTATGAGACTTATATTATATTGTATCATATATCATATTATACATCATATCTTGTTATTATATATCTTTTAGGTGGAGAGGATGCTCAATAGATCAAACTTGACAGGTTCAAGTGCTATTGGACATATCTTGCAAGAGGATACTCGGTAGACCAAACTTGAGAGTTCAAGTGCTATTGGAAGTATCCTAAAGCCTTGAAAGTTGTATATTGAAAGGAGATTATAAATAAAGGTTTTTGTTACTTTTCTATCTTTTCACAAAACTTTACTACAGCCAAGAGCCCCTTGCTTTTCTGGATATGCGGCAAACTTTACAACATCTTTGGTGAACTTGACTTGAAGCATCCGGAGTAGTAGAGTTTGTGAATTGTTTATAGTTTGAGGTGTGATGGCAAGTGAGGGAGACCCAGGTGGTCAATTTGATGGTCAAGCTCATGTACCATATGCAGGTATTATGGAGATGCTACATGCAATGAATTTGATGATGCAGCAGCAACAAGCTGCACATCATCAGGAGGCATTAGCAACAAAGGCATTACATTCTATTGTTAATTGGATGGACCAGTTTGGAGGACGTGATGTGTCCAAATATATTTGATTTTACGCTCAGGAGATGGAGCTAGCCAAGGTTATTGAGCAAAAAATGGTTGCAAGCTTTGAACTAGCTGTAGTTCTAGAGATCCGAGGGCAAGTTAGGGTGTTGCAAGAGGGTAACGGAGACAGTTGGCAAGCCTTTGCACAAGCATTGAGAGAGGAATATTTTATGGAAGATTCAGAGAGGGTGACAAAAAGGACATTTTTGGAGTGAGTTGGACTTTCAAACAAGGGCTTGTTAGCAAACGAGCTTTTGAGGGAGTTTGAGCACCTGTATGTGCAACTAACAGAGATAGAAAAAGCAACCTTGGAAGTGCAGAAGACAAAGTTGTTTCTTCAACCATTAGATCCAATGTTAGAAGAGAAGCTTGAACCGCTTTTAGAGGATTTTAATGAAGAGCGTGGTTTAAAATCCAACTAGAAGGATGTGGAGGGAGCTCTGTCATTGCTTACTAAGAGACAACAAAGGAAAGATAAGCTTGTAGTGAGCTATGTTAAGGTTGAGATACCGGTTGTGACACACTTTTACACCAAACATTTCCATGTCCGTACAAAGGTTGAAGATTTAGCTATGGATGAAATGCTAAAAAACATGCGGGAATTGAAATTAAAGTTTGCTATGTTGGAAGGTAATGGCAACATGGAGGTATTAGAAGAAGGATTGACAAGGGAACATACTAGTGGAAAGATTGAAGCAACTACATATGGAATTGAACTTGTTCATGATTGTGCAAACGTGCATATTGACCTACCAAGCTGGTGCAATGCAATGTGGACTAGAGCTATGGAACTTGTTGAGGACAAAGGACTTGCAGAGGAGAATTTACATATAGCTAGCAAGTCTATTTGCAAAGACACAGGTTGGAATGATCCAGTTGATAGTTTATCTGTTCATGCATACATTGCTAAAAGTCAGCATAAAGTAGTAGTAGAGGAGATAATAGAGAAAGCAGCATAGGAGGCAGCAAAGAAGGGAGAGGAACCTTTTCAAGGGGTGAAGGATTTGATGGAAGAAGTTTCATCCACTTTGGTTGTAGAAGAAAAAAGTGAGATGGTGGAAGATATGGATAGTGAGGCAACATATGAAAAAAAGACTAAGGTGGAGGAAAGTGTTTTTGAATGTATAATGGATTTTAAATTTGATGAGCGTACCATAATTGAAGAAAATGTAGTATGCAATGAGCAAGAAAGCGTAAGAGAAGACATAGAGGATTATCCTTCTAATGAAGAAGAAGATAAGAATTTGAAAGTGTTTGCTGATGAGGATATTTTCAAACTTGAACATTTCGTGGAGGGAATTGACTTAGAGAAGGAAGAAAAGCCTTTTCATGAGGCTCAATTGAGGAGAATAGGTGAACTTGAAGGCAAGGAACGTATAACAAGAGTGCTTGAAGAGTCATATTTGGGTGATACTATAGGGGAGTTGAATTCTTTATTATACTAAAGCATTGAGGGGGAAGACAAGATAGTGCATGTACATTTGAAAGAGGTTTACGATGAGGTGGAGGGATTTATTGACAAGTATGAAGTGAGAGTTGACACAAAGTATAAAATTGTTGCAAAGAAGGTGAAACCGGTTGCGCTACCGTTATCGTTGGATTATGAGGAAAAGTTTGAAAGAGCTGCGATGTAGCTAAATTTGAGAGATCCAAAGAAGATTAGACATGGATTTACAGATATGAAATTGGATGGACTTAAAGTTGGAGGTGAATGATTGAATATTGGAAGATACTTGAATATGTTGCAATGCCAAGAGGGGTGGATTGATGAAGAATTCAAGAGGATTCACAAGAAAGCTTATGATTTTTTATTTTAAGCTAGATTTTTATGGAAGCATCCAAAAAAAAGGGATGGGATGCCTCAACAAATAGTATGTGGCTTAGAGGGACAACAAAGGATTCCAATTGCAGGCAAGGGTGTGAAGTTGCTTCATCATTGTGGAAAAGACCAACTATATGAAGCATTTGAAGATGACATTGCAAGGGCCAAGGCTGAAGACAATAAGGAAGGAGATGAAGATCAAAGGAGTGAAGGTTGAACAAGGCCCACATCATTTTTGGTTCTAAACCAGTACATCACAAAGTATGTACAGGTTTAGAAGGGGTGGATGTCATGATGTGGACCGTCTTCCATTGAGAATTAGGCATTTAACTTCTTTTGTGTTGGTTTTGAGGATTGTGGCAAAGAGTTACTTTTATCTTTAGAGTGACTTTTACCTTTAAGGTGACTTTTATTTTAGTCGGTTTTTACTTTAGGAGATTAGATCCATATTGTTTGTCTCCGCCCTAGTGACCCATAGACTACTTAAAGGGCAAACTATGAGACTTATAATATCTCATATCTTATATATCTTATCATGTATCTTATATCATATTTTGTTATTATATATCTTTTAGGTGGAGATGATGCTCAGTAGACCAAACTTGACAGGTTCAAGTGCTATTGGACATATCCTGCAAGAGGATACTCGATAGACCAAACTTGAGTGTTCAAGTGCTACTGGACGTATTCTAAAACCTTAAGAATTGTATATTGAAAGGTGATTATAAGTGAGGGTTTTTGTTACTTTTCTATCTTTTCACAAAACTTTACTACAGCTAGGAGCCTCGTGCTTTTCTAGATAGGCAGCAAACCTCACGACACCATAAAGAGGGCTCACAAGTTTGTTTATGATGATGTTTTTGAACTCGCAATTGGACAGGGGCAATGTTGGGTGAGAATGCTGAGTTGGGAGGAGAATCAATGCTAAGGGGGAATACTAACAACATAGAAGGGAAGGGGGTCGTGAGAGATGAAGTCTCAGGTGCATAGAGTTGTCACCCTATTTTTAGATCAGCTTGCATCTTTCGGCTACAGGACTGGTTTTTGCTAGATGTAACCATGTGGAGTTCTTTTGCGATGCAGGTGTTTCCATGGGTGACGCCGAGCTGCAGTTGATCCAAGATGAGGTACCTCTTTGATGATACTCAGTGGTTCTTGACCTGAACGGAGTTTTGATTCACCGAATTCAGGTTAATAAACATGTTGTGATGCATCCAAGGCGGGGGGTTAGAGAATTCCTCAACTAGCTGCATAGCAAAGCCAATGTTGGGTTCTAGAGCTGTGTTAGTAGCGCTAATTTGGACAGTACCATTGATTTTGCGCTAGATGGTTGTAGTTTTATTCGAAGGGACGTTATTTGCCTCTCTTAGACAATTTGTAGAGAGTCAAAGTATAGGTCATTGGATAAACTAGATAAACCTTTTTTCTTGAAGAATCTTGACATGTACAAGGAATTTCATGGTATGGACTCACTAGAGAATATCATCTTAATTGATGACAGTCCTCTCAAGAACCTTTTAAACAACAAGTTTAGCGCACTCCACCCTACCTCTTGGGAATGTGATACCAGTGACAACTTCTTGAATGGTGATTTGCGTCCCTGGCTTGATGGTCTCCTCAGTTCAAACAAAGCTGTGGTGAAGTATGTCAAGGAGAACCCTCTTTCCGGATGCCAGCCTCCGGGGGACCCTAAATCGCAACTTTCTCGTGGAATTCTGCAGGCACTTTTTCCTCAATAGGAGACAACGCTCTTCGGTGTCTATAGGGGGATCCCTCAATGGTGGTATGTTAGAGTTTTGCGGTATATAGGTCAAGGACATTGTCTGGACATTATTGTAAATGGTAGGACACTTTGTTAATATTGTAAATTTATTTTCGGCATTTGCCCTTCCATTTTTTTGGTACTTACTACTAGCAATAATCTTTGGCATACCGTCTTTTTGTTCCCAAATATATAGTGTGCACCCAATACTACTCTTCTGGGATGTTCACCAAATTGTTCTTACCGTTAGTCCTGCTTTGTTTGGATGACTGTCTTAGTGCACTACAATTGGTACATTATCTGAAGTTGCTACATGTGTCACTCAGATTTTTTGACATGCTTAGAGTTTTTGAAAGTTACAGATCTAAAGCAGCCACTTTATTTTATCGGAGTGTACTAAGGGTTACTTTGAGGTTTCTTTGTGTTTACTTTGCTTCTATTTCATTTTTCATTAAATGTGATGCCATTTTCTCAATACAGCTCTCTTGTTCTTATCTTGCTTTTGTTGGTATACCGCTTTTGTCAGTCAACAGATGTTCTGCCTTCTACGTGACATGTATTGACGATTTGCTTGGATGTGGCTGTGCTTGTCTTTCTCCACCTATCGGGGGATCTCCCTATGGTGGTTTGTTGTTTTCTACAACATGTTTGACTGTTTCATGAGGTTTCTATTGGCAGAAGGCGTTGCTTGTTGTACTCCATGGGGCACTATGCGTCGAGGGTGGTGTCGAGGATCTTTTGTAAAATTTTGAAATACGACCCCTTTTCATCAACCTAATGCGATATTTTGTTAACCATCTATGGTGCGCTCTGTGGTTGTCAATGCGTCCAGAGACATTGCATGAGCTTCTTCGACAAATTCTTCCCAATCAAATTATTTTAGGGGTTTTTTATGTTGGAGGATCTGACTCTCCTGACAAGACCATTGCATTTCCCAAGCTTGCTCGTATTGTCAAAGTTCTCTTACAGGATCCTCGTACACGGGAGCTTTTTCTAGATAGGAGAATTTTGATGTTTAGTGTAGATCCTCTCAATTGCCATGACTTGCGTTGGACAAGTAGGACCATACCTGTTACGGATTCCCAAGGCACATAGTTGTTATACATGTTAGCTTTGCTTTGCCTTCTTGTTTTGTAAAAGCAATTGTTTGGTTACATTTTGGCACATGAATAAACTGTGCACTATCCTCCGTCAATATTTGTGTGTTGCTTCACCTTCTCCAATGTCTTTATTTTCATTTTCCTTGAATCTCCTCGTAGACATTGCTTAGGTTCATTTCAAAATTGTAATCTACTGCATGTTTCTGGATACAAGGTTGTATTCCTCTGTTACATCAATCATTGTATTCTATGATCTACCAATAGTTCTTCATTATGTTTGCCTAATCGATATCGTTGCTTCTAAGGATGTCCTCTTAAATGTTTAGTTCTAGAATGGATTACCGTCATCAAGGGATCTCCTGATTTATAATGGATCTTTTGATAGGTTTGCCCATCCATGTTTTAATACACAAGTTAATGATTTGCTACAACGAATCGTATACATCTATCTCCCCATGCTCTAGCTCACAATACATCGGAAGATCCCTCAATGACTGAACCCCCTTTTCTTCACTTTTCTTGCATTTGTCATAGGCAAGCATCTATATATTGCATACTATATGAAGGAATTCTTATTATTTGTAATTTGGTCTAGTCTAGAATTTCCCTTATAGTCTAGACGTAGTTAAATATGGCATAATGGGTAAATTTTTATGTAAAGCTAATTCTAATAAAGTCTACTAAGGACAAAGATAGACCAATGCTAATGAGTAGAAATGCGGCTTTCTAAAAAATGAAGAATTGACAAAATTGGGCAATATAACTCAAAGAGGAAGTGTCTTTTTTTAGGAGTTTGGATTGGTTGTGGATTGGCTAGACTTTGTGGTTGAAATTGACTTATTCTAAAAAGTCACTACATTACACAACTTGCTGTAGGCATATACTACATGTTGTGTAGATTTTGTTGACAACAAGGCAATCCTACCTCTTCATTTGTTTTCTTCTTACTCACACAAATGTGTTGGGCAAAGCAAAAATTTGCCAACATAAGTTTATGCTTTACCAACTCCAAAAAATCCCTTGGATTAACTTTGCCAACTTGGCGAGCACTTAGAAGTTTATCCTTGGAGCATTGTTAATGAAACACTCTTAACAAATCACTAAACATGTTTTTGTTTGACTTGGTGTAAAATTAGAATTAGGGATTACTATCAGTGAAAGAGCTTCAACATTTTTTGAAATATAGACTAAATTAAAATTGGATTTAAAAATTAGAAAACCAAAATAACACTGATTGAAAACAAGTTGAAAGATGAATAATACAATGTGCCATGGCTAATCATGCTTGAAAAAAAAAGAAAGATACCAAAAAAGAATGACAAAGTTTGAATTTTTCAATTATTTTTTCAAGTGAATTTCTTCTTTAGACTCAACAGAGGCATATCATATTATTTGTGTTTTAGCTTAATATTATTGAGCTCTATTTTGGTTGTCCAATTTCATAATCCAATTTTTTTTTGTGAACTTTGATGGGCTTGAAATAATATTAAGTACAGACTCTAATTTTACACCTAACAAAAGATAATAATACATTTAGCGGTCATATAGAGTATTTCATTGATGATGCTCTTCGGGGTTAAGTTACTTGTCGATTGAAAGCAAGAGATTTTCGGAGAAGTATAACGGTGAAGCCCAAGGAATTCTCTAGGGGCCTAGCCGTACACATTTCGCATCTTTCTTTATTACTGACTGGTTTGAGACAACTGAAGCTTTGAAGCAGTCCGGGTAGTGACTCGACGGGCGGTAAGCCGGCAGGGCCACGTGGACACTTCCTGGAGATCGCCGCAGGGGGGCACCCCTCGACCAGAGCAACGAGGTCGATCCACCACCGAACAGAACGGGCAAGAAATCGGGCCCAGCGACTGTTCGTCGTAACTGATATCGACAGAGAGAGGACGAACGAACACCGTCCGTCACCGTTCGTCGAACTAAAACGCAGAATTTGGACGAACGAGCAGCGCGCCAGTTTTACGTTCGTTGCCAGCCTAAGCCTAAGGCTAGGTCTAATCTTAAGAACGCCTTTGCAGGCGCCTTTGGTCCTTCTTCTTCTTCTTCCCTGCCATCGTCTTGTAGCCAGCCAGTCTCTTACCCTTGCTGTTCTCGCGCTTCCGTTGCTGCAGCCGCTCTCTGCCTTGGCCTTCGCATCTGCCGGTGCGTCGATCGTTTTTGTGTGTGTCGCTGTTCGAACGCCGTCACCATGAGTACGGAGAAGGAGCGCGAGAGCTATGTCTACATGGCCAAGCTCGCCGAGCAGGCGGAGCGTTACGATGGTGTGTTGTTCTTCTGTTACTTTATATGTTTATATGTTCATGCACACGCGGTTTTTCTTTTGCTTCCCTGTTCGACCCTTTGTTTGGAGCACCGTGATCGGTGACGGTTGCTGGCGGAGTTGTATGATGTGATTGGATGCGGTGATGCTGTGTTTTGATATCTCGAGCCCGGAAATGTGTCGTTATCTTCATTGTTTAGGATTGTTAACGCTCTTGCTGTGCCGTCTGTGGCTCGAAAGCATGTTTTATATGTTTTCGTGGTGATTGGCGACTATTTTTGGGGTTTCCTTCGTCTTGTTGATTTTACGTTGCCGGATGTTTTTAAGGATAGTAAGTATTTGTGAGTCGTGGTGTTATGTTCTTGCCGTCGTTGTGATGCTGCTTATGCAGTATGAAGTAACTAAGGTGTTGTTTATTTTCTGGAAGAGCCGAAGAAACTGGCAGTGCTTCTTGATGTGGCTTTTGTTCTATGAACAATATATGGTGAAGGTGTTAACGCTTGGTGTAGTGTATTATTCTAAAAGAGTAATTTAGTGCTCGGTATTTTTTTAAGTTGTGAAAACGAAATTTGGTTGTTCTTCTTCTTCGGTATGTGTGTTTTCTTAGGAACGGTTATAACCTAGCCTGACAGTTATTTCCCAGTAGTGAGTGTACGGTTTGGAAGATTTACTGTCGTCGATAAACGTTGAGCGTCTGGTGACAAGCAGGTATTTGATTACATGGCTCATCGTGTGTTTGCTTTTCTTCGCAGAAATGGTGGAGTCGATGAAGAAAGTGGCTAAACTTGACGTGGAGCTCACAGTAGAGGAGCGCAACCTACTGTCCGTCGGTTACAAGAATGTGATCGGAGCCCGGAGGGCGTCATGGCGGATCATGTCCTCCATTGAGCAGAAGGAAGAGAGCAAAGGCAACGATCAGAACGTCAAGCGCATCAAAGACTACAGGCACAAGGTGGAGGAAGAGCTATCGAAGATCTGCCACGATATTCTGACCATCATCGATGAGCATTTGATTCCATCTTCGAGCACGGGCGAGTCGACGGTCTTTTATTATAAGATGTACGCGATGACCTGAGATTCTCATGATGGAATGCTTATGTTGGATTTGGCGTTGTACTCGTACTATCGAAATGTGTACAGGTTTCATTGAGTAGTACATTTCGGGTTCCGTATGTTTTGTTCGGACGTGCGTGGAACCTTGGATCCGTAAATCGGTGATTGTTGTATACGACCTGGCGACAGTACCGGTAGAGAATTTGCACTTCGGTCTAGATTGTCCGTCGCCGTATGGGTTAGTGCCTGGTTAGTGTCTTCGCCATTTATTTTCTTAATTGGACGAAAAACATTTATTTGCTTGAGTTTTAGTTTAAAGTATGTGTTTTGGTTGGGAAATCAGGAAGGGGGATTACTACCGGTACTTGGCGGAGTTTAAGACCGGAAACGAAAGGAAGGAAGCAGCCGACCAATCTCTGAAGGCTTACCAGGTTTGTTTGATTGTGTGGAATCTGTGAATATATGCGTGTTGTGTGATTATTCTAGTTGCAGTTACTTGAACGATTGTCTGTACTTGGTCCTTGTGGTTCATGTCTGATATCTGTGTTGAATTGTACGTCCGGATGCGCTGATGCGACATTGTGCATGTCTAACGGGATTTGGTATTCCCTTGGTTTATTGGTTATTAAACACGTTGAGTTGGTATGCTCAGGCTGCTTCTAACACGGCTGTAACGGACTTGGCGCCTACTCATCCGATCCGTCTTGGACTGGCGTTGAATTTCTCAGTGTTTTATTATGAGATTTTGAATTCTCCCGAGCGGTAAGAATTTTATGAACATTAATTTTTGAAAACTTGTCTTCCATCAATGGGAGTGGTTTAGGGAAACTTCAGTGTTTACAATTTTTGTTTTAAATACTCTGTATGGTGATTAACTGTTAATATTTGTGGGATTTCAGGGCTTGCCATTTGGCGAAACAAGCATTTGACGAAGCTATTGCTGAGCTTGACACCTTGAGCGAGGAGTCTTACAAGGACAGCACACTGATCATGCAGTTGCTGAGAGACAATTTGACTCTCTGGACATCGGATCTCCAGGAAGATGGAGGTGTGTGGCATGGTGTAGGAGTGAGGTGTCAAGGCTGGGAATAGCTGTATTCGCAGTTGATAGTTTTTTTAATGCTGAAAACTAGGAGAAGCCAGGTAACTAAGTTTTTTTGGTTAGTGCTGACTTGGTATATTGTTTCTTGCAGGTGACGACCAGCCGAAGGGCGATGACGTGAGGCCCGAGGAGGCAGAGGCATGCTGATTTTAACCCATTGCTTGAACTTTCTTTATTTGTCAGCTGTGCTGCAAGTTTTGGGGTACGGTTATGCATTTGGTTATCTGAGTTGGAGTAGTCTTTTTGACACGTTGGGTGGTGGTTGTGTGGATGCAGTGATGGCGAGGCGCGTTTGTGTGGAGTAGTGTCCAGGAAGTGCCCTATCCATATGTTTTGAAGCTGGGCCTAGTGCGAGACGATGTGCAGTTGCGGGCTGACCGTTGTTTATTTTGTGTCTCCGGTAGTTTGTGAAATGCGTCTGGACGGGATGTTCATAGTGTTTTTGGATAGGATGTGAAATTCTAAGATATCCAATATTGGAAAGCAGGATGCTTTCAAACACTTATGTTCGGTAATATATGATAAGTTGGGCAGCGGGATGGTCTGTGTCCTGGCTATGCGGTTCACCAATGCCAGTTTTTGGTTGGTGGTTGGTTGGTTTCTCAACAATGTTAGATTCCATGCATTTACGGCTTAAATATTCTGACGTGTGTATTTGTTGTTACTTTCTGTATTCACCTTATTCCAATAAATGCATCCTTTGTAACAAAGCAGTTTTCGGATTTATCAAGTATCCGTGGTCGCATTTTATTTTTGGCTGCAACTGTATTTTGTTGAATTATTGCTGATGACTAAGGAGAACGTGGGACTTCTCTTTTAAGAATAACTTACTAAGATTGCAACTTTACATCAGGTCTCTATTTTATCACGGGCTTATATTTTTACCGCAGTGACACTTTCACTATCAGACTTGTGATTGGAGCCGTCGTGAACAGTTGTGGAGGTTTTCCAACTTTAGGTCCTCGTGAAAGGCTTATTTGTTGGAACATTTGAAATCTGATTACTACACATGTTCTGCAGACGGCAGAGCATTCAGCAGCCTATATATAGCTACTGCCCAATTGCTTATTATAGCTCCCGGATTTCTTGGGGAGTTAAGCTTATTTTACTTTGATCTCTGTCGCCGCATCAACAGGTTCGAAGATTTTGTATCGGGTCCAGGTACCACTGGTCCTTTAAACATCTACGGAAGAAGTACTACGTTCATATTTTGTGTCTTTTGTGAAACAAAGAATTTTACTGTAGTCTGAATGTGGACGAATGGTACCCATTACAGCCAGGCGCTAACTGTCATGCTGATTCTTGCTTGGGGAGCTGATTTAGCTTACGTTACGACCAATTTTTTCATTTTGACGGCTTCATCATCAATATTTGCAATATCTCAAAGTGAGATCAATCATGTGAAGGGCTATCTAAAGGGCTGCAGAAGAAGAGTACACACGAATTTGTAATGCTGGGAGACTAGGATGGGGCAGCGTGAATCGGCTGAATACGTGTCAGGTCGTAAGCTCTTTACTGCAGTCCAACAATGAATTTGTATCATTACTGAAGCACTGCTGTCCCCCTTTGTGATTCGCGTAGACTGTCATGGTAACGAGGAGTGCGACGCGTGGCGCCGCAGTAGGCTCGATTCTCTCCACGCACACCCAAGTAACTGGACTTTTTCCATGTTTGTATTATTCACAATTCCACGCTACCATCACCTTTGACATGATTCAAGGGCGTGGAAGTTGTCTACAGAAAGATTCAAAGGGGGAGGGAATAGTCTGCAGTTATCAGTTGTTGAAAGTTCAACGAAGAGATCTTGATTGAAGCACAAAACTGATAAACTACAAGTTTCTACACAAAATTTCAGCATAATTGTTAGAAACTTGGAAATTTTCATAAGCCTGAAGGTTGCATTAATTGCATAGATGCGTAGAAATTTTACACAAATCCTTGGACCAAAAAATTTAGGTGTTTGTTTTGGTGTGCATGCCACTTTCCTTCTTCCTTTATGCACATACATAACAATAAAGTACTGTGTCTAGAAAAGGAGATGAAAATGACATGCTTAACAAAACAAATGCCTAATTCTTTTTATCCAAGAGTATTTGTGAAATTTCTGAAAAAGCAAGGATATCTATGAAAATATTGCAAACTTCAAAGTATCCATGAAATTTTCCCTTAAAAAAAATACCATCCTTTCTTTTTATCAAGATGGAAGTTTTGGTACTAATTGAAATGGTTACATTCCAATATTTATAAATTTTGAATAATGTTCTTTTTTACTAAATTCTATTCAAGATAGTTTTTTATATAATTTTCTGGACTTTAAAAGAACAAAAATAGAATTATAAATTTCCAATTGAATCATTGAATTCCCATTATTTGATTTTAAGTTGATATATCATTAACCCCTCAAAGGAAGAGATGGCTCTCATCCAGTGGGTAAGGCCGGCAACCTCAATGCACCCTTTGAACAGGTCTTGTTTTGAAAGGCATTTGAAACTTTTGTCTTTAAAACATAAGAAAATTTAGATTTGGACGTTAGTTGGTTTAAAGACGTTCCATTAAATGCTAGCTAACTTCCAAAAAAATTAGAGGGCTTTCTAAATCAACTCCAAAAAAGGAAATCTTAGCAAAAGGAACCGCACAAACTGACACTTCGGCCTTATCCCTAGCTGAACTTTCTCTCTTTGAGCTTGATTCAAAGAGCCCTTCAATATTTTTCAACGTTAGATGGCATTCAATGGAACGTACCTAAACCAACTGATCTCCAAAATCTACCTTTCTTGTGTTTTTGAAATGAACTCTTTAATGTCCTTCAAAAAACAACATTCTCATGTTCTAATTTCTTGTTTACTAAAAGGTCAATCATGCTATTTAGGACCTATTTATAGGGTGCATTGAGGATATCCCTATTGCACAATTTCAAATGTGTATACAGTGGTTGGATAAGGTTATCAACATTTTGGGCTAGGATTTTTTTTTCTGGCAATAGAGTGCTACGTTGTCCCCTCCACGTTGGTTCTTTTCTAGAGGGAAGGATGTACAGTGGCAGAAACCAACACTCTATTGCTAGAAAAAAAAACCTTGCTTTGGGCTAGAAACAAATGTAAACATTGATCATAAACAAGCACTCTATTTACTTTGGGTGCATTACTTTTGGGTGTAATACTAGGATGCTTTACCACCGTGTGTATCTTGTTCACTAACTAGACACCTTTTTAGTTGATATGTTAGAACAAGCATTGACATAAAAACAAGCATTGATCATACCCAAGCGCTTGACCTTAACCGGGCTCACAACACACAATTTTGACAATAGGGGAGTGGGATTATGATCTTATCAAATCATTTTTGTTACAAAAGTTGATGTTAACCACACACCACTATAGTAAGAGTTGTGCAAAATAGATAGAGTACATCCAAGTATGTTGAAGAAGCTATTTTTGTCTTTTTATTTTCTAATTATGTGATTTGTTTGATCATTGGGTGATTCATGGTTTTTGTACAAGGCACAAAATTAGTTAGTTCATGTCGAGATGGAAGAAAAATGAAAAACTTGCAAGAGTGAAAATCTTGTTTGTAGAATCTTTTGAGGACATGATTTATTTTTGCCTATAGAATTCTAAATTTACCTTTCTTTGCACTCTAAGGGGCTAATGAATTAGTTTGACTAGAATTTGGACAAAGGTTCAAATTGTATAGGAACACCAAAATAGAGGAGTGAGCTCTTATCGGATATCTAACCCCTAAATGCCCAAGCTCATTTTTTGAAAAAAAAATGAAAATTGCTATTTCTAGTAATTTGATCACAAGAAGAATACTTTTCTTTTTTCTATAAATCTAACCATAGATTTTACATTAAACACATGCAAGAAGCCATGGTGAAATATTTACGTAGTTTGACCGTATGGATTGAGAGGTGTGAGCACATGAAGTTAGTATACAAATTTTTTTGACCTTTGCCCAAAAAATTTAGATCTCTTTGACCGCATATTGTGAACAATTTTTGCACTATGGATGGGGGAGAGGTTTTTCCAACATGATCTAAGTTTTGTTAGGCATATTTCCACAAGTTTTCATGGTCAACAATGACTTGAAACACTACCTTCATGGGCATGCATGCTCTGCAAACTTGTGCTTGAAAATCTCATTAACCCCAAAATGACCCTAGAATAATTTCTTGAGCTTCTAGGAATTTGTTCTAACTTGAACAAGAATTCAACATTTTGATAAGTTGTATCAATTATTTTTTGTTGTAACCATATAAAATCAAACTAGACATGTTAGAGATCACATTAGAAAAGAAAACACAATAGTATCTCTTATGGATTGAAGGATTTTACTATTTGATCATGAGGGTGTTAAAACTGTAAAAGTGATTTGAAGTCATTCAATCTTCTCTTCACATGTCAAATTTGCTCAAATTTGAAAAGTTGGTTACCAAAAAAATACGAGGTTAAAGGGCCTAATATGCATAACCTCAATCAATTTATGACTTCTCAAAATCTATTCTACAATTTTTTTAAATGAATTTCTAATGTGATTTTTTCTCAAAGATTTAGTGTATTTAAGGCTCATTCCCAAGAGCCCTCAACGCTACATAAAGTCAAGATTGCAATGGACAACCGTGCACAAAATCTTGAATAGAAAAATTATAAGCTATCATTTGCAAAATCATATTGTTGAAGCTAAAACTAAATTTCAGAAAGAACCTTTCAAAAAAAATTTATTAAACATAGTAATTTGGTAAGATTTTATTTAACTTCAAAAATTAATTGAGAACACATTCTATCCTCAATGTCATTTTGGAGTTAAGGTGAGTACATGCAATGCCAACTCATGCACCTAATGCTATCACATGTACACTGCAAAACAAAATTTAAATCTGAAATCTAAACTTGTCATTGATAGCTTATCAATCACAAATGATAAGCTATCGATGACAAGTTTAGATTTCAGATATAAAATGTTTTTGTGGTGTATATGTGACGACATTATGTGCATGAGTTGGCATTGGGTGTACTCACCTTACAGTAAGTTTTTTTGCAAACCAAAGTTCTAATGGTGATTTCTGAAGATCAAAATGTTAATGGTGGATTGTAAGGTTTTGTCTTTATTGACAACCACTAAAAAAGAATTGAAAAAAATAAAATTTTTAATATTGCAATTCAAAAGTTAGTATTTTATCAAACACAAAAATGAATTTATCTAGAACACTATTGCTTTTGATATACTCCAGTGAAGGGCCATGCCTGCATTGGTGATTCTTAAGAGAAAGTAACAAAATTTGGCATGCCTAGCCTACCCCTCAAATAGAAAAAGTACATAAAACACTAGTAACTTTTAAAATGTGAATCCAATTTCAACAAAAATTGTACTCTTATGCAACCCTTGCAAAACTCTATCTCAAAATAAACTTCAAATAGATTGAACAAAAATCCCAATAGAGCAAGCTTGCCCAAAATCCATTTTGTTCCCCATTGGGACAATGGGCTTTTAGAGGTCAATTTGTCTATTAATGATTCAAATGCCATTTCTATTGCAATGGTGTTCAACAATGTGATACCATTACCTTTTTATTCAACACTAGTCTACAAATTTTCATTAGGAATTATAAAAAGAAACCTATGTAAGGTGTAGTATGTTAACTCTCAAACAACAAAGCAACCATAGTATGTAGTATATATGTTGTTGTATAACTGGCATTTGCTACCAACAAAAAGTTTGAATTTGAGATCTTGACTACATCACTAGAACAACATTGATCTATATTTTAACTTCTTTGTTGATCTCAAATGTAGTAAAGGTGTGGATGCATTCCAAATACATCATATTGTACTACTTTCTATGGGTTAACCTAATGTGTTGTCACAAAGTGTCACTAAAAACATGACTTTAAGCATTACTTTAAACATCACTTCAAAGGTCCTTATAGCAAACAATTTTGCACTTTAAACTACTACTTGAGTTTTGTTTTTACTTTAAACCAAGAAAATTCTTGAATTTTCAAAATGTCACTATGTTTCTTTAAAAATTTGAGAACTTCTTAAACAACTTGAGTACTTGAACACCATATTCATTAAATTGGGAATTTTGTAACATAATGGGATTAAGTTGACCAATTTAAACCAACCATTAGGGTACAACTTGGGAGTCTTGTTTTCCCAATTTAATGAATATGGTGTTCTTGACAGTATCTTCAAAGTATACTTTCAAATGCACCTTTTTTAATTCACCTTTAAACAAGCTCAAAATCATGAACTAAAGGCTCTACTACACATGTATAGTTAAAAACATCCACTCTAACAACTTCAAGTCAAAATTGATAACACTTCAAAAAATCCCTTACATAACAAGATTGAATAAAACAAAAAGGTTTGAATATTTTCACCTTGAAGTGATTTAAATCCTCTTGTATCTACATCTCTAAAAAACACTCTTAAGATGGTTGAAAAATGTCAAGTGATGCTAGGAGTAGCAATCTCTACAATACACTATTTATCCAATATTTTCATTTGCATATCCTCTCCATGCAAAAGATAGAGAAAGCTACAAAAGCTTAATAAAAAAATGCATGATTATAGAATTAGAAGGTGCAATTACAAGAAGAGGAATCCTCAAAGGTTTTGATGAATCCTAAAACTTCATCACAACCTCAACAAACCTTTAATGTGTCTCTTGTAGCAAATGTACAATCTCCATACAAAAGATCATTATAAATGTCATGATCTAGGTACACAAAAAGCATATGATGATATGGAGTTTCAAAAACATCATAACATACTATTGCCTTATTGAAATGACAATAAGTATTTGGAGTTGTATGATGTCAAAAAGTTGGTTTACGTCCTTTTTCATACTTATTGAACTTTAAATACTCTAACATATATGTACTTTTTGTAATCTAATTCCATGTGATATTGTAATAGGTTTGTCTAAAGAGCAAAAGATGGAAAATTGGAGAAGGTTCAAGTGCTTTAGGCAAGTTAGTTTCAAAATGTTGTGTGTGACATCTATGTTAAATATGTTCCTCTTCTAGTTGGCAATTGTGAAATGATATTCTCAAGAATGTTGAGCACCTGCAAATGGAGCAAAAGAATGTCAACATTTGTGTAGTTTTGCATAAAAGCAAACATTTTCTTGTCATAACCATTCTACAACCGTCCATTGTAACTATTTGTGATTGACGCATTTATAACAAAATCAAGAAGTTGCCTCATCATCCTAACAAATTACTCTACATTTTTTGGACAATATTTTCAACTCAAAGTGTAAGATTTTGTATACATTCATAACTTTATTCTTTGAAACTCCCATGCACTGTACAATACATGTGCTCTTTAATATTTTCAAGCTTTTGAATTAAGGGAAAATTTCATAGATACCCCTGAAGTTTGAAGTTTTATCATGAATACCCCTGAAGTTTCAGAAATATCACTTGTACCCTTTGACTCATGACTTTTTTACAAACTTTCAGGCTTCTTTCCCAAATTAGTGGTATTCCTAAAACTTCAAGGGTATTCCCAATAACACTCCAAACTTCAGGGATTTCTTTGAAAGTTCTCCGACAACTCCATTTGTAATCTACCACACAATCAAGGCTCACTATTGGTTAACAACAAAATATATATCTATATAGACTCTTTTAGGTAGCCTCTCAAAAAAGAAGCTAGATGTATAGGGGAGATCACCATAAATCCTACATCTAAATCCCATTGAATTCTCAAATTTTGACTAGTAAAGAACTTAAGATTGAGGTTTGACAAATTCTTATCAAGTCTTAAGGCTTTTTGTTCACTAAAAGATGCTTACATAGCAACTCTTTTTAAAAGTTTTGGCATCAAGAAAGTGAAAACTTGTTGAAGAATTGAGTCAATAACAAAAAACACCATACTTTGAATCAAGTCTCACCAATATTTTTGCTAAAGCTCTTTTAACCCCTATAGCCTTGAACACCCTTTTTTTTTGGCAACATAGTGATTTTAGGCAGCTCATTACTAATGGGGTTTTCTTTTTCTCTTCTTCGAAATCTTCTCACACGATATGTTCAATGAGTAGCTTTACGATTCAACAAATTTCATAACTTTTGACTTCATGGTTTAAAAGTTATTGCATGATATGTAGTTTTCTTTGCTCAACGTGCAACTTAGGCACCCTGGGCAGCTCAGAAAAACTTTGTGAAAATTTTCTTTTAAATTATTATTATTTTGAAATTCATTTTTTAGATTTATATACACATGGAAAGCTTTTAATCAATCAATTTCAACTATTGAGGTGAAAATTATGAGGAGTTTTAGTTTGCGGGTAGGTGTGGACTCCTTTCAACTAATTAAGTGAAATTATGAGGAGTTTTGGTTTGCCAGTTGGTATGGAGTATGGACTCCTTTCAACTAATTAGGTGAAATTATGCTGGAGTTTTAGTTTGTGAGTTGGTATGGAGTATTGACTCCTTTCAACTAATTACATGACATTATGCTAGAGTCTTAGTTTGCTAGTATGTATGGAGTCCACACCTACCCGCAAACTAAAACTCCTCATAATTTTCACCTCAATAGTTGAAATTGATTGATTAAAAGCTTTCCATGTGTATATAAATCTAAAAAATGAATTTCAAAATAATAATAATTTAAAAGAAAATTTTCACAAAGTTTTTCTGAGCTGCCCAGGGTGCCTAAGTTGCACGTTGAGCAAAGAAAACTACATATCATGCAATAACTTTTAAACCATGAAGTCAAAAGTTATGAAATTTGTTGAATCGTAAAGCTACTCATTGAACATATCGTGTGAGAAGATTTCAAAGAAGAGAAAAAGAAAA